>CM037996.1:24178983-24778983 GCA_021234005.1 Nephelium lappaceum
ATTCTAAACAAACAATAAATTCCTATATGAAGGAGTAAAAAATCAGCAAGACAAACTCAATTACTTAATCTGCAATACCAAAACATGCGTTGTGGAAAATTTACTTGATCCTAATTAAAATTACTAATACATACATATATGACTGTAAAAGAGAGAAGAGAGAGAGAGAGATGTAGAAGGCGTACCATAGTTGGTGACGATCTGATGCTCGAAAGGCAGGACTCTCTGCACAATTTTACTGTGGGAATCGGAGGGTTTGATGGGTTTTGATTTTGCCTGGTTTCGTGCCGCTAAGATGTCTTTCATGTCTCCGAAAAAGAGTCTGTAGGAGTTGCCTGAGAAACCCTGTTGTCTGAGCCACTTCTCTAGCTTCTTTGGCTTCAACCATACCCATTGCACCACCCTCAACAGCATCCATGCTATCACTATCGTAGTGAGACCAAAAAGGAAGCCAGTGAATGTAATTTCCATTTTATTTGATGCAGGAATGTAGAGGGCAAAGAAGAATGTGGTAGATGTTAGCAGATACCCAATTGATAGAGCCTTCTATATATATATATATATACACATTCACCCACTATTTTCATGCGGTCAAATAATTGGGTCCCTCGCATGTGGAACCTCTTTGTTAAAGACAAATAAATAAACAAGAGTTTCCGTAAAATACAAAAAGCTGGGTGAAAAATCCCACACCGCTGATGTCATGTGTGAGATATGAAGCCAAAACTTTTGATTTGCAAAGCCTATGTAAAAAATTTTGTTTGAAACTTTTTTAAAAAGCCAAAACTGTGGATTGCCTAAAAGGGGCTTCGCTTAAGCAGGAAGAAAATTTTTTATATTAAATTAAGCATTCTTAATAGGAAAGCATTTGTTGACCCCCACTACCTATTTGATTTGTTGACCGCCGTACATTGCTTATAAGTAGGGAAGTGTGCCTAGTTATCTATATTTTAATCTCTATTAAATTAAGAGTTTTCTCTTTTTCCTCTTAGATCTCATTTGGTATATAGGATTGGATTGAATTATTTTAATAAAATTACATTGGATTCAATAAATTGATATTGTAACATGTTTAGTACGGTATGAGTTGGATAAATTAGTGTTGTAATATATTTGATACAATATGAGATTAGATAAAATTAATTTTAAATAATTAAATTATTTTAAAAATAAATAAATCTATTTTTAACTCAACTCAAGTTAAAGCTCTTGCCTGATCGGCTCACTCTCTCTCTTTCGGCCAAATTAACGTCGTTGACTCGTTGTGACTCCGTCCAAGCTTCGTCATGCATCTTAAGTCCCTCACACCATCGTTGTCACTGTCTCATTTTGCCTAACCATCAAGTGAGTCTCAAACATTACCCAAACTGAATCTCGATCGTCTTTCCCTCTCCTTAGACACCTCGTTTGATCCTCCTCCACATTTCACACAACACCTCCTGATCCTCCTCCACGTTGCTTCCTTTGCACACACAATGCCACCGCCTCCACTTGGTCCAAACTTCTATCTCCTCCACTGCCCATCAATTGACTACACACATAACGCCTCTATTCTCTCTCCTTTTCTCTTTGCTTTTTCTTGTTCTTCTTTTTCTTCTAATTCGTATAAGATCAAACTTGGAATGAAAAAAATAAAAAATATATATATAAAAATAAAAAAAATAAAAAAATAAAAAGATCAAACCCTAGACATGGGTTTGATTTGTCCTTCATGTTTGGTGGCTTTCATTTAATCCACCACAATGGAATAAAAAAAAAAAAAAAAAAACAAGAGTGGGATTGGTTTTTTCAATCTCATGTTCTTACCAAACACAAGTTTCCATGCTATCACAATCGTAGTGAGACCAGAAAGGAAACCAGTGAATGTAATTTCCATTTTATTCGATGAAGGAATGGAAAGGGCAAAGAAGAAAGGGGTAGATGTTAGCAGATACCCTATAGATAGAGCCTTCTCTATATGTATTCACTGAGTATTGTCAATCGGTCCAATGATTGGGTCCCTCGCATGTGGAACCTCCCAGTTAAAGATAAATAAATAAACAGGAGTTTCCTTAAAATACAAAAAGTTGGGTGAAAATTCCCACACCATTGATGTCATGTGTGAGATATGAAGCTTGTTTTTTGTAAGATATAGAGCCATTTTGTTAGCTACGTGGGCCGCAAATTGATTTAAAAAGTCTACCTAATAAATTTTGTTTGAGACTTTTTTATAAATCCAAAACTTTTGATTGCCTAAAAGTAAGGATGACAATTTAAAACCCGACACGACTAATCGATACGGATTCAATACGAATATTATGGGTTAGGGTTGAACATTAACAGATTGAGTAAATTAACGGGTCAACTCGTCTAACTGATTTAATAATCATGTCGGGTTCGGGTTCGTGTTCCTTTAATCGTGTTACAGATTGACCTGTTAACGAGGGGTGAAATGATAATTTTACATTAAAGGGTGTTTATGTAATTTTGCTGATAATATATGTATCCTTTGAAAATCACAAGCCTACCATTTCATTTTTATTTCTATTTTTTGATTTCTCTTAGCCGACCACCCTACCCAAGCCTGAGCAGCAGCAACCGCACCATTGTCCATGGACGCTGATATGCCATCGCGTTGTGTCACCTCCGTTGTCAGCATCTTCTCCCGTGCAGCGTCATCTCCTCACAATGCATCTGCTACTGCTGCGCAACACTGCTACTGTCGTCTCCTCTACGTAGCTTCTTCTCGCCCCGTCGCGTCGTCTCCCCAGAGCTACTGCCGCCATGTCGTGTCATCTCCGTTGTCCAGCATCTCTTTCTCGCACAGTGTCGTCTCTTCGTGCAACATCTGTTACAGTATGTTGTCTCCTCCGTGTAGCTTCTTCTTGCCCCGCCGCGTCGTCTCCTTAGACCTGCTGTCACTATGTCGCGTCGTCTCTACCGTGCAAGCTTCTTCTTTCCGCGCCGAGTTGTCTTCGCAGATCTGGTGCTGCCGCACCGTGTCTTGTGTGGATGTTTGTACTATTTATATTTTGGATGTATTTTTATATTTTGGATTGTATTTGTGGATGATTGTATTTTTAGGTTTTGGATTGTATTTGTGAATGATTGTGTTTTTAGGTTTTGGATTGTATTTGTGGATGATTGTACTTTTTTTTTTTTTTTTTGAAATATGGATGATTGTATTTTTAGGTGGATTGTATTTGAGTATTTTATTTTTTTTTTATTAGATGTAAATTAAAATTTAAATGTATTAAATATGGTTAAATTCATAAACGGGTCAATTAAACGAGTCAGCTTCACGGGTCAGCTAAACGACCCGTTAATAAACGGGTTAATCGTGTCGTTTTCGTGTTGACCTGTTTATTATCGTGTCGAATGAGTTCAAACTGTTTATTTATCGTGTTGTGTCAAAAATTATCATGTCGTGTTCGTGTCATATTCAACCCGACCCGTCAACTTGGATTGCCACCCCTACCTAAAAGGGGCTTAGCTTAAGCATGAAGAAAATTTTTTATATTAAATTAAGCATTTTTAATAGGAAAGCAGTTGTTCACCATCATTATCTTCATTGCCCATTTAATTTGTACCGCCATACATTGTTTATAAACTGGCAATTGTGCCTAGTTATTCTATATTCTAATCTTAATTAAATTGAAAATCTTCTCTTTTCCCTCTTAGACTTTGTTTGGTATATGAAAGAAACTGCCTCTCTCTATATATCCATAGTTTGGTCTTGTAAAACATCTCAAATTGTCAACATTGAGAAAATCCAAGCCAGTTGCCAGTACCAGTAGGATCCGTTTACTGATGTAGTGAAGAGTGGCTCAAAAGTTGTATGTACACCCCTGTTTATTTGTGCAGCCCATTGAATTTTTTAAAAAGTCCGTTATTTTATGTACGCCCCATTTTACACCACATATACCCTTTCTATTAATTTGAAAACTGTATATATTATAAATCATCATCTTCGTCTTCTTACACAGACCATTTCTTCAGCATTTCTAAATTTCATCTTGCGTAAGCATGAAGAAAATTTTTTATATTAAACAAAGCATTCTTAATAGGGTAGCATTTGTTCAACGCCATTACCTATTTGATTTCTACCGCCATACGTTAGCTATAAATAGGCAATTGTGCCTAATTATTCTATATCCCAATCTCAATTAAATTGAGAGCTTTCTCTTCTCTCTTTTAGGTCTCGTTTGATACGCGAGATTAGATTAAATTATTTTAATGAGATTGAATTGGATTAGATAAATTGGTATTGTAACATGTTTGGTGCGGTATGGGATCGAATAAATTAGTGTTGTAATATGTTTGATACAATATGAGATTAGATAAAATCAATTTTAAATAATTAAATTATTTTAAAAATAAACAAATCTATTTTTAACTCAACTCAAGTTAAAGCTTTTGCCCGATTGGCTCAATCTCTCACTCTCAGCCAAATTAACGTTGCCAACTCATCGTGACTTCGTCAAAGCATTGTCATGCCCATCTTCAGTCTCTCACACCATCGTCGTCGCTGTCTCATTTTGCCTAACCATCAAGTGAGTCTCAAACGTTGCCCAAACCGAATCTTGATTGTCATTCCTTCTCCTCAGACACCTCGTGGCAGACCCATTTCAGAGGATGTTTGATCTAGTTGGAAAGTTCCCATGAAGTTAAGTCGTTTATCCTTTCAAAAACCTTCTTTTTATATGAAAACATGTGGGAAATTTTTCTTTTTATTATACACTTTTATAGATAAATTTATAAAAATTTGGGCAGTATGACGACTGTTTTTTTGACTATGCCACCTTGTAAAGTTTATAGAAAAATATAAATACTTCTAAAATCAAGCATTTTCCCAACTTCTGAGCCTCAGGCCCTCAATTTTTTCAATTCACAAGCAACCACAAAAATGCATACAATTTTGAAAGATATATTGAATTAAATTAATAAGTCATGCATAAATAAATTTCAATCAATTTCAAATAACATTCAAAAGTTTATATACAAATCTTTATATGCCATATTTCAAAATTATATACAACAAGTTTCATATTTCAAAATAGCAAAATTAGCTCAACTTATTTTATCACAATCCGGAGTTTCTGCTACCGAAGTACCTGTACTTGTACCTGTACCTGTACCTGGGGAGGTTTTATTTACAAAAATATAAAACATAAGTGAGCGTTGATAGCCCAGTGAGTGTCGTATGATTTTTCGTTAAATCTAACTTTATCAATCCACCTCCCAAAAAATCTTTTTAAAACAGTTTATACATAATCAAATACTATTATTGAAAAATTAGTATCTCTGAAATTCATAATCCATTTAATAATAATAAAAATCAATCAAAATTCAATAAAGTTCATTCTTTACAAATTAAATTACAACAATAGGTTGCATGGTTGCCATTTCTATCAAAATATTTTAACAATGGTGGTAATGATATTTTTCAAAGAATTTCTGAATAAAATAAGCCAACCACTGGTGCTCCGTACCATATGATACCCTAAGAGTGGAGCGGAATTCTGCATCGTTCAACCAACCCCGGAATTCTGCATCGTTTAGGCCATCTATCCAATTTTTACATAGCGGAATTCTATGTCGCTATGGAGCGGAATTCTACATCGCTCGAGGTGGAAGCTAGCTAATAATATACCTCGTACGTGCATTGGGCAACTCATAAGACTACACAGACATTGTCCCACCCGCTATTAGTGACAAACTTTCCCAACACGGCCAATGCACGCTTAAGGTACTTAAACTAGACTGGAGATATATAAAATACTATCAAGTGTACCATAGGTTTTCAATTTCATTTCAAATTTCAATTTCCTTTTTCATTAAAGTCACATTTCATATAAATCATTCCCATAATCCATGCAACAGTTCCAATTAAAATTCATTTGATATCAATTTACAACTTGATATATTAAAGCATGAATTTAAAAATAGATCATAGCAAAAACATTTTATAAGGACACTCACATATTTAGCTCACGCTCAAATCCTAATCCATCTTCCTCGTCTCCATTTTCCCTACACATTTTACATTCTAATTTCAATCATTTTTACAATCAAACCAATTGATACACACACTATCCCAGTCATTTACTTTAGTAAACAATCTCTTTAATTATCCATATACATCCTTTATTTTCTAGTCCATAAACATATTATTTATTCACCAAACCTTTCCTAACTTCAATTTAAGCCATTCTAACACAAATAATTCTTCAAATAAACTTGAAATTTATATCAAAGGCATTGAAAATTAATTGAACACCCCTTTTAACTTATGTTGACCGAATGCTTACCACCCACTTTATCTTTGATTTTCATTTTCATTTCACTTTAATCCTATCATCTACACATCCCATATGATCAACCAAAACACTTAAATCATTCAAAAACCATAATCTAATACAACTTTTTTGCTTAGGCCAATCTACATCCACACTAACCAACAATTTCCATTTTTATTCTACACCACATTTATGCTGAGTTATTAATTATCATTATTTTATACTCATATTACATATTATTTGTGCTATGTTTTTGTGTGGAACTGGTACTTTTAATTTATTTTATGTTTTTATGTTTTGAATTAGGTTTTGAGAAAGAAAATGATGGAATTGAATGATTTTTGAAGATTAATTGCAGCTCAAGGAATTGGAGAATGGTTTACAAGGGAATTGCAGAATTTTGGGCAGAAACGTGACGTGACTTGCGGGAGCTCATACGAAGTGCAAAGTTCTAGTTGTGTGAGCCATAACCTATCAAATTAAAGCCCCGGATGTCTAGTTTTCATAGCCACTGACGGTTCATCAATTGAAATTTTCTAGAGAAATATATGACCGATTTAGTGTCTAAAGGTCAGACTATCACGAGAACTGATAGCTACGAGAAAACATAGAAAATTCGAATTTCCTCTTTTAACATTCCTAATCAATTTCCTAAACCTTGAAATGTCCTAATTAAATGAGTTGAATAATTAGGAAGAGTTTTAGTCCAAAAATAAAACTTGATTCTAATAAATAAGAGTTTTAGTCCAAAAATAAGAGTTTTAGTCCTAATTAAATGAGTTAAAGGATTCACATTCCAAGTCAAAATTTGATTCTAAATCAAAGTTGGAAGTGGAATCCTTCTCAATTGAGGAAATCTTGTCTCTCAAGGATTGACTGCCTATAAATAGGTGCTTTCACCATTCAATTAGAGGAGATCTGAAGACAGAGATCGGAAGACAGAGAGAAGCAGAGGAGCAAGGCTGAAGGCTTCGATTTCATCTTTTCTTTTCTTTATTTTTATCTAGTTAGTTTATTAGTTAGGGCTAACTTGAAGCCCTAAACATGAACTCAATTTGTTTATCTTTCCAATAAAGATTTATATTTTGCATGATGAAATTAATGTCTCTAGTTTAATTTTATTCTATTTAATTTGTTTCTTTGATTGATCACCTTAGAAACATATTTTTAAGATTATGTTGTAAGAATATAAACCGCACATCATACGGGCATATTCTTTATTTCCAACAATCAATTGTTTACGAACCAATTAAGGGACATTAATCCATAGATACCCAGAATAGACATCATGTTTTAGGATTGGTGTGATATTCATATTCTTCTAGTGCTTAATGAATTCCAATTATTAAACCTAAGTAGACATCATGCTAGGTTATAATTAGGAATACACGTATCTATGTAGACATCATGTGATTTGCATACTAATTAAGGAAGAATCTATACGACATGAGTTAATCATACCTTGTCGTGAATATCTTCATCATGCATTATCATGAATTTATTTTATTAATCTTTTTAGCAAATTGAGGGATTGTTTAGTGGTGGATAGGATGTCCTAACTAAGCTTTTATTCATTGATTTTCTTTTATTTAATTTTATGCGTTAATTTAATTTATTCTCAATTTAATTCCAAAAGCCCTTTTCATTTATTTTATTTGCTCTAGTTTAGGTCTTAAATTAATTTAAAATTAAAGTAAGTTGAAACTTCTTGTGGGATCGACCCTTACTTATCACTATACTCAGTCAAACCATTTGTGCACTTGCAAGGTTGTAATAAATTTGGTTTATTAAAAAATTAACCAACAAGTTTTTGGCGCCGTTGCCGGGGAGTTAACATACTTGCTTTGATTTTAAGTTTATTTTTGTTTTATTTTTTTTTAGTTTTTAGTTTAGTTATTATTTTCTCTTTTCAGAACCATGGCTCACCACAACCACGGATTATATGAGGACAATTTTGATCATTTGGGGTTTCAATTAGATAACTTAACTCGTGTTGTGCAACAACTTATTTCCCAAAATATGTGTGCCAATAGAGGATGCTTATCGAGAAATTGTTTGAGAATGTTATCTGTTTTACAGTTCATAATCACATACTATGTACGAGAAAAATCATATGAACATTTACTTAATATCATGGACAAATATATGTACAAACCAAGTTATTTCAAAACAAAATGTGTCATAAAAGTATATACTTGAAAGTATGTTGAAAAGTACCAACAAATGCGATCTGTTATGTCTTTTGCTTAGATGATGATGTTCTTATATTAAACTGCAGCAGATATAATCTCCAATAAACAAAAATATAACTATCAATACGAATACTACAAAGTAGTACAAATAACAATTTGCTTCATGACAAAAGGACAATCGCAAAAAATAGAACGGACAAACCTTACCATTATTTAACTTTTTTGGTTCAAGAGTTTAAAATTTGCACTAGACATTTGCAAATTGTCAGTGTCTACAATATGCCCTCTACAGCTCAATTATACAAAAGAGTTAGAATATGAAAGTACAGTTATCGTGGATTTTGAACAAATGATAGCAAAATGTACAAAAAGACGAAACAACGTGCTACACATGTAGTTCAAAATCACAAACTAAAGTCATAGAAGCAGAATTTACGATGATGGTAAATTCTTGTCAAAGATGTAATCAATGACCAACCCGTCAAGGTCTTGCAACTCATACACAACTTTAAAGGGGCCATATTGAAATGTCTTGGATTTTTCACCAAAAGGGTGTGGCAACATGTGTGGAGATAGAACATGGGTGCTACTGCTAGGCTTCCGCTTCAAGGCAGAGCGTGTTTTCACGATGGGGAGTTGACTAGATGAATTGGAATGTAATTCATGGTCCGCTAACTTGTCGTACTCATCCTATAAAACAATTTAGAATGTTTAAAATTTGACAACTTATATGTATTAACAAACATAACATATAGAAGTTGATGATATGTTTAAAAGGCTTACATGATGGCTCGAAGCATTCAAAATGAGAGGGTTATTGACTCTGTAAAGTTCATCCATAGTATCTTGTTTGGCCAAGTCATTGGCAATTTCATTTGAGAGCGGTGTGTCAATAACAAGGTGTGGCCATATATCAAAGAAGGAAGTTTTTTCCTCTACTGTGGATTTGGATTTTCTACGAGTGTTTGTAGATAAAACTTCATGGATTGGATGTTTTGATGTCTGGTGTGATATAGGATGTGGTGCTAGTGGTTGATGTTGAAGTTCAACGAATATGGGTGGTGTAGTTCCAGGGATTACAGGTCTTTAGGATGATGATGGATCTACCGTAGAAAAATGAGAAAAAGAGACTTTACCACCTGATTTATTGCTTTCAGGGATGTACTCGTCAACAAAATTATGAACATTGGTTTTCAGAGGGTTTTTGTTCTCTTTTAGTGTAGATATCTATTAACCCAGCCAATTGCGTTTTTACGTCTTGAACTTCACGCCTTAACAATTGAATCTCAGTAACAAATGCTTGAAAATCATTATGTAATAATGCAGCATCAAGTTGAATGTCATCAACAAGTTTCCTTCCACACGATATGTGGTGCAGAGTAGAATTTTGTTCTTCAATTGACACATTCTCTTGGTCGAAATAAGGATCTGATGGACCATGATCACAGGGAGGATATAGTCCAATGGAAATCTGCACATAATGCGAACAAACTATGTTAAGCATCAACCATACGTGCTTAAACATATTTTACATAGGCACAATGCGTAAGTATATAAAAATTACCTTATCAAGAATCAAAACCGCCTTCATTATTAAGACTGGCTAAGCACTTATTAATGTTTACTGTAGTGCAACAAATACTGCATAATATTGACCAATCCATAATAGGAGGAACTAATCGTAGGAGATATAGATAGAATATCTAGGCAACTAACAAATAGGAAAGCTACAGTACGTTAGTTACTTTGATTAGAGAGTATACCCCAAGATAAAACAATAATAATAAAAAAAGGGATAATAATTTGTAAAATGAGGACAGAACCAGAAAACAATTTGTTTTTGTTTGACTGCTATCATGTTTTGAATACTTGAATCCCATTACACAAGATCCTAAAACATCAACTAGCCCAATTCTTCCTTACAATACCTCCCACATCAAGTAAGGGATTCAAGTGCCCCACAAAGACGTATTCAGCATTGGTAGGTGCAAGGATAATGGCCAACAAAATTAAACAAATTGTAGTCGCAAACTCATCATTGGATGATGTAAGGTACTCGATGCGGGTGTTGATTGATTTCCTACAAAATTTGCCATATGCGATTTTCAACTTTTCATCCCATGCCTTTAAGTTTGGCACATCCCTAGAGGTTGCTACTTCATCTCTATCAGCATGTATACTAATTACTTCTTCGAATATGGCGGTGTTCAATGGTATTGATTGTCCATAGATTTGAAGTGTATAGGCGTCGATGTCAAAATAATCAATTGACCATCGACAAAGTCTCAAATGTAGTCGACCACAGTTTAATAATAACAAGTTTTTAAAACCAATCGCTTGTATTGTCTCCTTCTGCTCTTCGATCAAGTTTTTCAAAACCCAACAAAAGCAAGTGGGGAACAACGTGTTTGCAATCTTTCAACGTTTATGTTGGCATAATTTTCTATCGTCTCAAAATCTTCATCAACTTCATGGCATTGGTCTTTTTTTTCTCTATGAACAACTTCTTTTGGCAATTTCAAATCAGTTGCATGCATTTACCCACATTTAGCCTTTTTCTTTAATAGCAGGACCATCCAACTTTCACTTAGTTCTTTTCTTGACTAGACACAACAAAAATGAAAATAGACAATTAGCAAATGTTGGTTTACATCCAAAATAATGGGGAAAAAAAATCATCAATTACTACCAATGTTCCAAAACTCTCTACTCGCTATTCGACCAGTGAGGTAGAGAGAAGCGAGTACTCAGTTTGACCATTGGTCAACAGTCAAACCGTTGATCAACGGTCAAACTTATAAAAAATAAAATTTAAAAATTTTCTATAGGATCAAAATACAATTATATGACCATAAAACACCATCAAGCCTTTCTCATGCAATCTCTAAAGCTATGTTAGCACAATCACATAATTACAATATACTAGATACCTTTAAACTTTCAGCAACATAACTACTATTTTTCAATAATTTCACTTGTAATACACAAAAATAACAACACTTCAAAATTCTATCACATCGAAACTACTTAAGACCTTCCATCATTCTTTCAATCTCAAGCACAAGTACACAACCAACATCAAATATAATATGTAAATAATAACATAGCAAAAACAAAATAGTAACCAAAAGAAAAAGTCCATGAAAGGTATGTTAAGGCCCTCAAAATCGTAAGGCGTGGAGGAAGATGCAACCACTCTTTATCATCTCCATAAACATCTTCCATAACTTGTTTATTGTCGGACTCAAACTCTACATTAATGTTCTTTTCCCCTCTCTCCCTAACCCTCTTTGTAGAATCAAAATCATCTTTATCAAGTTGTCTTGGTCGCTCCAAATTGGACCGTACTTCATCATCATCATCATCACCATCTGGAACAAGCCATCCTTGTGCATCAGTAGCATCAACATTAATTGCTAGTAGCACACCAACATTCTTCTTAGTCTGTTGGTTCATTTTCCTTGATAACTGTGAATTGAAATTGATAAAGACTAGATTGTTTAATCGATCCGTATTTAGTCTATTCCTTTTCTTCTTATGTATCTACATAAGATTTAAAAATTAAAATTGAATAAATCATAATAATTAAATTAAACATTAAAATAAGTTATGGATATTGCACTTACCCAATCAAAATTGCTTCAATTTCTTTCAAATTCGGATGAACTTGTTACCAATGAAAGAATTTTTTTTGCCATTTTATGCAAGTTAGGTGTGCGGTCTCCAAACATGCTCCACCAATTAACTACACCGTAAAACATAAACAAATATAGAATTAGTTCTTGGAAGATATATTTTCATAAATATAATACCAAAAATATAATTTATAATAGTAATTAGTTAACAAGTAAAACAACTAAAAACAATTTATTTGAATTAGAATGTTCGATTTTTACCCGAATCCTTAGAATCACTGTCACATCCTTTAATGGCCAACGGTCTCCCAAAAAGACCCTTCTTCATCTTATACTGTGGCCATTCAGTCATGATAATTACATCTTGAGAGGTTATATCACCATGATGAAAAATCTCTCCACACTCTATAAAGACATTTAACAACTCAGTTTCATTGAAAATGCTTGAATCTTTGTAGTGGTAATAAGGGTTTAATAGAAATGCCGTTATATGCAATGAAGAATCTAGCCGATCTTTCATTTTTCATCAATTTTTTCAATAATTGGCCAATAATTATTGTCCAAGTTGTTCAAGGCTTATTTAATATCTTGTTTAACCCTCTTAGTTCTCCATATAACAAAGGCATTGATGGCTTTTGATTCTCATCCACCAATCTCAATACTTTAATCAAAGGTGCAAAAACTTGCAAACAAATTGTCATACTATTCCAAAACCCCAAACTCATCATAGTTTTGTAAGCTAATTTCCCTTTACTACTTTTTGAGAATTTGCATTTCTCTCATCCCTTATTACCAAACATTGTCTTCAAAACATTTTTGTTATTTATCAAGATTTACAAAGTAAGTAAAGCAGATGCAAATCTAGTCTTTCCCGACCTCACTATGTCCCTCTTCTTAATGAAAGGCCTCATCATTGCCAAAGTCTTGTGATAAGCATAAATAAAGACTGTCATCTGCTTTGCTTGCTTAATATACTTTCTAAACCTTAAAAGCTTGCCAATACTTTCAAGCATGAGGTAGATGGTGTGAGCAGCACATGAGGAGTCCCAATTATGTTTGGTCTTTTTTACTTCAAAATCTTGGCAGTAGCCATATTGCTGCTGATATTGTCAGTTACTATGTGAATAACATTTTCAGGTCTGACTTGTTTAATGCATTCATTCACATACTCAAAAATGTGTTATGTAATGTGTGCTACGTCAGAACACTCCTTAGAAGAAAAGAAAACAGTTCCTAACCTACAACAATCAAATTCAAATATCAATCAAACATAAATTAGATTAAAAAACACATTAAAAAACACACTAAAAGCATAAGATATTAAATTTAAATAATATAATATACAACTAATATTGTATAGTAGATAAATTTTATGAAATTTATACCTACAATTCACACACAAATTCATTATGCTCCTCCTCTTTCTATCCATTCAAGCATCCGTCATAATTGAGCGTCCATTTATAGCCCACTCTTCTTTTTGCCTTTTCAACAACAACTTGGTTTTTTTCACCTTATTCGGTAAATATTGCTCCCCAATTTCATAATAATTTGGAAGTCTATAACCTGGCCCAAACTGACCAATTGCTTCACAAACACGCATGAAATCATCATTCATAACAACATGCCATGGAACGACTTTATTAAACATCCAAGTAGTCACCCAATTATGCACATGATCAAGCCTCTCTTTAAAAAGTGCTTCATTGATGTTTTGTTGTCGCAATGACTTTCCTAAATTTAGTGACAACTTGAATCAATGGGTTTTGTAAACCTATCTATAGGGCCAAGATGATGAGACTCTTTCTTTACCCCTCCTACCTCTACTTCTTCCATCTTTTCTTGTTGGTTGATATTTACTTCTCCTCTCTTCAATTTCTCCTCAATCATCTTATTTCTCTTTTTATTTTTTGACTCCATAAGTGCATTCCTGTATCTATTTTTATCCTTTGGTTTTGCTTTTGTACATTTAGCCACATTTTCAGATATGTGAGCCACATGTTCTTTCAATCTATGTATCCCTCCAAACATAATGTTCTCACACAATATGCATTGCACTTTTTCCATAATGTTCGGATAAACCAACTTCCTATAATCCTATTCGATGGTAACGAAAGCTCCCGAAGATTCATTCTCCGTGATTTATGAACATTAAATGATCTAATCATCAAACAAATATTTAAGCATGGAAACATGTACACAACAAATATTAATTATCAAGCAAATTTATCTGAAAATATACTAGCACTTAGTTGAAAATAAAGAACTAGTTATAATTTATAAGACATAACTCATAAATCTTTATTCTTTACCAAAAAAGAAAATTTAATTATAGAAAAACAATAAAAGCAACAACAAAATCTAATGTTCCCATCAATGTAGCAAAACCCTAAACAAATATAGTAAAGAGTTAAGACATGATCAACTCCAAAATCCAAATTTCTTAGACAACTATAGTTTGTATAATCAATCAATCATCATTTCTAAACAAATATATGTGAAAAAAGAGTGCTAAAAGCGAAAAAAAAAAAAAGGAAAAAAACAACTTACGGTGATCCTAAATGGAGACGATGACAAAGACGACGATATTGGTGGCAACTACGACGGACGGTAGCAAACTCACCAGGCAGAGAACATTACAGCAGTGCACTAGCAGGCAGAGAACACAAACGGAATAGAAGTGAAGAAGAAATTAAGACAGTAGGGTTAGAGCAAGGCACTAGTAGGTTTTTGTATGTAACACCCAAAACAGTGGTGTTTGGCAACATAATTTTTTTTTTTTTTTTAAAGGCCGAGTTGGCTAAGTCACCCTAGTTAAGTCGAGTTAATCTGAGTTAGGGCCGAGTTATTACCAAACCCAAGTTGAACCCTCGATTCGGAAGTTCTTGGTGACGGGCCCCGTTCTTATACCTCTATTTTCGTACCATCGGTAGCCTGTCGACAACCCACGGTAACCCTCCAGTGGATATTTGATCCGACTAAAATGTTTTCATGAAGCTAAACCATTTTACTTTGCAATGAATTTTTATCATTCCTCTTTTAGAAATAGAAACGTGAGGAATTTTTTTTTTTCATACATTTATAAAATAAATTTAATAAAAATTTGGACAGCATAACGTCTATTTTTCTAAACATGCCACCCTGTAACAAATCATAGAAAAATTTACACACTTCTAGAAACAAACATTTTCTCAACTTCTGGGCCTAAGACCATTTTTATCTTAAAGCCACAAGCAACCCTAAATATAAATTCGAATTCAAAGGCAATTTAAAAATCAATTATATGTCATGCATATATATACATTTATATGTGAATATACAGCACGCATGACTCAGCTTGTTTAATCCTGTGTCGGAGTCCCTGTTATGGATGCACCTATCCATGTACTTGTCCCTGAGGATGTTTTGTTTATAAAAACATAAAATATGGGTAAGCTAAACGAGCTCAGTGAGTGCCATAAAACTCTATTATGATTTCTTTTTATAAAATAAACCTCCCTAAAGTTCTTTAAATATATTTATAAACCTTTCCATGCCATGAAAATAAAATTAGTTTTCCTGAAATTCAATTTTTGAGTTTAAATGCTTTAATAAACGTTCCATTATAAATATAAATCAAACTTTATAACTCTGATTTCGGAAAACCATTTTGAAATGCTTTTAAATTCCTTGCTGTAAAACATAAACAGTGGCAGCAATAAAACTTTAGGAAAATCTCTATACAAAAATAGGCCAACCACTGTTAATTTATATCACATGGTACCCTAGGTACGAGCGGAATGTATCATCGCTCAGGCCTCCATAGAAATTACCTTCGCTTTGGCCTCCTATCCGGTAGGACACTAGCTACAATATAACCTAATTCGCGCATGGACAACATACTAATCAGACTAACTAACTCAGTCCCTCCCGTTGTTAGTGATAGACTCTCCTGACATTGACATGCACAGATTTGGGTACTTTGATCGAAAATCTCTATAAGTTTCTGGGCAAGACAACCTTTTTATGTAATGGTTCGGTCCATCCCCACTCTTAGGTCTCGGCCTCAACCTTCATGGATTTGAATGCAACCGCCCTGCTACCCCTTCTCTTAAGCCTTTCTAGGGTCTCAGCTCTCAAAGATTCGGGTGGTAGGTATTGTCCCCTGATCTATCTTTAACTTTATCATGTTCTAGAATACCTATCAGGCGTACCATAGGTTTATAAAACATTTCTATTTCAATTACTTTTCATATTTCACATTTCTCATTTCTTTAAAGCTTTAATAAATTATTTAGAAGGTTCCAATAACTTTATTTACTTTAGCCAAAAATTATTTCCAAACATTTCAATGAATAACTTTAAACATAAACATAAAATTTAAAATAGATAGAAATATAATGATTCTAAATCGTTTCGAAAGGGACACTCACCTATTTCTTTAACTCGCCTCACTATACTACGCAATTTAGACTATCCTTTGTTTCCCCGTTACCTACATATTTTTGTATTCTAGTTTTAGAAAACTTCACCACTAAAATTAACGATTTATATTTACTCTCATTGGCACATTAATGTACATTCAATCATTTAACAATCTAATAGTCTTCCTTTAAATTTCAATTTACTCCTATCATCTATATAACTCTTAAAATTATTCAAATCATCCAAAAACAACTTTCCACCCTAACAAACACATTAATGCCAAAACATGGCAGCTTATTAACCCACATTTTGCTTCTAATTTTAACATCACATCACAACACTTTAACACATACAAAACATTTCCATTGAACTCAATTTTTCTCATCATAATCACATTCAAATGCATATATTATGATACAAATTCAAGTTAAACTCATGAAAAAATACACTTGAACATCAATACTAACTTTGGCCGTGAACTAGATCCGTTATTATACAACCCATTTCTTTTCAATTTCATGCCATAATCATCATCAAAACAGCCCACAAATCATGCCAAAACAATCAAAACAATCATCCATCACATTATACTTCTCATGGCTGAATAAATGGTAATATAAGCTATTATGTTTTTGGTTTTCATTTCAATATTGCCACTTGGTATTCTAGCTCATTTCATGCATGAATTTCACTCAAACACATCAAACACAACTTGAATTACACAACTATTCCTTAGTTGTGCACCATACTCATCGTATCATCAAACTTCTTCAAGTTTCTCACTTGAAATTCAATTAAAATCACACTAATCATTATGACAACAAACTAACATTCAAAACTACATCAATCACACTTTAGATCACAAGATTAACTTAGTTGTATGCTTACCAAAACTGCCTTGGATCACTTGCTTTATTTCCCCACAAGATTGAAGCTTCAAAACTCTAAACCCATGCATAAAAATTCCATCAACGACACATGCAGTAAGTGGACAGCTTTGAATCCAATTTTTCACATAATAATATCATGGAAACTCAAACTTTTTCACTTGAAAACCACTTACCTTTGTTGGATATTGCTCCTAGACTTGTTCTCTACCTTTTATTGGCTTGGAAACCCTTGAAATTGGTGTGAAAATGGACCAAACACTATTGCTGCTTTGCTTCTTTCCCCTACTAGCCGAAACTGCCCTACAGTTTCTTTTTGTTTTTTGTTTTCTTCTATTTTTAGTTTCTGCTATGCCACTTCTACATTCTTCTAGTGATTTCTTCACTTTATAGAGCTTTCATTGATCTTATTAATTGCCCCTCAAGTTTGTCATTAATTACAAGCTATGTCACTAATGTTATTTGCCCATTTTAGCCCTCATTTTCTCTACACTTTATGCACTCAAAATTTCAATTCCAAATGTGCCCTTGTATAACCTCTAATTAGTTCATTTAATCATGATCTTTCATGAAAATTCCTTTATCACTAATTTTTATCATATATTTTAATAAATCATCATATCACTTTTTGGATTTGAATTTACTTTCGATCCATTCGGAAATTCCACTAGAATTCGATTATATATCCAAAAAATTTAATCGATTTCATTATTCCACAAATGAGGGCATATTAATATAATATATTTACAATGCTTATACATTTCATTTACAATACTAGATTGGAAAAAATGATATCACACTCAAATTGGCACCGGTCGAGCGGTGATTTCTCAGTCGAGATATTGGCCAACTTAGCTGAGATTTTAAACCATAATTACTACAACATAACCCTAACACATTATTACCTTTTTTCTACCATTGACATCTGTCTTCTTACACTTTATTTTATTGCAATGTAACAACAAATTATGGTTACCCAATGAAAATTAACAATATAGTATGCTATACTAATGGTATATAGTCGGAGGACTTACAAGTAGTTAATCCATCCCATATTGCCAATCTTAAGTCTTTTATTTCATATTTTTATTGGCTTAATACTCCCCCTAATGTCATAGATGGTTGGAACAAACTTATCCAGCATCTTTGGACTCTAATATTCAACATTTATGTAAAGAAATGAAAATATCAAAATTACAAGGGAAATAACAACCATACGCAAATTAGTAGTATGGTAAACCCAACAGTTATATCAACGGTAAAAATATATGTCTCAGCAATTATTGATGAGAAATGCCATTTAGCGGTGGTGTTGGTACCCAATATAACAAGCAACTAATAGTGGACTTGTAAGTCATTATAATGTTGTAAGATACGTTGTAATACATGTTAACTTTATAGTAGTGTAAGAACAACATACTAATATGAAGATATCTATACAATATATACATACAACTATCATCAAATAGCAATTAGTTTTATCTTTGTGTCCCAAGTGCACTAATATAAGGCAAATAATAATTGTATTGAAAAATTTGTACAACCAATGGTAGGCCCGTTCCCTAGGCAGGTAGCCCTCCAGTGGATATCTAATCCCGCTAGAAAGTTCCCATGAAGTTGAACTATTTTATTTTTGATAAACTTTCCAAATCCTCTGGTTATTGCGGAAATGTGGCGAAAATTTTTCATTTTCTTTCCACCAATTAGCTCCAAATTAACTCAAAACTCAGACAACCTCATCAGACACCAAATCAAACAATTTTACATCACATTTCTTCCTTTGACCATACACTACATACCAACCCATTCAATTAATTTCTTTCATTTCTAAAGGCATCAATGACATCCAATTCACTCAAATAATCATCCAATAACCAAAACTTAAACCAATTAAATTTATTTAACAAAATTACATCAAAACTCTAACTCTTACCTTACTAATAAAATGGGTTATCACTTGCTTTAAGTTTCCTTCCGCTTCCAAGCTTGATTTGATGATAATTTACTTCTACACATGTTAAAAATCCCATCAATTAAACAATATATCATCAACTCGTAAAAACTTATCAATTTCACCACCAAACTAACATCAAATTAACTTCCATAACTTACCAATTCCTCCTCACTTTTTCTTGAGTGTATAGGAATGAAAACAAGAGTAAGAGAGTGATGAAATTACCTTGAATCCTGGGCTTTCCTTTCTTCTTCTTCTTCTTTTTTTTTTTTTTCTTCTTCTTCTTCCTTTTTCGGCTTCACTCACTGCCTCTCTCTCGTCTTTTTCTTTTTTTCGGTTTCTCTCTCCTCTTGGCCGAATGCTCTCTTTCTCTCATTCATTTCATGACTCCTCATATATGTATATATATGGCATGTAAAATTACCAATTTGTCCCTTAAAATGTCAAAATATCAATTTGACCCCTTTACTTTTCATAAAATTATTAAATTGTCATCCATTAGAAACTTGACAAGTATCCTCATCTTTATATCTTTTCCAAGTGTCACATTTCTATGGGTTGCTTGTTTGACTTGTCTTCCTCTAGTCCTTTATACTTATCTCTTTCAATTCGAGCTTTCTGGAACGCCCGAATTCGATTTTTTCGATAACTTTTCGAAATTTTAGCAAAATTTTCCGAGGCCTATATTCAAACGACATACACATTCCACGTAATTTTGGTGACTCTTAAAAGTCATTCTATGCCCCTTTTTGGTGCTTCGTAAAAACACTAAGTCGAGTCTAGAGCCCTTAAAACTACTTAAACGGACTCATTTTTGATCTGTTTTAGTTTCATTAGACTCTATTAATCATTTTACAATTTTCAATTTTTTTCCTGGGGTTTAACTCCAAATTTTACTATTTAACATGTTACTATTCACCTAGAAACATTACTATTCATCCATAAAGTATCATTTAGCATGTAGAATGAAAATTTAGGGTCCTACAACCAACATGAAAATTTCACTCATCCTATAAAAGCTATTGTATTAATTATAATACATAGTTAACACAAATATTGGAAAATAACTATATATTATACAATTCAATAAAATATATTCTGAAAAAAGATAACTCACTCAAATTTTTTTCTATAACAGATTCCCTCAAATTTCAGCATGTAAATGGTGACCACTACAAATCTAATGAATGCATGAACTTCAATTTTAAGATTTACATAATCATGCAACAAGTACCGAGAGGTAGGACATTATGAAAATTGTTAATCAAGACATGAATGTCATTCTCAAACATCACTTTTCAAAGACAATTAAGATCAAATTAAAACAACAAGAGCAATCCAAGTTTGCTTAAATATAGTTTAGGGCATCATTAATCAACTTCAAATAGATTTTTCGTCAAACAAATCATGAATTCAACAAAAACATAAACAATAAAAGCCTAGAAAGGATTTTGCATGGTTAACTTGTTTCATTCATTCGAAGTCATATTAGAAGCCAATTACCCATTTTCCTCGACATAAAATCGTTTCTCTCCAAAAAATGTATATAAGTGATACAATTTGTTCATGATAAAACAAAACAAAAAAGTCACTAATAAACCATTATAATTCCACCATCCAAATACAAACAACAAACAAAACCAATCTCTCATAAAACTATTTTACAGAAACAAAAATGCATCAACCATAACAACCAAAAAACCAGGATTTGTATATAAGTGATGCAATTTGTTCATGATAACATGAAACAAGAAATCACCAATAAACCATTATAATTCCACCATGCAAACACAAACACAAAACAAAACCAATCTCCTATCCAGCTATTTTACAAAAACAAAAACCCATTAACCATAACAAACAAGAAACCAAAATCCCACTTAAAAGCATAGCTTCACAGTTCACACAATAGTCAATTTTGACTTTGGTCTCTCTCTTTAAGCAAATCAACTCTTTTTGATCCTTCTGGCTTTGTTGAAGATAAGCTTGCAAGTTTAGTTCTCTTCTTCTTGGCAACTTCAACCTTTTAAATCTTAGCCGAAACCCACTTCACTCCTCTCTTTTGTTTCTTCAAAATAATAAAAAAAAGAAAAAAAAAAAAGAACCCTTTTCAATTGCAAGTGACGAGAGTTACATAGTTTTTTTTTTTTTTTTCCTTTTGGGTACGAGAGTGGCAATTGTAAATCCTAAAAGCTGCAGAGTTTGAATTTTTTTCTTTTTTTGAAAAAGCAAAGCTTGAAACTTGGAAGTTGAAAGTTGCAAGTAAGTAATTTTTTTGTTTTTGTTTTTATTTCAGTCTCTCTCTCTCTTCAACTTATTTAACCGGTCACCCATTTCCATCCATGATCTTTTTCTTTTTTTTTTTTTTTTTTTTTTTTTTAAATCACCCTAACCATTGGATGAAAATTTGGCTCATCCAACGGCTGAGCATCATTTTGTCCGTTGTACTTATGATATGAAAACTATTTAGTGTTCATATCATAGTTGTTTCCGCTTTACGAATATGCAAAACAACAGCATAATATCTAAAACAAATAAACGAGTCATGTCAAGTCACAGGCAATCACAGATGAACCAAACACAACACAATATTGTATCAAAACAAATACACACAACAAAATCGAGTATTAAATACTTCAATTATAACAATATACAACATAAAAACACAAATCTCACAAAATAAAAAAGAAATGACTACATAAACAATCCATATAAAAAAGCTATAAGCCTAAAAGAAGCCCTCACACAAAACTGACTACACAAAGACATAAAACTATGACTACAAACCAAAGTTGACTATGCACATATTGTAACTACACAAAAACACATAAATATGACTACATACTAAAGTTGACTATGCACCTACTGTTGTAACCCTATGGCCTATACCATAACTCACCATAATACATTAAACTAAATCCAAAAACCCTTATATGTAACTAAAATATAACTTAAACATGCAAACAATTTCCAAATAATCTTAAAAAAAGAGAAAATGGAAGCTTTTAGCACCGAATTACCTTGACTTATGACATTGTCACTTAATCAATTCATTGAATTTATATGGCACCTAAAAGAGGGAACTCCCCATTTTAACGTGACTGAGATAAAACTCATCACTTCCATCTTTTTTTTCCCTTTGTTGTATTTTGTATTTTTTATTTGTTTGAAGTTTCATCACTCTTCTTCCCTCTCTCTATTATTTTGAAATTCTCTTTCAAACACACACTCTCTCTTTAATAGGAACTTGAACTTAATTTTTAGGAGATGAAGATGTTCTAAAGGGTGCATGATTGAATCTCAAACTCGAACTCTTTTCGGATGTCCTACACTCACAAGTCTTAGACATCTCGGACATCCCAAACTCAAGACTTTTTGGTTTGAGACTTCTAGGTCGTTTTGATGTGTTCAAGATGTTGATGTCCTGATATATGTTCCAGATGTTAATGTCCCAATTTATTCATTAAAATAGCTCCTCATTTTACCCTCAATGAATAAGACAAAACTCATCACTTTCTTTCATCTTTTCTTCTCTTTTTTTTTTTTTTTTGGAAATTTTCCATCACTCTTGTTCCCTCTCTCTATTATTTTGAAACTCTCCTCCAAACAAACACACACTCTCTTTCTCTATTTAACAAGAACTCAAACTTATTTTTTAGAATATGAAGATGTTCTAAAGGTCGTATGATTGAATCTCAAACTCACACTCTTCTTGGACATACTACATGTAAACACTTTATTTTTATATTTATCAATTTCCTAGAAATAGTCCCTAGGTAACGATTAGAGACCCTAAATGGTCAATAGAAGCGCTTAAGGTTGTAGAGAACCCTTAGAGATTTATTTAAACCCGATTGAAGATTAAACGGAAGGGTAAATGGTAAATGAAATCTACTAATTATTTAATGTGACAAGGGACTAAATTGAAGATAAGATTTAATAATTATGGTCAAACTAGAATTAAGCTAAAAGCTAAGGGATGAGAATAAAATTTTCTCAAGACGTGACTGACATTTTTAGAGTTGTTTGTGAAGGAAAGCACAAACAAAAGAGCAAAAATTGAATCACAAAATCAAAAAGAAGACTGTCACGCACAGACCAAAACCGAGAGAAGAAGAAGAAGAAAAGAAGAAGAAGAAGAAGAAGAAAAAGGACGAGCTACCGTCCCAACCACCTGTAGAACCCGATGCAACCAACTTGAACCAAACCAAAAGCCAGTGTCGAACTCAACCAAGATAGACCAGATGCTCACGCGAAATTGACTGCAGAACGAATTAGATCGAGAGGGAGATCGAGCTAGGGAGAGAGAAATCGCGTGAGAGAGGAGAGGAAGAAGAAAACCCAATTGTTCCACGCCATTTCTAGCTTGAAATTGACACCAAACCAGACCCTAAACGCGTGAATCCAGAGCAGAAATGAAGACGCACAGAGACGACATATCGAGGAAGAAGAAGGGAGGTTGGCCGAGGAAGAAGGTGCTTGCACGAAGGAGAAGAAGGAGGAAGGAAGACAACCTAAACCCAGCCATTTTTGCACCCAAACTAGCCCCAAACCATTCTAGAACCAGTCTTAAATGAAGAGGAAGAGGATGATTTTGTGAGAAAAAAAAGGGGGTAAGTTGTTCAAGTTTTGGAAGTGTTTTTGTTGATGTTTTATTGGTGATTTAAGTTGATTTTGAGATGGGTTTTATTACGATTTGTTTGTTGGTTGGTTGTGATTAAAAATGAGTTATAAACTAAGTGAAATGATATTTGTTGGAAGCCTAGGAAACCAAGAAAATACCAAAAATTTAAAGAGAAAATAAAACGTTAACTATACTAGTTTGCAGGGCGACTCCGTAAATTGATTTATATTGCATCCATTGAGTGTTCGGATAACCCTAACGAGTTTAATTAGGCGTGTTGAGGCTATTAAAAGTGAAAGATTAAATTTAGAAATCAAAACCAAGAAAACGCCCAAAATTAGTAATGAAAACAACAGGTTTTTAGCCTAAAACGCTTACCTGATGGCCGTTTCCTTCCGAATTGACACTTGGCTCAACTAGATGGTGAGTTGGGAAGGTGTTCGGAGCAAAAATGGAACGAAGAAAAGCCTCGAGTAGGGATGTGAATGGTGTTCGGCCTAAAGGGGTCGAAATCGAACGATTTTTGTTTCGAGTCTTCGAACGCGATTCTGTTAGTACCAAAACATCCCTAGGTGATAGTAAATAGGTTCTGAGCAAAGAAAGCAGAGTTCAGAACCTTGGAATCAATAAAGAAACCAAAAAGGGAGGTTTACGTGTAAAAAGGGTCATTTGGGGGCAATTGTGTAATTTTAGTTGTTTCGAGTTTCCAGAAGTTGACGCGAATGAAAATTTACATATCTATATGTTATGTAGGTGATGAGGACACATGGAGATCAAGGCAAGAGGAGTAAAGGCTCCGTACGCGCTGTTCATAATTTTCTATTTTTGTGAGTGAATTTTATTTTAAAGATTTTAAAAGTATTTCAAATTATTAAGTTTGATTTGATAAGTAATTGCTTACTTGAATTTATTTTAAATGCATTGATATGAGCATGAATTTTAACTTGAAATGAGAATTTTGAGTTTATATGCATATATATGGTTGTTTAAATAAAATTTTAGAAACCAAGCTTGCAAGTCGAATTTAGAAATGAAAAGAAAAGTATTTTCAAAACCATTAGTATACTCTTAGAGATTTTCAGAAAAGATTAGACCCGGTCAGTCTATCCAACATCAGTTGGCATAGTCCTTGGAAGAGATGAGTCACTAACTTGAGGGGATGAGTGTTCTAGTCTGTCAGTCGAGTCGCCAATGCTGATGTGAGTGGTGTTTCGCGTGTTATGGTTAACGTTGGGAAATTCCGCACATAGCCACGAGATGTCTCAAAGCTGTCACGATTGGTCCTCTACGTTGGAACATTCCTCATATAGAGGTCACGTGACCCCAGAGTTAGGGGTACTATGGTATTTTTGAAAGATATCGAGAAATAGCTTTAAAAGAAAAGTGAATTTGAAAGAAAAAGAAATTTTATGATTTTATTCGAGCTACTTGTAGTTTTAACTCATGAGTTTTGAATTGAATGTATGTTTGCCTTTATATATAAATCCTCATATTTAAATTGAGCTTGAGCAATTAAATTTTGACATGCTTAAAGAAATAAAGAATTGTTTTCAAACTTTTTCCGAGGAGGACGTTTAGAAATCAGATTTTTTAAAATAAAGACAATTATCACTCACTGAGCTTCTAGCTCATTATTTTACTGTTTTTATACAAAAACCTCCTCAGATACTCTCAGCAGGTAGCCGAGCAGTGATACTATCTCCAGCGAACGAGGTAGCGCAACATGACGTCATTTTGAGCAGTTTATTTTGCATCAGTTATATTTACATGTAAACCACTTTTTGAATTGTTTAAGTATTTTGTAATTCGTAATTATTCGTTTGTAATTGTGTTTTAAATTGTTTTGAGTTAAATGTGGTTTATTAAATTGTGTTTTGAATTTTATTAAGTTCATTTGAAAATTAAATGCATGTTTGAGGCCTACGGGCAATCAGAATTGGGTTAGTGCTGAAAAATAGTCGAAGTGTTGAATTTTTGTAAACAAGTTTTTCTGGAACATCGAAAATACAACCGTTATGCTACCGAAATTTCATTAGAAAATGAGTTTAAAAATTGAAAAAAATTATTACGCATTTGCAGTTTTTAAAGAAAACTAACCCAATGATGTTTTAGAAAGTATTAGAAAGTTTAGGATTCGCTCCACAGGTTTCACTTAACCTGACAAGTCAGGTCTAAGAAGGATCCATTAGGACGCCCGACGAGACCTACCGAATTAGAGCTAGAGATATCCGAATCTAGTCGCGTCACTACACCTAAATGTCTTGGAGGTCATGGACATAGTGAACTCGAGACTTCTTGGACGTCCCGATGTGTTCGAATTTTGATGTCCTAGTATATTCGAGATGTTGATATCCCGATGTGTTCAGGACATCTAGCATCCCAAACTTGGGTATGTTCAAGAAGTCTGAGATATCACGAGTTTAGTTAGGACATCTAAAACGAGTTGAAGCTACAGCTGGTAGGCTAAAGTTTTAAATTTTTGTATTTTTGTTTCTTGTTCTATTTTTTATTTCAGTTTTAGAGGGTTTAAGTTTTTTCTTTTTGTTTCTATATTTTGTTCATGTTTGAAAATCGAAAGATGGAGAACATAACTTCATCGATCAAAGAAGGATTTTAGATTTGTGTTTCTGTGTTTTGTTTTTTCTCTCTCTCTCTCTTTCACTATCTTTCTCTCTCTTTGTGTCTTCACTATTAAAGAAGGAAGGAAGGCTTGTTTTTCCTTTCTTTCTTTCTCTCTCTTTTTTGGTGTCTTCACTACTGAAGAATGAAGGAAATGTTTTTTTTTTTTTTCTCTGTGTGCAAGGGCATTTTTGTCTTAAAACCAAAATAGATATCATATAAACTTGAAATATTGATATAGTGACAATACTAAAAGTGACCAAGTAAAAAAATCCTCTTTTTATTAAAAAGGCACTTTCAAACCCTAAAACATCATTACATAAAAAATATCATAATTCCTTTTCATAAAAGCAACATCTAAAACAATTATAATATTATCATGCAAAACGTCCCAAAAATTAACCTAAAAAAATTAATCATTTCCAAACTTATTACAATTTTAAAAGGTAAAGCAAAGCCAACTTGCTCAGTGCACATAATTTCTATAAAAACAAAGGTTACTTTCAGTAAAACCTGTATCTCATGCAATTGAAAGCATGAAAGCAAAAGCACAAAAAGTAAAATTTTCAACAAATATTACATTTCAAGCTCAACGATATGCCTAAAACACAAATATATAACACAATTTGGTGTCCTTCATAGGTCACAACTACTTTTATTTTTAACTCGTGTATTCTTTCTCATTGCTGTTTAGGCTATATGAAAAATTAAATGTAAACAACTGTCTATCACAAATGAATTAAACAATAGTTCACATGACAGTCAAGTAATTTAAAACAACATCATATTATATCATCTAAATAACCAAACTTTTTCCTTATAAAGATCAACGTATTCTAGTTTATATTAAACATCAACACCTTCAAGTTAGAGAAAAAGCTAATTGTATATATATAACATACTAGAGTTTGTGTAGAATAAACTGAGCACCAAATTCTGGTTGTATAGTTAAAGTACGATGAGGAGCATGAACATAAGTTGGAGAAAGCTCGAAAGAGAAATTTTGCAAAATCATTGCCAGAGCCAATTTTGCTTCCACAAATGCGAAGTTTTGTCCAATGCAAATGCGAGGACCCCAGCCAAATGGGAAGAATGAGACTTCATTATTCTTTGATGCCTTTGAAACTCCTTCAGAAAATCTATCTGGGTTGAACTCCTCCACATCATCACCCCAGTATTCAGGATCATGATGTACCATAAGTATTGGAACTAAAACTACAATTTCTGGTGGTATATCAATTTCTCCAAGTTTAGTCTGTCTACAAGTTGAACGGGATAAAAAAGGTGCAGGTGGATGTAATCTGAGTGTCTCATGTAGAATTTTGTTTACCTACAAACAATAAAAATTCACTCTTATATTAAATTATGTTTTAAAGATAAAGATATTCTAGTTCCAATCTATTTCCAAGTACTTGAATGTTAAATAGAAATTGTTAGTATTATTAGTGTTTATCAGCTAAAATTGCTTTGATTGATCATTTAACTAACATTTTTGTAATAGTTTGGTTTTAGAAATTTCAATTTAAAAAAGGGGATAACATTCTCTAACATGCCCTCATTAATACCAATATTTTGTTGAGATGGCAATAATGGGTTTATAACACACTTGACACCCATTTATAATTTTTTTTTTCTTTTTGTTTTTTACAAGTAGACACTACAATTATATATATTACATTCACACTTCCTAATATAAACTCTAAGGTGCAACCTGAAATAAACTTCCATAAGCTTGGAGGAGAGGCCCACATACAAGCGGGAAGAAACCTTAAGAAAACCCACACATAGGTAAGAGAAGTGCTCAAGCCTTGCACTCTAAACAACTGCAAAGGGAGTGGTGCTAGCTGCACCACTCATCAGCAAGCCATTTATAATCTCTTATTACTCATAACACTATGTGATAGTGAGATTAACTATTGAAAAGACAAGTATACTATTTCTTTTAATATTTAATCATAAAATAATATTATTATTATATAAAAAATAATAAAATAAATAGGGAAAATAATGGTAACATAGATGTACCAAGACTACACAGGGGGAGGCTATGCATATGTGTGTTAGCCTACCTTTGATTAAATCTTCCTACATCAAGGAGTATCATATCACTTGACAATTATTCTCACTTGGTAATCATCTTCCAAGATTTGTTTTTAAACTTTTATTTAAGTCATCAATGACACTTCTACGTCATTAGACCATTAATGAGCGTGTCAAAATATTTTACCCAAAAAATTAAAACAACAAATTAGAGTTTTAGTCTAGACACGATAACTCATCAGTTATCCTTCTATATATATATACCCTAATCTTTGGAAGATGAACAAGAATAATATTCATAAAATAAAAGCTTAAGAAGTCTGAGAAAGGCATTATTGACTTACTACTTTCAAGTTGTTTAGATCATCAAACTTCGGTTTATCATTCCCAAAAACTTCGAACACCTCTTCTCTTGCAAGTGCTTGCCAATGCGGGTGCATGCATAAGAAAACCATTGCCCATATAAGCAAAGATGCAGTGGTTTCCTGGCCTGCAAGATAGAACAACTTACACTCTTCAATCACCTCTTCAATACTCATTCCAGTTTCCTTCCGTCCATCTTCTTGCATCTCTTTGTAGTTTGACTGTATTAACATACCCAACAAATCATCATAACATGCTTGTCCAAATCTAATTGCCTCTTCTCTTTTGTTTATTATTCCTTTAATCAGTGCCCGGGTTTCTTTATAATTTCTTCTCATTCTTCTATTTGTTGTAGTTGGCAAAAACCTACAATATAAGTTAAATTATGTAGGCAACATCAGGCCATAATATTGGCATGGATATAACTATTAATTTATAGTAACATTTTGATAACATCATTTGTATGCCACAATTTACACTGTCAATTAACACTAAGGTTGTGGATATTCTCATTGACTTTCCAAAAACGTTTTCACTACAAATATATATAAAAGTTATATCTATGTGATCTGACACCTGCATGGAGACTTTTGACATATCATAGCGATATTAAGCAAATTATTACTAATAAGAATATTATGAAAGCTACAATATTAGTTTCATTTACCTCCATCCTGGGATGAAAGAGAACTGAAAATTTTCAACCATATTATCCATTTGTTTTCTTATGAGTTCAAATATTTTTCTTCCATCTTCATAGCTACTGCCAAATGCTGTTCGAGAAATTACATCGGCTGTCAATGTTTGCATATAAGGCCACACGTCTAAGTCATGATTGGAGTTGTTGTCTTGGTTTTGCGATCAAAATCTCCTTCCATTTACTTATCATGTTGTTACAGCTCCAATAAATGCTTGGAAACATATCCTATACAGAAAGAAAATGGCTATATAAGCATTAATAATTAGTAGATAGTTGCTAGCTAGGTTTAGGTGATTGTACATCCCCAATTGGCTATATTGGTGTGCATTTTCTTTTTCTAAATCAATATCGAGGAATTCAAATCTCATTATAAGTATTTATTAGAACATATGAAAAGATTTTTCATTGATTATAAGAGAATATTCTCTTGTTATGAAAGTTAATATTTGGGTTGTGTATTTAGTTATAGGTCTTAATAAATTCCGATAAACCTTTAGCTCGTTCAGAGTCAATTTGAAAAAATAAAAAATAAGAGATTGCATCTAATTTTGTTGAAATTGCCCATTATTGACGTTAAAGGAGCATTTGACATTACGATTATAATTTGTAATAAATAGTACAAAAAGTTACCTTTAACTTGTGCTGATGGAAAGCTGGGTTGGCAATTTTTCGGACTTTATTCCACTGCTCACCATCATAGCTCACCATCCCTGTCACCAACAACTTAAAAAGTGGGTTTATTTTGGATTTTTGAAAGATATCACACTTGAACAACATATCCCTTATCAATTTTGGGTCTGTGATGATTATGCTTGGTCTTGGACCGTTCCATATAAACGACTTCTTGCCTACATTTATAATATGAAGTATGAGGATATTTTTCTTTTTTGAAACTTGGTATGAGAATATTATATATGCAAAAATACTCTATATTCTAAGATAGTTATTAAGATAGAATTCATGTTCCTAGATTCTCATCAAGTAAAAGACAAACAAAAATTCTAAATTTAGGTCTAACTCATCTTATTATGAACTTCTTGTTTAGTTGCTTATTGGTACTCTAGTTGGACACTCGCCAAGAAACAAAACAGTTGGATCCAATTATCCTTCAATTCAATTATTTCATTACTCTTAAACTAGCTTCCATTTGATGATAAATTTCGTCTAAGAGAAAACCTTACATGGAACGATCTTGTTATGTCAATGATAGAACCAAACAATGTAGTTTTTTTTTTTTTTCTTTTTTCTTGAAACCAACGTAGTTTTGCTACGTAATTCAATTTTACTGTATGCTATAGGATATAGTTGTATTGGGTGGTCTCATTATTAAAATGGTGAAACGGCCCCATAAAGTGGTGTTGGGAAAGAGGTGGAAAGTTTGGAATTTAGTATTTAAAAAAAAAAAAAAAAACCTGAATTTAGTTAATTTTCTTGTTCATTTTGTAACATGTGTCACAATTTGGATCAATTATTATCTCACATACTCTCTTAGGTTTAAAAGGGATAACATTAACAGCTTGTTATAAATTATTTGTTTTAGATTTATGAAACAATTTGAAACTATATTGAATTTTAAGATAGTTTAAAGCATATTGAATTTGAACAACAATTTTAAATTATTTTATTTTATAAAAATAAAAAAACCTAAAATAATTTTATCTTATTTAAACTAATGTAAAATTGTATTATTTTCTCAAAACATAAATTTAAAATAATTTCTTATCATCAACAAGCATCTGTGAAAACATTTTTTGTTGGATTAAAAGGTAACCCAAGGGGGAGATGAATTTTTAATAATTTAATACTTCTATAACAAATCGCCCTTGAGACTAACAGTTATTTTATTAAAAAAATTGTTGTGATTTAATTTTGCGTCAAAATTAATTTAATTAACCATAGCAACCCTAACCAAAACTAATATATTTAGGAGAAATTGCACAAATGCCCTAGGGTTAGGTGAAATTACTCTAATATGAAATCTTTGACCATTATTATAACAAGTTCCCTTAAACTTTCAAAAGTGTGACACAAATACTTTCTGTTGTTAGTCAAATGTCGTCAAGTTCCAGATGAAAATGGTAAAAGGTGTACAATAACTAAAATACCCTTTAATTTTAAGGGTCAAATTGAAAGTCAAAATTTTATTATTTTATTCTAACTTTTTTATTGTTTTGACCATTAATTTCAATAATTCATTGCATTATTTTTCTTAAAAACATTTCTCTCTCATATTTAATTCAAATATAATAAATAGCTGAGATTAGTGGTTCTAACAATATAAAAATTAGAACATACTAATTATAGAAACTATATATATGTGTGTGTATATATATATTAGTAAAAATTGATTACATAATTCAAATTATTAAAAAGAAAAAAAGAAGAAAAAATTGAAAGATCTCCTCCAACCGAAGGAGATCCGGTAATGTTCCATTTCTTTTAAAAAAAAAATTGATGATTTTTTTTTTTTAACTCTAATGAGATATGATGTGAAAATTGACGGCAATCAAATGACTGAGAAGAATCAAAGATGAACATGATGATGATGGTGATCAATTCTGATGATGATGATGAATTGGTTTTATTTTATTTTTTTCAATTAAAATTTTGTTTTTAAGTAAATAATAAAAAATTAAAATAAATAATATTAAACTATTTGATTTTATTATTATAATATTATTACTTATGCACAAAATATTTTACCATGGATAATATGGATGTAACGATAGCTCATTAACGGCAAGTGGGTATTTGTGTTCTCATTTTTAAAAGTTCAAGTGAATTTACTGTAATTATGACTAAAGTTCCTATAATGGTGCAATTTCGTCTAATTCTAGAGAGCATTTGTGCAATTTTCCCATATTTCACAGACAGATGAAGTGATTTTTTCAATTAAATCTTAGAGAATAAAGTTAAAATTCCTTAAGTGATAAGTTCTTTATACACACTTTAGTAAACTTGTGGATTTGAAATCATGTTTCAATTCTTTGACTGTCAAATTTATTGTAATTTTAAAAAAGGGAATAATTTTATATATCTCGCCCCTATATCTCAATTTGTATATCCAAACTTATAGTATGTTAATCGATAAATGAATATGCATTAATGATAATTTACTTCACTTGTTACATGTTATATGAATTATGAGCATTGTTAAGACATCCAAACTCTAAATCTTAACTGATGATATGTTCTAATTTGTAGCTTCAATAATGATATATCAATTTGTAAATGAATATATTGAGTTACCTCATATAAATTTAATTGACACGTTAAATATTGGGATACAAGTTGAGATATATGTTATTACTATCATTTAAATTGACAATCATAGAATAGAAAACAGATTATGTTAGAAAAAAAAAATAAAAAAGAGTAGAAAATAAATTAAAATGTCAACCGAGATGTCTAAGATTACTCTTATTTAATTCTCCGATGCCAAACACACGCACCTAATGGATATGGCATCGAGTACGCCGAGGTAACGTTTGTTTAATAATTGACACTTGCAAGCTAACATAAAAATCTGAATTTACAAAGAGTTATCCTATTTCGTCCACATAAAACTAGAAAGATAAGATGGCCTTATAGCCACAGAAAAAGCTTTTCGGTCAATATTGTAGCTTTTTCTATCCATGATTCTATGCACTTGTCAAAAGTCAAAGCAAACGTTGATGACACACGTCTATTTTTAGAATAATAAACTCACACGTCTTTTATATATATATATATAATGATAAAGCAAGGGGCACGAACTTTATCTACCTAATTATATAATACAAATATATAATTAATTAGATGAAAATAATACCCCTTCTTTATTATTTTAATTATTATTGTTACATATATCATTTTTAAATATAATATTAAATTTATTTAATTATTTCGAGGATTAAGTTAATATGTATTTTTAAAGATAATATTTTTTATATCAATTATAAAATAAATATTATTTTATTTAAAATTGATAACATATATAATAAAAAAATAATTTAATATGTTATGTTATTTTAAATATAAAGTATATTTATTTTATTCATGTTATCCCAATATTAAAATATATATATTATTTTTATCTAATCTCATCCTGCATAAAAAATATTACAGTATTAATTTATTCAATCTAATCTAATTTAATATAACTCAATTCATTCTTATCAAAATAATCTAATCCAATTTCTTATGTCAAACAGATAGATCAGGTCGATAATTAAAGACTTTTAATATATAAAATTATCATTGAAACAATTAAAATATGGGAATCATGGTATAAATTATAGTTATTATTATGAAATTGGTGAATAATTACTTAATCCTAATTAACTAAAATTATATACAAACAATAAATTCCTATATGAAGGAGTAAAAAATCAGCAAGACAAAGTCAATTACTTGATCTGCAATATCAAAACATGCGTTGTGGAAAATTTACTTGATCCTAATTAAAATTACTAATACATACATATATGACTGTAAAAGAGAGAAGAGAGAGAGAGAGATGTAGAAGGCGTACCATAGTTGCTGACGATATGATGCTCGAAAGGCAGGACTCTCTGCACAATTTTACTGTGGGAATCGGAGGGTTTGATGGGTTTTGATTTTGCCTGGTTTCGTGCCGCTAACATGTCTTTCATGTCTCCGAAAAAGAGTCTGTAGGAGTTGCCTGAGAAACCCTGTTGTCTGAGCCACTTCTCTAGCTTCTTTGGCTTCAACCATACCCATTCCACTACCCTCAACAGCATCCATGCTATCACAATCGTAGTGAGACCAGAAAGGAAACCAGTGAATGTAATTTCCATTTTATTCGATGAAGGAATGGAGAGGGCAAAGAAGAAAGGGGTAGATGTTAGCAGATACCTTATAGATAGAGCCTTCTCTATATGTATTTTCAATCGGTCCAATGATTGGGTCCCTCGGATGTGGAACCTCCCAGTTAAAGATAAATAAATAAACAGGAGTTTCCTTAAAATACAAAAAGTTGGGTGAAAATGAAGCTTGTTTTTTGTCAGACATGGAGCCATTTTGTTAGCTACGTGGGCCGCAAATTGATTTAAAAAGTCTACCTAATAAATTTTGTTTGAGACTTTTTTACAAAGCCAAAACTTTTGACCACCTAAAAGTAGGGATGACAATTTAAAATCCGACACGACTAGTCGATACAGATTCGATACAAATATTATAGGTTAGGGTTGAGTATTAACGGATTGAGTAAATTAACGGGTCAACCCATCTAACCCGTTTAATAATCGTGTCGGGTTCGTGTTCCTTTAATCATGTTACGGATTGACCCGTTAACGAGGGGGTGAAATGATAATTTTACATTAAAGGATGTTTATGTAATTTTATTGATAATATATGTATCTTTTGAAAATCACAACCCTAGCATTTCATTTTTATTTATATTTTCTAATTTCTCTCAGCCGACCACCCTACCCAAGCCTGAGCAGCAGCAACCGCACCACTGTTCACACAAGCTGATCTACCGTCGTGTTGTGTCGCCTCCGCCGTCAGCATCTTCTCCCATGCAGCGTCATCTCCTCATAGCGCATCTGCTACTGTCGTCTCCTCCGCGTAGCTTCTTCTCGCCTCGCCGAGTCGTCTCCTTAGAGCTGCTATGCCACGCTGTGTCGCGTTGTCTCTATCGTGTAGCTTCTTCTCTCCGCGTCGCATTGTCTCCGCAGATTTGGTGTCACCGCACCGTGTCTTGTGTGGATGTTTGTATTATTTATATTTGGATGTATTTTTATGTTTTGGATTGTATTTGTGGATGATTGTGTTTTTAGGTTTTGGATTGTATTTGTAGATGATTGTATTTTTTTTTCTTTGAAATATGGATGATCGTATTTTTAGGTGGATTGTATTTGAGTATTTTAATGTTATTTTTTATTAGATGTGAATTAAAATTTAAATGTATTAAATATGGTTAAATTCATAAACGGGTCAGCTAAACGACCTGTAAATAAACGGGTTAATTGTGTCGTTTTCGTGTTGACCCGTTTGTTATCGTGTCTGTGTTCGTATCGAATGAGTTCAACCCGTTTATTTATCGTGTCGTGTCAAAAATTATAGTGTTGTATTCATGTCATGTCCAACTCGACTCGTCAACCCGGATTGCCACCCTTACCTAAAAGGGGCTTAGCTTAAGCATGAAGAAAATTTTTTATATTAAATTAAGCATTCTTAATAGGAAAGCATTTGTTCACCATCATTACCTATTTGATTTGTACCGCCATACATCGCTTATAAACAGGTAATTGTGCCTAGTTATTCTACATCCTAATCTCAATTAAATTGGAAACCTTCTCTTTTCCCTCTTAAACCTTGTTTGGTATATGAGATTAGATTGAATTATTTTCATGAGATTGAACTAAATTAGATTAAATAAATTAATATTGTAATGTATTTGGTGCGATATGAGATTAGATAAATTAATATTGTGATGTATTTAGTGTAATATGAGATTAGATAAAACTAATTTTAAATAATTAAATTAATTTAAAATAAACAAATTTATCCATATTGACGCATTCGAACCTGCACACTTTACATGAGGCGCAGATGTGCTTGCTGCTGAGGCAAAGGAACTTAGTGCATATTAGAATACAAGTTGAGATACCTATTATTACTCATTATTTAGAATAGAAAACAAATTATATTAAAAAATAAAAAAGAACAGGAAATAAATTAAAATATCAACTAATATGTCTAAGATTGCTCTTATTTAATTCTCCGATGCCAAAAACAAGCACGTAATGGTTGACACCTGCAAGCTAACATAAAAATCTGAATTTACAAATAATTATCCAAATTCGTCCACATGACGATAGAAAGATAAGCAAGCCTTATAGCCACAGAAAAAGTTTTTCGGTCAATATTGTAGCTTTTTCTATCTATGAATGATTCTATGCATATGTCAAAAGTCAAAAACACATGCGATGACACACGTATTTTTTTAGAATAATGATAAAGAAAGGGGCAGGAACTTCATCTACTTAATTATATAATACAAATATATAATTAATCAGATGAAAACAATACCCCTTCTTTATTATTTTAATTATTATTATTATATATTAGTATTTTTTTAGAATAATTATATATATAATGATAATTACGTAAAACAAAGTTTTTTTTTTTTTTTTTTTTTTTTGGAGAAAACAATGTAAAAGAAAGTTTTCGCAAGAATAAACGTATGGATTCCTATGAAAGAAACTGCCTCTCTCGATATATCTATAGTTTGGTCTTGTAAGACATCTCAAATTGTCAACATTGAGAAAACCCAAGCCAGCTGCCAGTACCAGTAGGATCCGTTTACTAATGTAGTGAAGAGTGGCTGAAATGTTGTATGTACACCCCTGCTTATTTGTGCACCCCATTAAATTTTTTAAAAAGTCCGTTATTTTATGTACACCTCATTTTACACCACATATACCCTTTCTATTAATTTGAAAACTGTATATATTATATCCCAGTCTCAATAAAATTGAGAGCTTTCTCTTCTCTCTTTTAGGTTGCGTTTGGTAAGCGAGATTAGATTAAATTATTTTAATGAGATTGAATTGGATTGAACAAATCCGTATTGTAACATGTTTGGTGCGGTATGGGATCGGACAAATTAGTGTTGTAATATGTTTGATACAATATGGGATTAGATAAAATTAATTTTAAATAATTAAATTATTTTAAAAATAAACAAATCTATTGTTAACTCAACTCAAGTTAAAGCCCTTGCCCGATCGGCTCAGTCTCTCCCTCTCGGCCAAATTAACGTTGCCAACTCATCGTGACTCCGTCAAAGCATCGTCGTGCCCGTCTTCAGTCCCTCACACCATCATTGTCACTGTCTCATTTTGCCCAACCATCAACTGAGTCTCAAACGTTGCCCAAACCGAATCTCGATTGTCATTCCTTCTCCTCAGACACCTCGTGATAGACCCATTTCAGAGGATGTCTAATCCGGTTGGAAGGTTCCCGTGAAGTTAAGCCGTTTATCCTTTTAGAAACCTTCTTTTTCTATGAAAACATGTGGGAATTTTTTTTTTTATTATACACTTTTATAGATAAATTTATAAAATTTTGGGCAGTATGACGACTGTTTTTCTAACTATGCCACCTTGTAAAGTTTATAGAAAAATATAAATATTTCTAAAATCAAGCATTTTCCCAACTTTTGTGCCTCAGGCCCTCAATTTTTTCAATTTACAAGCAACCACAAAAATGCATACAATTTTGAAAGATATATTGAATTAAATTAATAAGTCATGCATAAATAAATTTCAATCCATTTCAAATAACATTCAAAAGTTTATATACAAATCTTCATATGCCATATTTCAAAATTATATACAACAAGTTTCATATTTCAAAACATTTTAACAGTGGTGGTAATGTTATTTTTCAAAGAATTTCTGAATAAAATAAGCCAACCACTGGTGCTCCGTACCACATGATACCCTAAGAGTGGAGCGTAATTCTGCATTGCTCGAACCATCCTGGAATTCTGCATCATTTAGGCCATCTATCCGATTTTTACATAGCGGAATTCTACGTCGCTACAGAGTAGAATTCTACATCACTCGGGTGGAAGCTAGCTAATAATATACCTCGTACGTGCATTGGGCAACTCATAAGACTACACAGACATTGTCCCACCCACTGTTAGTGACAGACTCTCCCAACACGACCAATGTACGCTTAAGGTACTTAACCCAGACTAGAGATATATAAAATACTATCAGGTGTACCATAGGTTTTCAATTTCATTTCAAATTTCAATTTCCTTTTTCATTAAAGTTACATTTCAAATAAACCATTCCCATAATCCATGCAACAGTTCCAATTAAAATTCATTTGATATCAATTTATAACTTGATATATTAAAGCATGAATTTAAAAATAGATCATAGCAAAAATATTTTATAAGGACACTCACATATTTAGCTCACGTTCGAATCCTAATCTGTCTTCCTCGTCTCCACTTTCCCTACACATTTTACATTCTAATTTCAATAATTTTTACAATCAAACCAATTGATACACACACTATCTCAGTAATTTACTTTAGTAAACAATCTCTTTAATTATCCATACACATCCTTTATCTTCTAGTCCATAAACATATTATTTATTCACCAAACCTTTCCTAACTTCAATTTAAGCCATTCTAACACATATAATTCTTCAAATAAACTTGGAATTTATATCAAAGGCATTGAAAATTAATTGCACACCCCTTTTAACTTATGTTGACCGAATGCTTACCACCCACTTTATCTTTGATTTTCATTTTCATTTCACTTTAATCCCATCATCTACACATCCCATATGATCAACCAAAACACTTAAATCATTCAAAAACTATAATCTAATACAACTTTTCTGCTTAGGCCAAATCTACATCCATACTAACCAAAAATTTCCATTTTTATTCTACACCACATTTATCATCAATTTAACTTCAATTTAACATCATTTAATCATCTAAACCATTTAAATTATTCAAATACAACCACTAACATATACACCCCTACCTTGGCTGAATATCACCCATATGCATATCTCGCTTTTAGTTTTTCATTCAAGCTTCCAATTTTGATATTTCAGTTTATTTCCATGCATCACAACAACTCATATCCATTCAATTCAATTTAAACCATCAAAACCCTAACTTGATCATATTCTAGCAAATACATAGCATCATGTTTCCTTCAATTTCTCAAGCCCATATTAACATCAAACACTTCGCATATTATGGCAAGTAAACTAACCACAATTTCAACTACAATTCATCGTTGAATCCAAAGTTAATTTTTCATTAGTTTACTTACCAATTGACTTGGAACTTCTTGGCTTACTCTTCCACCATTTCAAGCTTTCAAAACCTTGAATCCATGCATAAAAATACCATTAATCACACATGCGGTCCGATGGACAGCTTTGCATCAAATTTTCCATATCAGATCATCATGAAAATTCAACTTTTTCACTTGAAAACCACTTACCTTAGTTAGATATCCTTCCTCGACTTGTTCTCCACCTTTTATTGGCTTGAAAACCACTCAAAAATGGTTTGAAACCATGAAAGAAATCTACTGTTTGGTTTCCCTCTGCTGGCTGAATACACTCCTGCAGTTTCAATGTTTTTGTTGAATTCACTTCTACTCTTTGTCAACATTTCTAGCAGCTTCTTACATTTATATACCTATACTTAAGTTAACTAATTGCCCTTAAAGTTTGGCATATAATTACATCTCATGCCATTAGTTTAGTTCGCCCATTTTTACCCCTCATTTCTCTACATTTTATGCATTCAATTCATTTTTTTTTTTAAATTTCAATGGTGCCCTTGTATTACTTCTAATTAATCCATTTAATCATGCTCTCTCATGACAATTTCTTGGTCATTAATTTTCTTCATACACTTTAATAAATCGTCATATTACTTTTAAGATTCGAATTTATTTCCAATCCATTTGAAAATCTCCAGTAGAATTCAATTATATATCTGAAAAATTTAATCTATATTATTATTCAATAATTGAGTGCATTTAGTCCAATATATTTACAATACTTTACATTTCCGTTGCAATACTAAATTCGAAAAAGGGTATTACACCTCGCTTGATCCTCTTCCACATTTCTCACCAACACCTCCTGATCCTCCTCCACCTCGCTTCCTCTGTACACACAATGCCGCCACCTCCACTTGGTCCAAACCTTCATCTCCTCCACTATCTATCAGTTGACTACACACACAATGCCTCCATTCTCCCTTCTTTTCTCTCTACTCTTTCTTATTCTTCTTTTTCTTCTAATTTGCGAAAAATTAAAACTTGGAAAGATAAAAGAATAAATAAAAAAAATAAAAAAAGATCAAACCCTGGATGTGGGTTTGATTTATCTTGCATGTCTGGTGGCTTTCATTTAACCCACCACAATGGAATTAAAAAAAAACAAGAGTGGGATTGGTTTTTTCAATCTCATATTCTTACTAAACATAAGTTTGGATTGAAAAAAAAAAAAAAAAACCTTTTGATTGCAATTGAAGAGAGTTGTTGCGTTTATTTATTTATTTTTTTTGTACCAGAGTTGCAATTGCAAAACTTAAAAGTTGTAGAGCTTGATTTTTTTTTTTCAAAAGATAGAGCTTGAAAGTTGGAAGTTGAAAGTTGTAAGCAAGTGTTTTATTTATTTTTTCTTCTTTTATTTTTTCATTTTAGTCCTTTTTTTAAAAAAAAAAAAAAATTTAGTCTCCCTCTCTTCGACTTATTTGACTAGTCACCCATTTCTATCCATTATCTATTTTTCCTTTTATTTTTTTTTTTCAAATCACCCTAACCATTGGATGAAAATTTGGCTCACCGAACGACTGAACATTATTTTGTTCCATTGTACGTATGATTTAGCATTCGTATCAAAGCTGGTTCCACTTCACGAGTTTGCAAAACAACAACATAGTAACTAAAACAAATAAACCAATGATGTCAAGACGCAAGCAATCACCTATGAACCAAACACAATATTGTATCGCAACAAAACACACACTACAAAATCTCTCAATTACATACTTCAATTATAACAATATACAACATAAAAACACAAATCTCTCAACATAAAAAGAAATGACTACATAAACAATCCTTACACAAACTAACTACACAAAGAGACACAAATAAGATTACAAACCAAAGTTGACTATGCACACACTGTAACTACTCAAGGACACACAAATATGTTTGCATACCAAAGTTGACTATAATCTGTCATTCCGAAATTCCATATGTAGCTTATATGGTGTTGTGTATGACGTTGATTATGATGTAATGATATGTTTATGATGTGTTTATAATTTATTTATTTTATTATAACAAGATTTTGAATGAATTGGAAATGTTTTTCGATCCGACTAAAAATTCCGAAAGGATTTTAGGAGATTTTAGAAAATTTAAAAAAGTGTCAAAATGAGTATTAATAGGCCTAAGAAACACTTTAGAACCCTAAAAGACACTTTCAAACGAAATTCAGATTGAAACAGAATCAATTCAGAAAATCTCGGAAGTAGACTTAGTGATTTTACGAAGACCCGAAAAAAGGGCATAGAATGACATTTAAGGGTCACCAAGATTACTAGAAATATGTAGGAAGTCCAAATATAGGCCCTGGAGAATTTTCAAAGGATTTCGAAAAAGTCTTGAAAAAACCGAAATCGGACGTTCCGAAAAATTGAAATTGAAAGAGATAAGAATAAGTGTACAAGTGGGGCTAAGCATGCATGCATAAAGGACATGTGGCAAGAGAGTTAGTGCATGCATGACAAATGGCAAAGGAAAAGCATGCATGGATGACATGTGTAAGGTAACTTTATGCATGCATGGCATGTGTTATGAAGAATGCATGCATGTGTGACAGTTGGCAAGAGAAATGATGCATGATAGACACTTGCCTAGCATGCAAGGATGGCAAGCTTGTGATTTAAAGCAACTTTAAGGGCAAATATCAAATTGAAGACTTAGTATATAAAGGAAAATTCAATGAAAAATGAAAGAGAGAAATGAATTGTGAAGTGAGGTGTATGTGTGGCATCCAAGAGAGAAGAAGAAGGGGTAAGTACGACAACAAGGGGGACCAAGGGGTAGCAAGCTGTTCCATGTAATTTCAAGGTGATTTTAGGTCCATTCAAACTTATTCAAGAAGGGAGAGCAAGCAACTAACAAGACTACATCCATACCAAGTTATTTTAGCGGTTAGCAATGATTTTCTCCTTAACTTTGATGTGAAAATGGATGACAAATGTGATAGGGGCTGTTATGATTTAATAAAAATGGACTTGAGCATCTTTAACTCAAATATATGATGGATATGGACATGCATGGAGGTTTGATGGAAGATTTGATGGAGTTGATGTTAAACCCTTGATGAGTTTTATGTATGGTGATGAATTGTTGGTGATTTGCATGATTTGCCGTTAGTTTGTATGTTAGATTAATTTCCATGGACTTTGAAGTATTTTGGTATGAAAATGGAAAGAAATGGATGAGTTAGGGAAGATATATGTCACGGCCAAGCTTGATGTATTATTGTTAATTTAAGTTTAAGTTATGTATTATTGTTTAATTTAAGTTTAAGTGGCTTGAATTGATTCTAAGCTCCTTAATGCATTAAAATAGTCAATTATGTTAGAATGGAAAACGAAAATGTTGTGGGTACTATGGGTACCTCACGGCCAATGGGTGTTTTGAATGATAGCTGCTGGTTTTTGATGCATTTAAATGATTTATTAAGTTATTTGGATGTTAGAATGATCATGGAAATTGAAAGAATTGAATTCGGGTTCATGTGGACGTCACACGGTCAAAAATGAACATATTAGTATATATGTTGTCTTGTTTTAAGTTCAATGAGTTTTATGTGACTTGACATGATTTTATGAATATTTGGAATGATTTATAAATAAATGGATGTTTAAATGATTGAATGGAATTGGTTCACAAGTAAATGAAGCTAATTTGAATCAAACGAAAACGTTACGAAAACAAAATGCGAATTAGTTAAGTTTGAGATTTATGAGTTTGGATGGTTTAATATGATTATATGTGAATTTCAAACATATATTATGATATGAGTTTAAGGACAACTTGTATGATTAATAATATGGATTTCATGACAGTATATATATGCAATACATGGCAGTTTGTGTAATGTTTGGATGACTTTTGAGTTGAAATTATATGATAGTTTTTAAAATGAAAGCATGGCAGCATGTGAACCTAAGAAATTAGGTTGCGAAATAGTCTAAGTGTAGTAAATGGAAAGATGTTAGTGAAAACTAGTAATGTTGCGACTTAAAACAGGTTTTTAGAAATTTTCTGTAGTCGCGTGATATTGAAAATTTACGTGTTGATATAAAATGTGCTATAATTGACTTATATGTGATTCGAAATTTAGTCTCAATATTCCCTAAGACTAGAACATGTAAATGCGTAGGTGACCCATAATTGACGGAAATCCAAAATGCCAAACTAGTAGGTTAAAAGTAAGCAAAGGAAAGATGTGAGTGTTCTTTCAAAGTATTTTATGTGAATGATTTTATAAAATATTTTATGCAATCGTTTTTCTATATGATGAGTTTATGAAATACTTAAATTGATATGCCATGAAATGCTATTATATGATTTTTATGTAAATGAAAATGTTATGGAAGCTTTATGCATGAATTTATGAAATGCTTACAAAATGAAAATTATGAAAATGAAAAGCAGCGGAAAGAAAATGTTTTTATTAGCTTATGGCACGCCTTCTAAGTATCCTAGTGAGTTATACCGGGTGAAGAGTACCCTAAAGACATGCATGGTAGTGTTAAGGGTGTCTATCACTAACTAAACTAACAGTGGGAAATACCTATGAAAAGGGATCGAGTCAGTTAGTCCAGTCAGTGTGTCAACCATGCATGTATAGAGGTATGTAATTGCTAGCTTCCGGTAGTAATGGGGTTTTCCGTTACGTGGGACTGAACAAATGACCTAAGTGATGAGTAATGCCGTTTGGAGCGATGGGCAATTCCACTCTATCATGTGCCTAAGGTGCCAAGTGATATATAGGCAATAGTGGTTGATTTTATTACATGCAAATGATTTAATAAGTTAAGTACCACCACTCATGATTTATGACAAGTATGAAATGTATATGTTGTTTTAATTATTCATTTTAATAAGCATGATTATTCTATTATCAAATGTTATATATATATATATAGGCATATTACATTTGAGGTTTTCAATTTTGCAATTTCTTTCCATATGGCATATTTATCTCAAATAATTGCATTATGTTTGATAAATGTTTTAGAGAGGTATTTTTCTAAAGTAGTTTAGATAGAAAATTTTGACACTCACTGAGCTTGCTAGCTTACTCTTTACTTTATTCTTCCAAAACAAAACCTCCCCATGTGCAGGTGCAGATGTTACAGCTTCAGAGACCCTTATTATAGGTTAGCTGAGCGACGTCGAGTACAACTCCTTTTGATTTGTAATTTTCATACTTGATCATGAATTTGCATTTATGAATGGATTGTTTTTGTAAACTTTAGACTTGAACTTAAGTTTGAACTTTTACATTCAATGTATATCAGGAAATGAAATATTCAAGCCACTTTTGAAATTGCATCAATTGATTTGTGGTTGATTTGTGAAAATGAAATGAGGCCTAAAGCCCAATAGTTGAGAAAGTTATTGAATTTGAGTGTACATGTCTTTCTTGGTTTTCTTATAGGGCGGATTTTCAAAAATGCAGTCGTTGTGCTGTCAAAATTTTTATAAACCCTGTTTTACAAATGCATTTTAAAAAGCAAAAAGTTCTTACTGAATTCCGTAGTACTAGAAATCTTTAAAGAGTTTTAAAAGGATCTTCAGTTAAAAGAATACAGCTTAGTTTCACGAGAACCTTTCAGTCGGAGTGGATCTCGACTGAGAGACTACCGTGAGGTTGCCAGCAAGCTACCTAGAGAATGGGGTCTATCAGTTTGGTATCAAAGCCAGATTTTTTTCTTGCATATGATTTTGAAACACTTCATTGTTTTACATGCATTGGTCTCATGACATGAAAGTGTTTTACAAGTGTTTCATGAAAGTATTTTGTTGAAATCTTGGTACCATGCATTGATGAAGTTGAAGGGGTCCCAAAGGAGTGTTCGGAAGTGCTCCAGCACCTGACACATCGGTAAAGCGGGAGGTGGAATAGACGATGGGTTTTGTAAACACGTTTATGAATCAAGTTGACCCATAATCGACGGGACCAACGGAATCGACCGACGAAGGGTTTAATACTGAACAGGTTGCCTAGATCTTGATAGCGGCGATGTGCCAGCCGCGTAATACCCTAAATACATTGAAGTGCTTAATTGAACACGTCTGTAATTTGGGTGCGAAACCATTCGACGGGAGTGGCGGTACCGAGAGGATCCTAACATGGTTAGATCCCGTTGAAAAGATTTACAAGGTTATAAGGTACTCAGATGATCAAAAAGTGACATTCTCCACATTTCTTTGTATGTGTACCTTTTGCAAAGTTAAATGTTAAGTTACAGTCGCTAGATAGTAGCCTAGTAGTTTCCATCCCTGTCGGAAACTCGCTCATACCGAAAAAAGTGATTTTGAGTAGTATAGTTGCGATAAATGGCAAGGAGTTCCTGACGAATCTGATTGTGTTGAATATTAGGGACTTTGAAGTAATCCTAGGGATGGAATGGTTGTCCGAACATCAAGCGACGATTGATTGTTATAGGAAAGAAGTCCAATTGATCAAGCCGGGAAAGCCAGAAGTAGTGTTCCATGGGATGCGGAAAGCACTTGCCACTAGCATCGTGACCGCCATGATAGTAAGAAAGATGCTTCGTAAAGGGTGTTAGGGATATCTAGCTTACATGGTTGAAGAGAAAGATGATGAGAGACGATTAGAGGATATCCTAGTGGTCCGAGAATTTTCAGATATGTTTCCAGAGGATCTCTCAGGTTTGCCACCAGATAGGAAAATAGAGTTTGAGATAAAATTGGCTTCTAGCACTGAATCGATATCGATTGCACCCTATAGGATGGCTTCGACCGAGCTAAAAGAATTGAAAGTACAGATGGAAGAGCTGTTGGAGAGGGGTTTCATGAGACCCAACAATTCTCCATAGGAGCTCCAGTTCTATTTGTAAAGAAGAAACATGGTAGCCTAAGGTTGTGTATCGATTACAGGTAGCTGAACAGGGCAACAATAAGAAATCAGTATTCGCTCCTGAGGATTTATAATTTGTTTGACCAGTTACAAGGATCCAGAGTGTTTTCAAAGATTGACTTGAGGTCAGGTTATCATTAGCCGAAAATTCGCAACGAGGATGTTCCGAAGACTGTATTTAGGACTCGGTACAGGCACTATGAGTTCTTAGTCATGCCCTACGAGCTGACGAATTCCCTAGCCGCATTTATGAACCTCATGAATATGGTCTTCCGAGCCTACCTAGATAAGTTCGTGATTGTGTTTATTGATAACATATTGGTGTATTCAGACGGTCTTGAGAACACATGCGAAGCACCTTAGGTTAATACTACAGACCCTACGAGAGCACCAGTTGTACGAAAAGTTCAGTAAGTGCCAGTTTTGGTTAGACCGAATTGCTTTCTTGGATCATGTTATTTCAGCTGAAGGACTCAGTGTGTATCCCCAAAAGATAGAAGCTATTACAAACCGGAGACCGCCCACTAATGTGACTAAGGTCAGGAGTTTCCTCGAACTGGTAGGTTATTATAGGAAGTTCATTGAGGGATTTTCCAGAATAGCAGCCCCGCTGACCAGACTAACGAGAAAAGAAGAAAAATTTGAGTGGTCAGATGTCTACCAACAGAGTTTTGAGGAGTTGAAGAGAAAATTGACCTCAGCTCCTGTACTTACATTGCCCACAGGGACAGATGGTTATACCGTATATAATGATGCCTCAAGACAGGGTTTGGGCTATGTTCTGATGCAGAATGATAAAGTTATAGCTGATGTATCCAGCCAATTGAAGAAGCACGAGTAGAACTACCTTACCCACGATCTAGAGCTTGCAGCTGTAGTATTTGCACTGTGGATTTAGAGGCATTACTTGTATGGTGTTCCTTGTCGGATCTTCACAGATCATAAGAGTCTGCAGTATTTGTTCACTCAGAAAGAATTGAACTTGAGACAGATGAGGTAGTTAGAGCTGATTAAGGATTACGATTGTATGATAGAATACCATTTTGAAAAAGCTAATGTAGTGGCTGATCCCTTGAGTAGCAGACCTATTAATTCATTAGCACACCTGAGCAGGGTACATTCCGTTATTGGTGGCGATAAGGTCTTTGGGAGCCAATTTGGAAACGACGGATACAGGTGCACTACTAGCTACATTTCAAGTTCGACCGGTACCCGTGGATTGTGTCCCAGAGTCATTGGTTTAGGATCCTCAGTTGGTTAAGATAAGACAGGAGGTGAAGTTGGGTCAACGAGAGGACTTTTCATTAAGAGATGACGATACCTTAGTGATAGGTCAGAGATTATGTGTACCAGACATGACAGAACTTAAAAAAGAGATTTTAGATGAAGTCCACTCCTCGGCTTATGCTATGCATCCTGGGAGCACGAAGATGTACCATACCTTGAAAGAGCATTATTGATGGAAAGGTATGAAGAGGGAGATAACTGAGTATGTGTCGAGATGTTTGATATGTCAGCAGGTTAAGGCCAAACCTGAAAAATCGGTAAGACTTATTCAACCACTTCTTATTCTAGAATGGAAATGGGAGCATATTACGATGGATTTTGTAATAAGATTTCCACGAAGTCGGAACAGATATGATAGCATATGGGTGATAGTGGATTGATTACGAAGTCTGGCCATTTTCTACCCATCCGAAGTACGTATTCCCTCGACAGATTAGCTAAGCTATATATAGATAAAATTATACGGCTACATGGGGCTTCAGTGTTAATTGTATCAGACAGAGATATTAGATTTATATCCTGATTTTGGCCTAGTCTATAGAGAGCTTTAGGCACTCGATTACATTTCAACATGGCATTTCATCCTTAAACGGATGGACAGCCTAAGCGTACTATTCAAACTTTAGAGGATATGCTTAGGTCCAGCGTGATGGAGTTCGAAGGGAGTTGGAATACTCACCTACCATTGATCGAGTTTATCTACAATAACAATTATTAGGCTAGTATCGGCATGGCACCGTCTGAGGCGCTTTACGAGAGACGGTGCAAGACGCCGGTATGTTGGGATGAGATGGGCGAGAGAAAATTAATTGGGCCCGAGCTTGTACAAATGACTACAGATAAGATCAAGATTATTCGGAACAGATTGCAAGTAGCCTAAGATCGACAAAAAACCTATACGGATAAGCATAGGAAGGATTTAAAGTTCGAGGTTGGAGACAAAGTATTTTTGCGGTTATCACCATGGAAATGGATAATCCATTTTGGACAACATGGTAAGTTAAGTCCACAATACATTGGTCCTTATGAGGTGGTTGGCAAAGTAGGCGACGTGGCATATCGACTTGAGTTGCCAGTAGAACTCTCTATATACACAACGTATTCCATGTTTCGATGCTTCGTAAGTATTTAGCCACATGTGTTGATAGAATAGTTAATGGAACTCAAAGAGAATCGGATGTATAAAGAGGCACTAGTTCAAATCCTCGATAGGAAAGAGCAGGTTCTACGCAATAAAGTTATCTCATTGGTGAAAGTGTTGTAGAGGAATTATACAGTGGAGAAGGCCATGTGGGAGCACGAGGAGCAAATGCGTAGTCACCATCCGTACCTTTTTTAGACAAGTAAGTCTATTTAAATTTTGAGGACAAAATTTTTATAAAGAGGGGTGAAATTGTAAAACCAAAATAGTATTTTCGAATGAATAGTGTCTATATGAATAGTGATTTTTGGAAAGTGGACCCCATAAATCAAAAGTTTGGGAATAAGTATCAGAGCTAAAAGAAACTTAAATGGGTCGAAAATGAGTTCATTTGAATAGGTTGTAAGTGATCTGCAGTTTATTGAATAAAAATGCCCTTTTGGAAAAGAATGGGTATTAATGATTTTACGCCCATCTAAATTTTTCCAAGCATGCAAGTGAGAGATTTTATATCTAATTAGAGTGTTACTTGGTCAATTTGAAGATTTGATGATCATGGAATATTTTTGGAATTTATTTAGGCAAGAATGTGAATTTAATGCATTAAAGGGTAAAATGGACTTTTTGGCATGAAAATATTAATTAGTGGAAGTACAACCCATATTAAGGACCAATCATATGTTTTCTTAAGGGTTAAGTTTGATTATATTGATGTTGAGTGGATTGGTGAGTCATTAAGGAGAGTAAATCAATGTGTGACATATGTAAAAGTTGATTTTTGTATTAAATGATGGTCAAGGGATATTTAGGTGTTTTAGCACCATTAAAGGAGGCATAAATATGGTTCCCCCAGCAGAAATGAAACCATTCTTAGCCCTTGTATGTGCAGTTCGGCAAACCAAGGAGAAGAAGAAGAAATTAAGTTTGCCATGGGTTATTCCAAGTGATGTAGGTGTGATTTTGCATCATCTCTTCCTATTGTCTTCATTAAAAGTGTTCAAGAGTGTGAGGGGATAAATTTGAGCAAGAAAAAGTGAAGAAACAAGTAAGTTGTTGTAACATGCAATTTTGGACACGTGTATAAGTCTAAAATGAATGAAATTATTCCACTGATTTAGTAATGTGCATATAAGGTGTATAAGTTTACAATTGTTGAATCATGGGTGGATTAGAAATATTTTAGGATCCCGACAGAATTATGCATGGGTTTCAGATATTAATAATTGTTTTGGCCGGGGTCCCTAGTGAATATAAAAAAGTTTAAAAGATATTTTAGAATCTTAAAAGATATTTTCGAAAAAGGAATACGGATTTTAAATCGGATTTACATCAAAAAGCGTTTTAAAGTTAACTTTGAGATTATGGGGACCCAAATTAGGATATGGAAAGACTTTTAGGAATTTCGGAGACTACAAGTAGGATGAGAGAAATTTGAATATAGGCCCTAGAAAATTTAAGGGAAGTTTTGAAGAGACCTTGAAGTAACCCATTAGGAATGTTTTCGAGAAGCTCGTATTAAATGAAAATACGAAAAGATGCGCACGATTGACTCGTGGTAAAGGAATCAATATATGAACAACACGTGGCATGAAGACAAGGTGCATGCATGACATTTGTCATGCAATGGAATGCATGTGTGACACTTGTCACACATGCAAGAATAGTAATTTTGTAATTAAATGGAAAACCAATGGCAATTTCAATGCAAATGCAATGTATATATATATAAGCCATTTCAAAAGAAATCAAACAAACAAGTTGTGTCTGAATGTATTTGTTGCCTTCCATTTGAGAGTGAAAAACAAGAGAAGCAAGTTAAACCGAGAGAAGAACAAAGAAAATAAGCAAAAAAAAAAAAAAATGAAATGAGATGGCCATGAATCGAGAGAAGCCAAACAAGAGGAGAAGCAAAAACCGAGACACAAACCAAGAGCAAACAAGAAGCAATTGCAAATGATGTTGAAGTTAAAAAAAGGAAGCATTGTCGTACATGAGAGAAAATGAAGGAATGTTGTTTTGAGTGATTTTAGTGTTACATGCAAGCTTGGGAGCTAATCAAATCCATTCCAAGTGAAATAGAGGTAAGAAATTAATTTCCATGAGTTATTTTTGGATGTTTCAAAATTTAAATCGATGTGGTTCAGAATATTAGTAGCTTTGCCATATTATATGGGTGATTTCCATGTGAGTTTCTATGTGAAAACTTGAAGATAATGGATGAATTGTGTTAGTATGAGTACGAATAAAGTGATGGACAAAGGTTCAAAATGAGTTTGAATGATATGGATGAGTTTAATGCTTGCAAATGCTTGGAAATAACTTGAAATGAATTTAAAATGAAAAATGAAAAAGTTATATGTGATTTATGAGGCATTCGGCCAAGGTGTCCTACTATGGATAGCTACTGGTTTTGGTACATTTGACTGACTTATTTGAGTTATTGGGATTTTAGAATAACCACATAAATTGAAAGAATTGAATTAGGATTTATTTGGATGTCGTTCGGATGAAAACAGACATGTTGCGTGCAAGCTGTCTTGGTTTGCATTTTCTATGTTTTGGATGGTTTAGCATGAATTTATATGTATTTGGAATGATTTATAAGTGTTTGGATGCTTAAATGGTTGAATAAAAGTAATTCACCAATAATTGAAATCATTTCAAATAAAACGAAAACTATGTGAAATTTCTAATTCTATGCGTTTAAATATTATGGGACAGCTTGTATGTATGTAAATATAGATGACAAGGCAGCATGTGTATTTATGTAATTATGTTCCGAAATAGCCTAAATTAAGTGTACGAATGGTGCAGGTAATGCGGAAGCAAAAGAGTTGAAATCGTAGGTTCCGCGAGCAAAGAAAAAGTGAGTGTAAAACTTTCCTTTTTACGAGCATTGAAAAATGTTTTCTTACCATAATTGAAATATGTTTATGATTATTGAAATGTTAATGTTTAATGAGTTCTAGAAAGATTTGAATTCATTTTCATGATGCTTTCAGTGAAAAAGTATATCTTACGCTCAATTTAAGTATGTGTTTAACGCAATTATTATATTACGAATGAATTTCATTGAATCATTATGATTTTTATGAAATAGTTTTCAAGTTATGAATTGAAAGTTTTTAAAACCAATAATTATGCCTCATGTTATGCAATGAATGATATGATATGAATCGACCGAGGTATTTTAGTGCGCGTCTGGCAAGTCCGGTAGTTAGTCCTGTTACTAACCCTGGGGGGATGAGTCGAGTCTGTCGTGTCGCCCTCTGTGCATATCTAGGGTACTACAACAAATGATACCCTACGGATGGTAGGTTTTTACTGCGGCGTAGTGGTTTATATATGTAAAAGGGGATGGTACTTACTGCCCGAATCCTTGCGGGCCGAGGCCCAAAGAAATGCCCAAGACAGGGGGCAGCCGGGGCGATTACATCCGAATCCATGAGGGTCGAGGCCTCGGCCCAAGAGTGGGGATTAACTGACCCGTTATATAAAAAGGGAACCTTTTATGGAAATACGATAAGCCTTAAATTTTATTGGATTTATAATATATGATTATGAATGAAATGATTTACGAATATTTATGTTAATGATTTTTAGTGATATATGTTTTTATATTACATTACATGAAATTTATGTTTTATTAAAGTTTTAGGAAACCCTAGATTTCGAAATGATTTTTAGGGAGACATTTTATGTATGAAATGAAATTAATTTACACTCACTGAGCTCCTTTTGCTTATATATTTTTATATGTTTTATGAAAAACCTCTTCAGGTGCAGGTACTAATGCGTTTATCGCAGAGACACCCCCTCAAGACTAAGTGGATCAATTGTGTTGTGCTGTGAATTAAAAAAATATATATATATATATATTGTAAAAGAATGTTTTGTAAATCAAAATATTCAGAGCTATAACACTTATATATATTTTGTTTTGAGATTGTTATTACTTAAGATGAATCTTGTCTGTTCTGATTTTCTTATTTAACTTGTTGAAATGGTTGCGCTGTGATTGAGAAATTAAGGGCTAGAGGCCCGATAGTTTGGGAAAAATGAATGTGATTTTGAAGTGAAATTTTTATAAACTTTTACAGGGTAGTATTTTTAAAAAAACAGTCGTTGTGCTTCTCAAATTTTTACAAAACTATTTTACAATTGAATTAATTAAATTTAAAAACTTTTTCCACGTTTCCAAAATCAAATAGAAATTTAGAAAAGTTTTAAAGTGAAATGGTTTTGCTTCACGAGAATTTTCCAGCCATATCAGATATCGACTAGAGGGCTTCTGTGGGGTGTCGGGCAGACTGCCCATAGGGAGAGGAGCTTGTCAGTTTTCAAGTTAGGTTTTATGGGTTTTCATGAGTTTTTGTTTGGCTTTCTTGTTTAAGTTATTAATTGAACTCTTGACATGCTTGTAAGGCTGGTTGTATCATAATTGGACTTGGGATTTAAGGAGTTCAACCAAAAGAATTATCCAAGTGATTTGTATCAAGGTAAGCACACTAATCCTATGCTTAAACTTGGATTTGAATTATGATTAAATGCTAGGAAAATATCTTGTATGATTTGAGATAATTAGATGCCAAGAAAACAAAAGAAAAATGATGATATCCCACCAGGTAAAATTTTCAGCTATGTGTGCACTCTTGGTTCAGTTTATGTTTGATGATTTTGATAGGGTCTCATACTTATTTGTATGTGCTTAAGATGATTGTAATAAAAAAATAATGAAAAAGAAAGTCATATGTATATTTATCCATTACATTCGGCCAAGGTGGATGGTTATGATTTATGTTACAAATTGAGTTTTAATAGCTTGATGCATGAATGAGTTCTAAGTGAAAATTTTGCTCGAATTAAAGTGTAGGAGTGAAGAGCTAAAGAAGAACTTGAATGATTAGTTTGCTAGTTTGGATAACAAGTTGTGAGTGTGGTTATTTTTAAAGCCTTTATGAGTTTTATGAGCTGATAATTGATGATTACAAATGTTTATTTAAATATTCAAGTTATAATGTTGAATTGATTAAACTTTTAGCATGTTAGCATTTTCTAATGATGCATGTAAGTTTTTAACTTTATGTTATAAACATATATATTTTAGTAGTAAAGCAATTTAGTATGTTTGAATGAAGTACATGTATAAAAGAGACATGCTAAGGGTATTTGTAAAGTTTTAGGCTTTTGTCTTAGAAGGACAGTATTTTGGTTATAAACCATATACCAAAGAAAAGAATATTTTCTCGCTAAATAAATATACTTTCATGCCTAGTGTATGTAAGATTTTCAAGTATATTGAAAGGATTTTAAATGCCTTTGGTTTACCCTAATCCCCAGTATACTCAGCTGAAGTACCTCATATGTGTATGGCAAGAGGTAGGGAGAGTCACTAACTTGGGGGGGGTTGAGTCAGTGGGTTGCCTTCTTCACGTATATGGTAGTATAGAATTGCAAGATGTTGGGGGGAATCGCGATCCCAAAGTTCCCACATCTGTGACTACACATGATAGCATTCCCTAGTTCTAGTGACATGTATACATACCGTCACGTAAGAATGAGTTTCCTTGGGTTACCTTTTAAGGCAAGCTTTAGAAGGAAAAGCACATCATTAGATATAAAGTTTAGAAAACAAGAAAGTTTACGCTTTATGAAATTTATTACTAGATTTCAAACAGTAATAATTATATGCTTATGCTAGTTTTACAATGTTATAACTGTTATTAAAAAATTATTAGTTTGCCAACTTATTTTGAGAGGATATATATAATTAAAAAACAAATATTATAGTTTAAAAGTTATCTACTCATTGAGTTTAAATACTCACCACTCTTTTCATGTTTTTGAAAAATCCACCCCAAGTGCAGGTTCAAGCCATCAAACGGAAGGGGCTCCATTAGACTTGCAGATGGGCTAAGAACACGATGCTACTACACTTGGTTGGTTCTGAAATGTCATGTGCATGCATAACTACTTATGATTTGATATACATTTTGTAAATACTGTCTTTGGATGATATATATATATATATATACTTTTGTAGTTTATGCTTTTGTAAAATAAAACAATGAACTACAAGAGCTTTGATCTCCACTGAGTTAGAGTACGTAGGTGATTGAGCTTAATCTCAATTTTAAGCTCAAAGGTTTGAAAAAAAAAAAAATTGTGTATATCATGCTTTTGTGTAAATTAAATGATTTTCAAGTTGTATTTTTAAACTGAAAACATGATTGTGGTTGATTGTGGAAAAAGGAAAAAAGGGCTTGAGATTAAGAAGTTAAGAGTTTTATTGCTATATAAGTGTACAGATTTTCTAAAAATTTTTGAAGGGTAGAATTTTTAGAAAAATAGCCGTTGTACTGCTAAAATTTTCAATAACCTTGTTTTGTAAACGTACACTAAAAAGAAAAAGCTTACATCCATTTTTGTTAGAAAAAAAATTTAAAGTGAGAGCGGTACCCCTACGGGATCCTTTCGAGCCAGAGTGAGGGTTCGATTGAGTTTTGTCAAGGTGCTACGGATTCCCATTGGATTCCATAGAGGGATTCGGGGCGGGTCTTGTCAAAAACCTCACTCAAAAGCATAGCTTCACAGTTCACACAATAGTCACCTTTGACCTGGGTCTCTTGCTTTAAGCAAATCAACTCCTTCTGATCCTTCTGGATCTGTTAAAAATAAGCTTGCGAATCAGTTCTCTTCTTCTTGGCAACTTCGACCTCTTGATTATTAGCCGAAGCCCACTTCACTCATCTCTTCTGTTTCTTCAAAAGAATAAGAAAAAAAAAAAAAAAAAAAACCCCTTTCGATTGCAAGTGATGAGAGTAACATAACTTTTTTTGTTCTTTTAGGTACGAGAGTTGCATTTGTAGATCCTAAATGCTGCAGAGCTTGATTCTTTTTTTTTTTTTTTTTTTTTTTAAGGCAAAGCTTTAAACTAGGAAGTTGAAAGTTACAAGTAAGTAATTTTTTTGTTTTTTTCGGTTTTCTTGTTTTGTTTTTTTTTTTTTGTTTTAATTCCAGCCTCTCTCTCTCTTAGACTTATTTAATTAGTCACCCATTTCCATCCGTTATCTTTTTTTTTTTTTTTTTTTAAATCACCCTAATCGTTGGATGAAAATTTGGTTCATCCAATAGCTGAGCATCATTTTTTTCCGTTGTACTTATGATATGAACACTTTTTAGTGTTCATATCATAGTTGGTTCCGCTTTACGAATATGCAAAATAACAACATAATATCTAAAACAAATAAACAAGCCATGTCAAGTCACAAGCAATCACAAATGCACCAAACACAGCACAATATTGTATCAAAACAAACACACACAACAAAATCGAGTATTACATACTCCAATTATAACAATATACAACATAAAAACACAAATCTCACAAAATAAAAAAGAAATGACTACATAAACAATCCATATAAAAAATCTATAAATGTAAAAGAAACCCTCACACAAAACTAACTACACAAAGACATAAAAATATGACTACAAACCAAAGTTGACTATGCACATATTGTAACTAAACAAGAACACACAAATATGACTACATACTAAAGTTAACTATGCACTTACTGTTGTAACCCTATGGCCTATACCATAACTCACAATAATACATTAAACTAAATCTAAAAACCCTTATATGTAACTAAAATATAACTTAAACATGCAAACAATTTCCAGATAATCTTAAGAGAAAAGAAAATGAAAGTTTTTAGCACCGAATTATCTTGACTTATGACATTGTCACTTAATCAATGTTTTGAATTTATATGACACCTAAAAGAGGGAACTCCCCATTGTAACGTGACTGAGATAAATCTCATCAATTCCATCTTTTTTTCCCTCTTTTTTTATTTTTTATTTTTTTGAAATTTCATCACTCTTCTTCCCTCTCTCTATTATTTTGAAATTCTTCTTCAAACACACTCTTCTCTTTAACAAGAACTTGAATTTAATTTTTAGAAGATGAAGATGTTTTGAAGGGTGCATGATTGAATCTCAAACTCGAAGTCTTTTTAGATGTCCTACACCCTAACGTCTTAGAGGTCTTGGACATCCCAAACTCGAGACTTTTTGGTTTGGGACGTCTAGGACATTTCGATGTCTTCAAGACGTCGATGTCCTGATATGTGTTCTAGACGTTAATGTCCCAGTTTGTTTATTAAAATAACTCCTCATTTTACCCTTAATGAATAAGACAAAACTCATCACTTTCTTCCATATTTTCTTCTTTTTTTTTTTTTTTTGAAAATTTTCCATCACTCTTCTTCCCTCTCTCTATTATTTTGAAACTATCCTTCAAACAAAAACACACACACTCTCTCTCTCTTTAATAAGAACTCCAGCTTATTTTTTAGGATACGAAGATGTTCTGAATGGTGTATGATTGAACCTCAAACAAGCACCTTTCTTGGACATACTACACCTAAATGTCTTGTAGGTCATGGACATACTGAACTCGAGACTTCTTGGACGTCCCGATGTGTTCAAATGTCAATGTCCTAGTACATTCGAGATGTCGATACCTCAATGTGTTCAAGACATCTGGCATCCCGAACTTGGAACATCTTGGTGTGTTCAATAAGTCCGAGACATCTCGAGTTTAGTTAGGACGTCTGGAGTGAGTTTAAGTTACAGTAGGTAGGTTAAAGTTTTCAATTTTGTACTTTCGATTCTTGTTCTATTTTTTATTTCAGTTTTGGAGGGTTTAAGTTTTTTCTTTTTGTTTCTATATTTTGTTCATGTTTGAAAACCGAAAGGTGGATAACATAACTTCATTGATCAAAGAAGGATTTTAGATTTGTGTTTCTGTGTTTTGTTCTCTCTCTCTCTCTCTCTCTCTCTCTCTCTCTCTCTCTCTCTCTCTCTCTCTCTCTCTCTCTCTCTCTCTCTCTCTCTCTCTCTCTGTGCCTTCATTATTGAAGAAGAAAGGAATGTTTGTTTTTCCTTTCTTTCTTTCTCTCTCTTTTTTTGGTGTCTTCACTATTGAAGAATAAAGGAAATGTTTTGTTTTTTTCTTTTTCTCTTTATGCAAGGACATTTTTATCTTAAAACCGAAATAGATATCATATAAACTTAAAATATTGATATAATGACAATGCTAAAAGTCACCTAGTAAAAAAATCCTCTTTTTATTAAGAAGGCACTTTAAAACCCTAAAACATCATTACATAGAAAATATCATAATTACTTGTCATAAAAGCAACATCTCTAACTATTATAATATTATCATGCAAAACCTCCCAAAAATTAACCTAAAAAATTAATCATTTCCAAACTTATTACAATTTTAAAAGGTAAAGCAAAACCAACTTGCTCAGTGCACATAAGTTCTACAAAAACAAAAGTTACTTTTGGTAAAACTTGTATCTCATGTAATTGAAAGCATGAAAGCAAAAACACAAAAAGTAAAATTTTCAACATATATATTACATTTCAAACTCAACAATATGCCTAAAACACAAATATAGAACACAATTTGGTGTCCTTCATAAGTCGTAACTACTTTTATTTTTAGCTCATGTGTATTCTTTCTCATCTCTGTTTAGGCTATATGAAAAATTAAATGTAAATGGCTATCTATCACAAATGAATTAAACAGTAGTTCACATGACAGTCAATTAATTTAAAACAACATCATATTATATCATCTAAATAACCAAACTTTTTTCTTATAAAGATCATCGTATTTTAGTTTATATTAAACAACAACACTTTCAAATTAGAGAAAAGCTAAGTGTGTATGTATATAACATACTAGAGTTTGTGTAGAATAAACTGAGCACCAAATTGTGGTTGTAAAGGACGACCAGGAGCATGAACATAGGTTGAAGATAGCTCGAAAGAGAAATTTTGCAAAATCATTGCCAGAGCCAATTTTGCTTCCACAAATGCGAAGTTTTGTCCAATGCATATGCGAGGACCCCAACCAAATGGGAAGAATGAGACTTCATTATTCTTTGATGCCTTTGAAACTCCTTTAGAAAATCTATTTGGGTTGAACTCCTCCACATCATCACCCCAATATTCACGATCATGATGTACCATAAGTACTGGAATTGAAACTACAATTTCTGGTCGTATATCAATTTCTCCAAGTTTAGTCTGTCTACAACTTGAACGGGATAAAATAGGTACAGGTGGATATAATCTGAGTGTCTCATGTAGAATTTTGTTTACCTACAAACAATATAAATCCACTCTTAAATTAAATTATGTTTCAAGGATAAAGATATTCTATTTCCAATCTATTTCCAAGTACTTGAATGTCAAATAAAAATTGTTATTATTATTACTGTTTATCCGCTAAAATTGCTTTGATTGATCATTTAACTGACACTTTTGTAATAGTTTGGTTTTAGAAATTTCAATTTGAAAAGGGGGATTACATTCTCTAACATGCCCTCATTAATACCAATATTTTGTTGAGATGGCAATAATGGGTTTATTACACACTTGACACCCATATATATATATATGTATATATTTTACAAGTAGACACTACAATTATATATATTACATTTGGACTTCCTAATATATACTCCAAGACGCATCCCAAAATAAACTTCCATAAGTTAGGAGGAGAGGCCCACACACAAGCGTGAAGAAACCTTAAACAAAACCCACACATAGGTGAGAAAAGTGCTCAAACCCTGAACTCTAAACAACTGCAAAGGGAGTGGTGCTAGCTGTGCCACTCACCAGCAAGCCATTTATAATCTCTTATTACTCATAACACTCCGTGATAGTGAGATTAACTATTGAAAAGAAAAATATACCATTCCTTTTAATATTTAATCATAAAATAATAATATTATTAAATAAAAAATAATAAAATAAATAGGTAGAATAATGGTAACATAGATGTACCAAGACTACACAGGGGGAGGCTATGCATGTGTGTGTTAGCCTCCCTTTGATTAAATCTTCCTACATCAAGGAGTATCATATCACTTGACAATTATTCTCACTTGGTAATCATCTTCCAAGATTTGTTTTTAAACTTTTATTTAAGTCATCAATGACACTTCTACGTCATTAGACCATTAATGAGCGTGTCAAAATATTTTACCCAAAAAATTAAATCAACAAATTAGAGCTTTAGTCTAGACACGATAACTCATCGGTTATCCTTCTATATATATATATATAGCCTAATCTTTGGAAGATGAACGAGAATAATATTCATAAAATAAAAGCTTAAGAAGTCTGAGAAAGGCATTATTAACTTACTATTTTCAAGTTGTTTAGATCATCAAACTTCGGTTTATCATTCCCAAAAACTTGGAACACCTCTTCTCTTGCAAGTGCTTGCCAATGCGGGTGCATGCATAACAAAACCATTGCCCATATAAGCAAAGATGCAGTGGTTTCTTGGCCTGCAAGATAAAACAACTTGCACTCTTCAATCACCTCTTCAATACTCATTCCAGTTTCCTTCCGTCCATCTTCTTGTATCTCTTTGTAGTTTGACTCTATTAACATACCCAACAAATCATCATAACTTGCCTCTCCAAGTCTAATTGCCTCTTCTCTTTTGTTTATTATTCCTTTAATCAGTGCTAGCTCGAATTTCTTTATAATTTCTTCTTAGTCTTCTATTTGTTGTAGTTGGCAAAAACCTACAATATAAATTAAATTGTGTAGGCAACATCAGGTCATAATATTGGCATGAATATTACTGTTAATTTATAGTAACAATTTGATAACATCATTTGTATGCCACAATTTACGCTATCAATTAACACTAATGTTGTGTCTATGCTCATTGACTTTCCAAAAATGTTTTCACTACAAACATATATAAAAGTTATAGCTATGCGATCTGACACCTGCATGGAGACTTTTGACATATCATAGTGATGTTAAGCAAATTATTAATAATAAGAATATTATGAAAGCTACAATATTAGTTTCATTTACCTCCATCCTGGGATGAAAGAGAACTGAAAATTTTCAATCAAATCATTCAATTTTTTTCTTATGAGTTCAAATATTTTTCTTCCATCTTCATAGCTACTGCCAAATGCTGTTCGAGAAATTACATCGGCTGCCAATGTTTGAATATAAGGCCACACGTCTAACTCATGATTGGAGTTGTTGTCTTGGTTTGCGATCAAAATCTCCTTCCATTTACTTATCATGTTATTACAGCTCCAATAAATGCTTGGAAACATATCCTATACAGAAAGAAAATGGCTATATAAGTATTAATAATTAGTAGATAGTTGCTAGCTAGGTTTAGGTGATTGTACATCCCCTATTGGCTATGTTGGTGTGCATTTTCTTTTTCTAAGTCAATATCGGGGGATTCAAATCTCATCACAATTATTTATTAGAACATATGAAAAGATTTTTCGTTGATTATAAGAGAATATTCTCTTGTTATGGAAGTAAATATTTGGGTTGTGTATTTAGTTATTAGGTCTTAATAAGTTCTGATAAGCTTTTGGCTCGTTTAGAGTTAGTTTGAAAAAAAAAAAAAAGTGCTTGCATCTAATTTTGTTGAAATTGCCCATTATTGACATTAAAGGGGCATTTGACATTACGATTAGAATTTGTAATAAATAGTACAAAAAATTACCTTTAACTTGTACTGATGGAAAGCAGGGTTGGCAATTTTTCGGACTTTATTCCACTGCTCACCTTCATAGCTCACCATCCCTGTCACCAACAACTTAGCAAGTGGGTTTCTTTTGGGTTTTTGAAAGATGTCACACTTGAACAACATATCCCTTATCAATTTTGGGTCTGTGATGATTATGCTTGGTTTGGACCCTTCCATATAAACGACTTCTTGCCTGCATTTATAATATATAGTATGAGGATATTATATATGCAAAAATACTCTATATTCTAAGATAGTTATTAAGATAGAATTCATGTGCCTAGATTCTCATCAAGTAAAAGACAAACAAAAATTCTAAATTCAGGTCTAACTCATCTTATTATGGACTTCTTGTTTAGTTGCTTATTGGTACTCTAGTTGGACACTCGCCAAGAAACAAAACAGTTGGATCCAATTATCCTTCAATTCAATTATTTCATTACTCTTAAACTAGCTTCCATTTGATGATAAATTTCGTCTAAGAGAAAACCTTACATGGAACGATCTTGTTATGTCAATGATAGAACCAAACAATGTAGTTTTTTTTTTTTTCTTAAAATGTCAACCGAGATGTCTAAGATTACTCTTATTTAATTCTCCGATGCCAAACACACGCACGTAATGGATATGGCATCGAGTACGCCGAGGTAACATTTGTTTAATGATTGACACTTGCAAGCTAACGTAAAAATCTGAATTTAAAAATACTTATCCTATTTCGTCCACATGAAACTAGAAAAGATAAGATGGCCTTATAGCCACAGAAAAAGCTTTTCGGTCAATGCTGTAGCTTTTCTATCATACATATTAAGTATTTTTAAAGATAATATTTTTTATATCAATTATAAAATAAATATTATTTTATTTAAATTGATAATATATATAGTAAAAAAATAATTTAATATGTTATGTTATTTTAAACATAAAGTATATTTATTTTATTCCTATTATCCCAATCTCAAAAAAATGTATATATTATTTTTATCTAATCTCATCCTGCATAAAAAAATCTTAGTATTAATCCATTCAATCTAATCTAATTCAATTCAATCTTATTAAAATAATCCAATTCAATCTCTTATGCGAAACAAATAAATCAGGTGGGTAATTAAATACTTTTAATATATAAAATTATCATTGAAACAATTAAAATATGGGAATCATGGTATAAATTATAGTATTATTATGAATTGGTGAATAAATACTTAATCCTAATTAACTAAAATTAAATTCCTATATGAAGGAGTAGAAAATCAGCAAGACAAAGTCAATTACTTAATCTACAATATCAAAACATGCATTGTGGAAAATTTACATATATACATATATGACCGTAAAAGAGAGAAGAGAGAGAGAGAGAGAGAGATGTAGAAGGCATACCATAGTTGGTGACGATATGATGCTCGAAAGGCAGGACTCTTTGCACAATTTTACTGTGGGAATCGGAGGGGTTGATGGGTTTTGATCTTGCCTGGTTTCGTACCGCTAACATGTCTTTCATGTCTCCGAAAAAGAGTCTGTAGGAGTTGCCTAAGAAGCCCTGTTGTCTGAGCCATTTCTCTAGCTTCTTTGGCTTCAACCATACCCATTCCACTACCCTCACTACAACAAAACAGGTCATCCATACCGAGCAATGCCCGATATGATTGACTATTCATACCGGGCGGAGCGCCCGGTATGGATACTGGGAATATCCATACCGGGCACGTGCCCCGCTTGGAAAATGGTTATCCATGCCGGTCACGTGCCCGGCGTGGATAATGATTATCCATGCGGGGCACGTGACCGGCATGGATAACCATTTTCCACGCCGGGCATGTGCCCGGCATGGATAAAACTAAACCTACCCGAATGCAAAAGCAAAATCGACATAAACCAACTACATTCAAGTTTATTCGGGTCGATCAGTTTAGGTTGATTTTCCATCATCAATTGAAGCTAGAAATTTAAACAACCAATTGAACAAAATTAAACATGACGTGAAATATAAACAACCAAATGAACGAAATTAAACATAAATCAACAAATCTTCAAAGAGTAGACTTATCACAAAATTAAACACACACCAAAACCCACAAAATTCCAATCAAAATACAGTTTACAATAGATCTACAAGACCCATAAAACACACACCAACAAATCTACATTCAAAATCCAAAATCCACAAAACATACATCAACAAATCTACAATAGATCCTTATACCACCATTCCTCTAAGTCCATACTTTTTTGGGCTCAAGACCATCACAAGAAAGCGGTGAGGAAGAGAACAGCAAGGAAGAGAACACCACAATTTCCAGACTGCAACCGTAAACGTTATGAGTGCGTCGGTTTTGCAGGTCAGAGAAAGAGCAACAGCAAACGACGCCGTTTGGAATGAGCAGTTGTCGCTTGGGTATGACGGTCAAGCGGTCGAACTTGTTCTGGCTGGTAGCGTGGTGGTCAGAAGAAAGGAGAAGAAGAAGAAGAAGAAAGGGAGAAGAAGAAGAGAAGAAGAAGAACAAAAGGAGAGAAGACTCACCAAAGGTACATCGGGCGACGGCGACGACTAGTGAGGTGAACGAAGAAGAGAAGAAAAAGAACAAAATGAGGGAAGACTCACTGGAGGTAGATCGGTGGATGGCGGTGCCTGGCAAGGTGAATGACGGGCTTCCGAAGCGATGACATACAGGCGAAGGCGGAGAGGCGTCGGCGGCGGCAGCGGCTAGGGTATGGAGAGTGAGGATATGAGAGAAAGAGAAGAGAGGGAGAAACTAGAGTGAAAATGTGAGTGGGGGTTGAGGTTTGGGTCAGTGGTTAACCCACCCAATTTATCCATACCGGTCGCGACCCGCCCGGTATGGATAATCCAAATATAATACCGGGCGCGACCCGACCGGTATGATTTTGGATTATCCATACCGGTCGGGTCACCCGCCCGGTATGGATTTTGGATTATCCATACCGGGCGGGTTACGCCCGGATTGATTTTGTATTATCCATACCGGGCACGACCCTGCCCGGTATGGAATATGGATTATCCATGCCGGGCGGGTAACCCGCCCGGCATGGATAATATATTTTAAATTTTTATTATAAAATATTTTTATGCATACGGGGCGGATGACCCGCTCGGTATGGATAATTCGAAAGCTAATCCGGGCGCGCCCCGCCCGGTATCGAATTTGGATTATTCATACCGGGCGGAGGTGCGCTCGGTATGGATAATCCGTTTTGAATTTTTTTTTTAATTAAATAATTGTATCCATATCGGGCCTTTAATGCCCGATATAGATACTCTGGTATTGTTGGGCTGTTTTGTTGTAGTGCCTCAACAACATCCATGCTATCACAATCGTAGTGAGACTAGAAAGGAAACCAGTGAATGTAATTTCCATTTTATTCGATGAAGGAATGGAGAGGGCAAAGAAGAAAGTGGTAGATGTTAGCAGATACCCTATAGAAAGAGCCCTCTCTATATGTATTCGCCGAGTATTTTCAATCGGTCCAATGATTGGGTCCCTCGGATGTGGAACCTCCCTGTTAAAGATAAATAGATAAACATGAGTTTCCTTAAAATACAAAAAGCTGGGTGAAATTTTCCACACCGCTGATGTCATGTGTTAGATATGTAGCCATTTTGTCAGACATGGAGCCATTTTGTTAGCTGCGTGGGCCGCAAATTGATTTAAAAAGTCTACCTAATAAATTTGTTTGAAACTTTTTTACAAAGCCAAAACTTTTTACTGCCTAAAAGGGGCTTAGCTTAAGAATGAAGAAAATTTTTTATATTAAATTAAGCATTCTTAATAGGAAAGCATTTAATTATTTCGAGGATTAAGTTAACGTATATTAAGTATTTTTAGAAATAACATTTTTTATATCAATTATAAAATAAATGTTATTTTATTTAAAATTGATAATATATAGTTAAATTATTTTTTAAAAAATAATTTAATATGTTATGTTATTTTGAATATAAAGTACATTTATTTTATTCATATTTTCTCAATCTCGACAAGAAAAAAGAAAGTATTATCTAATCTCATTTTGTATAAAAAACATCACAATATTAATCTATTCAATCTAATTTAATTCAATCAAATTCAATTCAATTTTATCAAAATAATCTAATCCAATCTCTCATGCTAAATGAATAGATTAAGCGGGTAATTAAATACTTTTAATATATAAAATTATCATTGAAACAATTAAAATATAGGAATCCAGGTATAAATTATAGTTATTATTATGACATTGGTGAATAAAACACTTAATTAATATATATATAATGACTATTCTCATTCGGTCAAATGATTGGGTCCCTCGCATATGGAACCTCCTTGTTAAAGATAACTAAATAAACTTGAGTTTCCGTAAAATACGAAAAGCTGGGTGAAAAATCCCACACCGCTGATGTCATGTGTGAGTTTTTTGTCAGGTACGGAGCCATTTCGTTCGCTAACTGGGCGGCAAATTGATTTGCAAAGTCTATGTAAAAAATTTTGTTTGAAACGTTTTTACAAAGGCAAAACTTCTGATTGCCTAAAAGGGCTTCGCTTAAGCAGGAAGAAATTTTTTTATATTAAATTAAGCATTCTTAATAGGAAAGCATTTGTTCACATCATTACCTATTTGATCTGCACCGCCATTGCCTATAAATAGGCAATTGTGCTTAGTTATTTTATATTCTAATCTCAATTAAGTTGAAAACCTTCTCTTTTTCCTCTTAAAACTTACTTGAAATACAAAATTTGATTACATTATTTTCATAAGATTGAATTAGATTAGATTTGATAAATTAATATTATAATATATTTGATGCGATATGAGATTAGATAAATTAATATTGTGATGTATTTAGTGTAATATGAGATTGGATAAAATCAATTTTAAATAATTAAATTATTTTAAAAATAAATAAATCTATCTGTATTGACGTATTCGAACTTGCACACTTCATATGAGGTGCAGACGTGCTTGCTGCTAAGGTAAAGCAACTTAGTGCATATTAGAATACAAGTTGGGATACCTGTTATTACTCATTATTTAGAATAGAAAACAAATTATATTAAAAAATAAAAAAGAATAGAAAATAAATTAAAATATCAATTGAGATGTCTAAAATTGCTCTTATTTAATTCTCCGATGCCAAAAACAAGCACGTAATGGTTGACACCTGCAAGCTAACATAAAAATCTGAATATACAAATAATTATCCAAATTCGTCCACATAAAGATAGAAAGGTATGCTAGCCTTATAGCCACAGAAAAAGTTTTTCGGTCAATATTGTAGCTTTCTCTATCTATGAATGATTCTATGCATATGTCAAAAGTCAAAAACACATGCGATGACACACGTATTTTTTTAGAATAATTATATATAATGATAATTATGTAAAACAAAGTTTCTTTTTTTTTTTTTTGGAGAAAACAATGTAAAAGAAAGTTTTCGCAAGAATAAACGTATGGATTCCTATGAAAGAAACTGCCTCTCTCTATATATCCATAGTTTGGTCTTGTAAAAGATCTCAAATTGTCAACATTGAGAAAACCCAAGCCAGCTGCCAGTACCAGTAGGATCCGTTTACTAATGTAGTGAAGAGTGGCTCAAAAGTTGTATGTACACCCCTGTTTATTTTATGTACGCCCCATTCTACACCACATATACCCTTTCTATTAATTTGAAAACTGTATATATTATAAATCATCGTCTTCGTCTTCTTACACAGACCATTTCTTCAGCATTTCTAAATTTCATCTTGCGTAAGCATGAAGAAAATTTTTTATATTAAATAAAGCATTCTTAATAGGGTAGCATTTGTTCAACGCCATTACCTATTTGATTTCTACCGCCATACGTTAGTTATAAATAGGCAATTGTGCCTAATTATTCTATATCCCAATCTCAATTAAATTGAGAGCTTTCTCTTCTCTCTTTTAGGTCTCGTTTGGTATGCGAGATTAGATTAAATTATATTTAATGAGATTGAATTGGATTGGATAAATTCGTATTGTAACATGTTTGGTGCGGTATGGGATCGGATAAATTAGTGTTGTAATATGTTTGATACAATATGGGATTAGATAAAATCAATTTTAAATAATTAAATTATTTTAAAAATAAACAAATCTATTTTTAACTCAACTCAAGTTAAAGCTCTTGCTCGATCGGCTCAATCTCTCCCTCTCGGCCAAATTAACATTGCCAACTCATCGTGACTCCGTCAAAGCATTGTTGTGCCCATCTTCAGTCTCTCACACCATCGTCGTCACTGTCTCATTTTGCCTAACAATCAAGTGAGTCTCAAACGTTGCCCAAACCGAATCTCGATTGTCATTCCTTCTCCTTAGACACCTCGTGACAGACCCATTTCAGAGGATGTTTGATCCTGGTTGGAAGGTTCCCGTGAAGTTAAATCGTTTATCCTTTCAGAAACCTTCTTTTTATACGAAAACATGTGGGAAATTTTTCTTTTTATTATACACTTTTATAGATAAATTTATAAAAATTTGGGTAGTATGACGACTGTTTTTCTGACTATGCCACCTTGTAAAGTTTATAGAAAAATATAAATACTTCTAAAATCAAGCATTTTCCCAACTTTTGAGCCTCAGGCCCTTAATTTTTTCAATTCACAAGCAACTACAAAAATGCATACAATTTTGAAAGATATATTGAATTAAATTAATAAGTCATGCATAAATAAATTTCAATCCATTTCAAATAACATTCAAAAGTTTATATACAAATCTTTATATGCCATATTTCAAATTTATGTACAACAAGTTTCATATTTCAAAATAGCAAAATCAGTTCGACTCATTTAATCACGATCCGGAGTTTCTGCTACCGAAGTACCTGTACCTGTACTTGTCCTTTGGGAGGTTTTATTTATAAAAATATAAAACATAAGTGAGCTTTGATAGTCCAATGAGTGTCGTATGGTTTTCCGTTAAATCTAACTTTATCAATCAACCTCCCAAAAAATCTTTTTTAAACAGTTTATACATAATCAAATACTATTATTGAAAAATTAGTATCTCTGAAATTCATAATCCATTTAATAATAATAAAAATCAATCAAAATTCAATAAAGTTCATGCTTTACAAATTAAATTACAACAATAGGTTGCATGGTTTCCATTTCTATCAAAACATTTTAACAGTGGTAGTAATGATATTTTTCAAAGAATTTCTGAATAAAATAAGCCAACCACTGGTGCTCCGTGCCACATGATACCTTAAGAGTGGAGCGGAATTCTGCATCGCTCGAACCATCCCGGAATTCTGCATCGTTTAGGCCATCTATCCAAATTTTACATAGCGGAATTCTATATCGCTACGGAGCGGAATTCTATATCGCTCGGGGTGGAAGCTAGCTAATAATATACCTCGTACAGTGCATTGGGCAACTCATAAGACTACATAGATATTATCCCACCCACTGTTAGTGACAGACTCTCCCAACACGGCTAATGCACGCTTAAGGTACTTAACCTAGACTGGAGATATTTAAAATACTATCAAGTGTACCATAGGTTTTCAATTTCATTTCAAATTTCAATTTCCTTTTTCATTAAAGTCACATTTCATATAAATCATTCCCATAATCCATGCAACAGTTCCAATTAAAATTCATTTGATATCAATTTACAACTTGATATATTAAAGCATGAATTTAAAAATATATCATAGCAAAAACATTTTATAAGGACACTCACATATTTAGCTCACGCTCGAATCCTAATCCGTCTTCCTCGTCTCCACTTTCCCTACACATTTTACATTCTAATTTCAATAATTTTTACAATCAAACCAATTGATACACACTATCCCAGTCATTTACTTTAGTAAACAATCTCTTTAATTATCCATATACATCCTTTATTTTCTAGTCCATAAATATATTATTTATTCACCAAACCTCTCCTAACTTCAATTTAAGCCATTCTAACACATAATTCTTCAAATAAACTTGAAATTTATATCAAAGGCATTGAAAATTAATTGAACACCCCCTTTAACTTATGTTGACCGAATGCTTACCACCCACTTTATCTTCGATTTTCATTTTCATTTCACTTTAATCCTATCGTCTACACATCCCATATGATCAACCAAAACACTTAAATCATTCAAAAACCATAATCTAATACAACTTTTCTGCTTAGGCTAAATCTACATCCATACTAACCAATAATTTCCATTTTTATTCTACACCACATTTATGTTGAGTTATTAATTATCATTACTTTATACTCATATTATCTATTATTTGTGCTATGTTTTTGTGTGGAACTGGTACTTTTAATTTGTTTGATGTTTTATGTTTTGAATTTGGTTTTAAGAAAAAAAATGATGGAATTGAAGGATTTTTGAAGATTAATTTCAGCTCAAGGAATTGGAGAATGTTTTAGAAGGGAATTGCAGAATTTTGGGCAGAACGTGACGTGACTTGCGGGAGCTCGTACGAAGTGCACAGTTCCAGTTGTGTGAGCCATAACCTATCAAATTAAAGCCCCGGATGTCTAGTTTCCATATCCATTGACGGTTCATCAATTGGAATTTTCTAGGGAAAGTTATGACTGATTTAGTATCTGAAGGTTAGACTGTCACAAGACCTGATAGCTACGAGAAAACATAGGAAATTCGAATGACCTCTTTTAACATTCCTAATCAATTTCCTAAACCTTGAAACGTCCTAATTAAATGAGTTAAACAATTAGGAAGAGTTTTAGTCCAAAAATAAAAAGGATTCACATTCCAAGTCAAAACTTGATTTTAAATCAAAGTTGGAAATGGAATCCTTCTCAATTGAGGAAATCTTGTCTCTCAAGGATTGACTGCCTATAAATAGGTACTTTCACCATTCAATTAGAGGAGATCTAAAGACAGAGATCGGAAGATAGAGAGAGAAGCAGAGGAGCAAGGCTGAAGGCTTCAGTTTCATCTTTTCTTTTCTTTTCTTTATTTTTATTTAGTTAGTTTATTAGTTAGGGCTAACTTGAAGCCCTAAACATGAACTCAATTTGTTTATCTTTCCAATAAAGATTTATATTTTGCATGATGAAATTAATGTCTCTAGTTTAATTTTATTCTATTTAATTTGTTTCTTTGATTGATCACCTTAGAAACATATTTTTAGGATTATGTTGTAAGAATATAAATCGCACATCATACGGGTATATTCTTTGTTTGCAACAATCAATTGCTTCTGAGCCAATTGAGGGACATTAATTTATAGATATCCAGAATAGACATCATGTTCTAGGATTTGTGTGATATTCATATTCTTCTAGTGCTTAATGGATTCCAATTATTAAACCTAAGTAGACATCATGCTAGGTTATAATTAGGAATACACGTATCTATGTAGACATCATGCGATTTACATACTAATTAAGGAAGAATCTATACGACATGAGTTAATCATACCTTGTCGTGAATATCTTCATCATGCATTATCATGAATTTGCTTTATTAATCTTTTTAGCAAATTGAGAGATTGTTTAGTGGTGGATAGGATGTCGTAACTAAGCTTTTATTCATTGATTTTCTTTTATTTAATTTTATGCGTTAATTTAATTTATTCTCAATTTAATTCCAAAAGCCCTTTTCATTTATTTTTTTTTTGAAAGCCCCTTTTCATTTATTTTAATTGCTCTAGTTTAGGTCTTAAATTAATTTAAAATTAAAGTAAGTTGAAACTTCTTGTGGGATCGACCCTTGCTTGTCATTATACTTAGTCAAACGATTTGTGCACTTGCAAGATTGTAATAAATTTGGTTTATTAAAAAATTAACCAACAAGTTTTTGGACGCCATTCCCGGAGAGTTAACATACTTGCTTTGATTTTAAGTTTATTTTTGTTTTATTTTTTTTTAGTTTTTAGTTTAGTTATTATTTTCTCTTTTCAGAACCATGGCTCACCACAACCACGGATTATATGAGGACAATTTTGATGATTTGGGGTTTCAATTAGAAAACTTAACTCGTGTTGTGCAGCAACTTATTTCCCAAAATATGTGTGCCAATAGAGGACGCTCATCGAGAAATTGTTCAAGAATGTTATCTGTTTTACAGTTCATAATCACATACTATGTACGAGAAAAATCATATGAACATTTACTTAATATCATGGACAAATATATGTACAAACCAAGTTATTTCAAAACAAAATGTGTCATAAAAGTATATACTTGAAAGTATGTTGAAAAGTACCAACAAATGCGATCTGTTATGTCTTTTGCTTAGATGATAGTGTTCTTATATTAAACTGCAGCGGATATAATCTCCAATAAACAAATATATAACTATCAATACGAATACTACAAAGTAGTACAAATAACAATTTGCTTCATGACGAAAGGACAATCGCAAAAAATAGAACGGACAAACCTTACCATTAATTAACTTTTTTGGTTCAAGAGTTTAAAATTTGCACTAGACATTTGCAAATTGTCAGTGTCTACAATATGCTCTCTACAGCTCAATTATACAAAAGAGTTAGAATATGAAAGTACAGTTATCGTGGATTTTGAACAAATGATAGCAAAATGTACAAAAAGACGAAACAACGTGCTACACATGTAGTTCAAAATCACAAACTGAAGTCATAGAAGCAGAATTTACGATGATGGTAAATTCTTGTCAAAGATGTAATCAATGACCAACCCGTCAAGGTCTTGCAACTCATACACAACTTTAAAGGGGCCATATTGAAATGTCTTGGATTTTTCACCAAAGGGGTGTGGCAACATGTGTGGAGATAGAACATGGGTGCTAGTGCTAGGCTTCCGCTTCGAGGCAGAACGTGTTTTCATGATGGGGAGTTGACTAGATGAATTGGAATGTAATTCATGGTCCGCTAACTTGTCGTACTCATCCTATAAAACAATTTAGAATGTTTAAAATTTGACAACTTATATGTATCAACAAACATAACATATAGAAGTTGATGATATATTTAAAAGGCTTACATGATGGCTCGAAGCATTCAAAATGAGAGGGTTATTGACTTTGTAAAGTTCATCCATAGTATCTTGTTTGGCCAAGTCATTGACAATTTCATTTGAGAGCGGTGTGTGAATAACAAGGTGTGGCCATATATCAAAGAAGGAAGTTTTTTCCTTAACTGTGGATTTGAATTTTCTACGAGTGTTTGTAGATAAAACTTCATGGATTGTATGTTTTGATGTTTGGTGTGATATAGGATGTGGTGCTAGTGGTTGATGTTGAAATTCAACGAATATGGGTGGTGTAGTTGCAGGGATTACAGGTCTTTAGGATGATGATGGATCTACTGTAGAAAAATGAGAAAAAGAGACTTTACCACCTGATTTATTGCTTTCAGGGATGTACTCGTCAACAAAATTATGAACATTGGTTTTCAGAGGGTTTTTGTTCTCTTTTAATGTAGATATCTATTAACCCAGCCAATTGCGTTTTTACGTCTTCAACTTCACGCCTTAACAATTGAATCTCAGTAACAAATGCTTGAAAATCATTATGTAATAATGCAGTGTCAAGTTGAATGTCATCAACAAGTTTCCTTCCACACGATATGTGGTGCTGAGTAGAATTTTGTTCTTCAATTGACACATTCTCTTGGTCGAAATAAGGATCTGATGGACCATGATCACAGGGAGGATATAGTCCAATAATAAGTTAAGACAAGAACCAGAAAACACTTTGTAAATTAAGTGTATACCCCAAGATAAAACAATAATAATAAAAAAAGGGATAAATTAATAACTTCATTTGTAAAATGAGGACAGAACCAGAAAACACTTTGTTTTTGTTTGACTACTGTCATGTTTTTAATACTTGAATCCCATTACACAAGATCCTAAAACATCAACTAGCCCGATTCTTCCTTACAATACCTCCCACATCAAGTAAGGGATTCAAGTACCCCACAAAGACGTATTCGGCAATGGTAGGTGCAAGGATAATGGCCAACAAAATTAAGCAAATTGTAGTCCCAAACTCATCATTGGATGATGTAAGTTACTCGATGCGGGTGTTGATTGATTTCTTACAAAATTTGCCATATGCGATTTTCAACTTTTCATCCCATGCCTTTAAGTTTGGCACATCCCTAGAGGTTGCTACTTCATCTCTATCAGCACAGTATACTAATTACTTCTTCGAATATGGCGGTGTTCAATGGTATTGATTGTCCATAGATTTGAAGTGTATAGGCGTCGATGTCAAAATGATCAATTGACCATCGACAAAGTCTCAAATGTAGTCGACCACAGTTTAATAATAACAAGTTTTTAAAACCAATCGCTTGTATTGTCTCATTCTGCTCTTCGATCAAGTTTTCAAAACCCAACAAAAGCAAGTGGGGAACAACGTGTTTGCAATCTTTCAACGTTTATGTTGGCATAATTTTCTATCTGTCTCAAAATCTTCATCAACTTCATGGCATTGGTCTTTTTTTTCTCTATGAACAACTTCTTTTGGCAATTTCAAATCAGTTGCATGCATTTACCCACACTTAGCCTTTTTCTTTAATAGCAGGACCATCCAACTTTCACTTAGTTCTTTTCTTGACTAGACACAACAAAAATGAAAATAGATAATTAGCAAATGTTGGTTTACATCCAAAATAATGGGGAAAAAAAAATCATCAATTACTACCAATGTTCTAAAACTCTCTACTCGCTATTCGACCAGTGAGGCAAAAAGAAGCGAGTACTCAGTTTGACCGTTGGTCAATAGTCAAACCGTTGATCAACGGTCAAACTAGGTCAAACTTATAAAAAATAAAATTTAAAAATTTTCTATAAGATCAAAATACAATTATATGACCATAAAACACCATCAAGCTTTTCTCATGCAATCTCTAAAGCTATGTTAGCACAATCACATGATTAAAATATACTAGATGCCTTTAAACTTTCAGCAACATAACTACTATTTTTCAATAATTTCACTTGTAATACACAAAAATAACAACACTTCAAAATTCTATCAGATCGAAACTACTTAAGACCTTCCATCATTCTTTCAATCTCAAACACAAGTACACAACCAACATCAAATATAATATGTAAATAACAACATAGCAAAAACAAAATAGTAACCAAAAGAAAAAGTCCATTAAAGTATGTTAAGGCCCTCAAAATCGTAAGGCGAGGAGGAAGATGCGACCACTCTTTATCATCTTCATAAACATCTTCCATAACTTGTTCATTGTCGTACTCAAACTCTACATTAATGTTCTTTTCCCCTCTCTCCCTAACCCCCTTTGTAGAATCAAAATCATCTTTATCAAGTTGTCTTGGTCGCTCCAAACTGGACCATATTTCATTATCATCATCACCATCTGGAACAAGCCATCCTTGTGCATCAGTAGCATTAACATTAATTGCTAGTAGCACACCAACATTCTTCTTAGTCTGTTGGTTCATTTTCCTTGATAACTGTGAATTGAAATTGATAAAGACTAGATTGTTTAATCGATCCGTATTTAGTCTATTCCTTTTCTTCGTATGTATCTACATAAGATTTAAAAATTAAAATTGAATAAATCAATAAATAATTAAAATTTGAAACATTAAAAATAAGTTATGGATATTGCACTTACCCAATCAAAATTGCTTCAATTTCTTTCAAACCCGGATGAACTTGTTATCAATGAAAGAAATTTTTTTGTCATTTTATGCAAGTTAGGTGTGCGGCCTCCAAACATGTTCCACCGATTAACTACACCGTAAAACATAATCAAATATAGAATTAGTTTTTGGAAGATATATTTTCATAAATATAATACCAAAAATATAATTTATAATAGTAATTAGTAAACAAGTAAAACAACTAAAAATAATTTATTTGAATTAGAATGTTCGATTTTTACCCGGATCCTTAGAATTACTGTCACATCCTTTAATGGCCAACGGTCTCCCAAAAAGACCTTTCTTCATCTTATACTGTGGCCATTCAGTCATGATAATTACATCTTGAGAGGTTATATCACCATGATGAAAAATCTCTCCACACTCTATAAAGACATTTAATAACACAATTTCATTGAAAATGCTTGAATCCTTGTAGTGGTAATAAGGGTTTAACAGAAATGCCGTTATATGCAATGAAGAATCTAGCCGATCTTTCATTTTTCATCAATTTTTTCAATAATTGGCCAATAATTATTGTCCAAGTTGTTCAAGGCTTATTTAATATCTTATTTAACCCTCTTAGTTCTCCATATAACAAAGGCATTGATGGCTTTTGATTCCCATCCACCAATCTCAATACTTTAATCAAAGGTGCAAAAACTTGCAAACAAAATGTCATGCTATTCCAAAACCCCAAACTCATCATAGTTTCGTAAGCTAATTTCCCTTTACTACTTTTTGAGGATTTGCATTTCTCTCATCCCTTATTAGCAAACATTATCTTCAAAACATTTTTGTTATTTATCAAGCTTTACAAAGTAAGTAAAGCAGATGCAAATCTAGTCTTTCCCGACCTCACTATGTCCTTATTCTTAATGAAAGGCCTCATCATTGCCAAAGTCTTGTGATGAGCATAAATAAAGATTGTCATATGCTTTGCTTGCTTAATATACTTGCTAAACCTTAAAAGCTTGCCAATACTTTCAAGCATGAGGTAGATGGTGTGAGCAACACATGAGGTCCAAATTATGTTTGGTCTTTTTTTCTTCAAAATCTTGGCAGCAGCCATATTGCTGCTGATATTGTCAGTTACTATGTGAATAACATTTTCAAGTCTGACTTGTTTAATGCATTCATTCACATACTCGAAAATGTGTTCTGTAATGTGTGCTACATCAGAACACTCTTAGAAGAAAAGAAAACGGTTCCTAACCTACAACAATCAAATTCAAATATCAATCAAACATAAATTAGATTAAAAAACACATTAAAAAACACACTAAAAGCATAAGATATTAAATTTAAATAATATAATATACAACTAATATTGTATAGTAGATAAATTATATGAAATTTATACCTACAATTCACACACAAATTCATTATGCTCCTCCTCTTTCTATCCATTCAAGCATCCGTCATAATTGAGCGTCCATTTGTAGCCCACTCTTCTTTTTGCCTTTTCAACAACAACTTGGTTTTTTCCACCTTATTCGGCTAATATTGCTCCCCAATTTCATAATAATTTGGAAGTCTATAACCTGGCCCAAACTGACCAATTGCTTCACAAACACGCATGAAATCATCATTTATAACAACATGCCATGGAACGACTTTATTAAACATCCAAGTAGTCACCCAATTATGCACATGATCAAGCCTCTCTTTAAAAAGTGCTTCATTGATGTCTTGTTGTCGCAATGACTTTCCTAAATTTAGTGACAACTTTGAATCAATGGGTTTTGTAAACCTATCTATAGGGCCAAGATGATGAGACTCTTTCTTTACCCCTCTTACCTCTACCTCTTCCATCTTTTCTTGTTGGTTGATATTTACTTCTCCTCTCTTCAATTTCTCCTCAATCATCTTATTTCTCTTTTTATTTTTTGACTCCATAAGTGCATTCCTGTATCTATTTTTATCCTTTGGTTTTGCTTTTGTACATTTAGCCACATTTTCAGATATGTGAGCCACATGTTCTTTCAATCTATGTATCCCTCCAAACATAATCTTCTCACACAATATGCATTGCACTTTTTCCATAATGTTCGGATAAACCAACTTCCTATAATCCTATTCGATGGTAACGAAAGCTCCCGAAGATTCATTCTCCATGATTTATGAACATTAAATGATCTAATCATCAAACAAATATTTAAGCACGGAAACATTTACACAACAAATATTAATTATCAAGCAAATTTATCTGAAAATATACTAGCACTTAGTTGAAAATAAAGAACTAGTTATAATTTATAAGGCATAACTCATAAATCTTTATTCTTTACCAAAAAAGAAAATTTAATTATAGAAAAAGCAGTAAAAGCAACAACAAAATCTAATGTTCCCATCAATATAGCAAAACCCTAAACAAATATAGTAAAGAGTTAAGACATGATCAACTCCAAAATCCAAATTTCTTAGACAGCTATAGTTTGTATAATCAATCAATCATCATTTCTAAACAAATATATATGAAAAAAGAGTGCTAAAAGCAAAAAAAAAAAAGGAAAAAAACAACTTACGGTGATCCTAAATGGAGACGATGACAAAGACGACGATATTGGTGGCAACTACGACGAACGGTAGCAAACTCACCAGGCATAGAACATTGCAGCAGTGCACTAGCAGGCAGAGAACACAAACAGAACAGAAGTGAAGAAGAAATTAAGACAGTAGGGTTAGAGCAAGGCACTAGTAGGTTTTTGTATGTAACACCAAAACAGTGGTGTTTGGCAACATAATTTTTTTTTTTTTTTTAAAAGGCCGAGTTGGCTGAGTCACCCTAGTTAAGTCGAGTTAATCTGAGTTGGGGCCGAGTTATTACCAAACCCAAGTTGAACCCTCAATTCGGAAGTTCTTGGTGACGGGTCCCCGTTCTTATACTTCTATTTTCGTACCATCGGTAGCCTGTCGACAACCCACGGTAACCCTCCAGTGGATATTTGATCCGACTAAAATGTTTTCATGAAGCTAAACCGTTTTACTTTGCTATGAATTTTTATCATTCCTCTTTTAGAAATGGAAACGTGAGGAATTTTTTTTTTTCATACATTTATAAAATAAATTTAATAAAAATTTGGACAGCATAACGTCTATTTTTCTAAACATGCCACCCTGTAACAAATCATAGAAAAATTTACACACTTCTAGAAACAAACATTTTCTCAACTTCTGGGCCTCAGACCATTTTTATCTTAAAGCCACAAGCAACCCTAAATATAAATTCGAATTCAAAGGCAATTTAAAAATCAATTATATGTCATGCATATATATACATTTATATGTGAATATACAGCACGCATGACTTAGCCTGTTTAATCCTGTGTCGGAGTCCCTGTTATGGATGCACCTATCCATGTACTTGTCCCTGAGGATGTTTTGTTTATAAAAACATAAAATATGGGTAAGCTAAACGAGCTCAGTGAGTGTCATAAAACTCTATTATGATTTCTTTTTATAAAATAAACCTCCCTAAAGTTCTTTAAATATATTTATAACCCTTTCCATGCCATGAAAATATAATTAGTTTTCCTGAAATTCAATTTTTGAGTTTAAATGCTTTAATAAACTTCCATTATAAATATAAATCAAACTTTATAACTCTGATTTCGGAAAACCATTTTGAAATGCTTTTAAATTTCTTGCTGTAAAACATAAACAGTGGCAGCAATAAAACTTTAGGAAAATCTCTATACAAAAATAGGCCAACCACTATTAATTTATATCACATGGTACCCTAGGTACGAGCGAAATGTATCATCGCTCAGGCCTCCACAGAAATTACCTTCGCTTTGGCCTCCTATCCGGTAGGACGCTAGCTATAATATACCCTAATTCGCACATCGACGACATACTAATCGAACTAACTGACTCAGTCCCTCCCGTTGTTAGTGATAGACTCTTCTGACATTGACATGCTCAGATTTGGGTACTTTGACCGAAAATCTCTATAAGTTTCTGGGCAGGACAACCTTTTTATGTAATGGTTCGGTCCATCCCCACTCTTAGGTCTCGACCTCAACCTTCATGGATTTGAATGCAACCGCCCTGCTACCCCTTCTCTTAGGCCTTTCTAGGGTCTCAGCTCTCAAAGATTCGGGTGGTACGTATTGTCCTCTGATCTATCTTTAACTTTATCATGTTCTAGAATACCTATCAGACGTACCATAGGTTTATAAAACATTTCTTTTTCAATTACTTTTCATATTTCACATTTCTTTAAAGCTTTAATAAATTATTTAGAAGGTTCCAATAACGTTATTTACTTTAGCCAAAAATTATTTCCAAACATTTCAATGAATAACTTTAAACATAAACATAAAATTTAAAATAGATAGAAATATAATGATTCTAAATCGTTTCGGAAGGGACACTCACCTATTTCTTTAACTCGCCTCACTATACTACGCAATTTAGACTTTCCTTTGTTTCCCCGTTACCTACATATTTTCGTATTCTAGTTTTAAAAAACGTCACCACTAAAATTAACGATTTATATTTACTCCCATTGGCACATTAATGTACATTCAATCATTTAACAATCTAATAGTCTTCCTTTAAATTTCAATTTACTCCTATCATCTATATAACTCTTAAAATTATTCAAATCATCCAAAAACAACTTTCCACCATAACAAACACATTAATGCCAAAACATGGCAGCTTATTAACCCACATTTTGCTTCTAATTTTAACATAACATTACAACACTTTAACACATACAAAACATTTCCATTCAACTCAATTTTTCTCATCATAATCACATTCAAATGCATATATTATGATACAAATTCAAGTTAAACTCATGAAAAAATACACTTGAACATCAATACTAACTTTGGCCGTAAACTACATCCTTTATTATCCAACCCATTTCTTTTCAATTTCATGCCATAATCATCATCAAAACAGCCCACAAATCATGCCAAAACAATCAAAACAATCATCCATCACATTATACTTCTCATGGCTGAATAAATGGTAATATAAGCTATTATGTTTTTGGTTTTCATTTCAATATTGCCACTTGGTATTCTAGCTCATTTCATACATGAATTTCACTCAAACACATCAAACACAACTTGAATTACACAACTCTTCCTTAGTCGTGCACCATACTCATCGTATCATCAAACTTCTTCAAGTTTCTCACTTGAAATTCAATTAAAATCACACTGATCATTATGACAACAAACTAACATTCAAAACTACATCAATCACACTTTAGATCACAAGATTAACTTAGTTGTATGCTTACCAAAACTGCCTTGGATCACTTGTTTTATTTCCCCACAAGATTGAAGCTTCAAAACTCTAAACCCATGCATAAAAATTCCATCAACGACACATGCAGTAAGTGGACAGCTTTGAATCTAATTTTTCACATAATAATATCATGGAAACTCAAACTTTTTCACTTGAAAACCACTTACCTTTGTTGGATATTGCTCCTAGACTTGTTCTCTCCTTTTATTGGCTTGGAAACCCTTGAAATTGGTGTGAAAATGGACCAAACACTATTGCTACTTTGCTTCTTTCCCCTACTAGCCGAAACTGATCTACAGTTTCTTTTTGTTTTTTGTTTTCTTCTATTTTTAGTTTCTGCTATGCCACTTCTACATTCTTCTAGTGATTTCTTCACTTTATAGAGCTTTCATTGATCTTGTTAATTGCCCCTCAAGTTTGTCATTAATTACAAGCTATGTCACTAACGTTATTTGCCCATTTTAGCCCTCATTTTATCTACACTTTATTCACTCAAAATTTCAATTCCAAATGTGCCCTTGCATAACCTCTAATTAGTTCATTTAATCATGATCTTTCATGAAAATTCCTTTATCACTAATTTTCGTCATATATTTTAATAAATCATCATATCACTTTTTGGATTTGAATTTACTTCCGATCCATTCGGAAATTCCACTAGAATTCGATTATATATTCGAAAAATTTAATCGATTTCATTATTCCATAAATGAGGGCATATTAATATAATATATTTACAATGCTTATACATCTCATTTACAATACTAGATTGGAAAAAATGATATCACACTCAAATTGGCACCGGTCAGGCGGTGATTTCTCGTCGAGATATTGGCCAACTTAGCTGAGATTTTAAACCATAATTACTACAACATAACCCTAACACATTATTACCTTTTTTCTACCATTGACATTTGTCTTCTTACACTTTATTTTATTGCAATGTAACAACAAATTATGGTTACCCAATGAAAATTAACAATATAGTATGCTATACTAATGTTATATAGTTGGAGGACTTACAAGTAGTTAATCCATCCCATATTGCCAATCTTAAGTCTTTTATTTCATACTTTTATTGGCTTAATACTCCCCCTAATGTCATAAATGGTCGGAACAAACTTATCCAGCATTTTTGGACTCTAATATTCAAGATTTATGTAAAGAAATGAAAATATCAAAATTACAAGGGAAATAACAACAATATGCAAATTAGTAGTATGGTAAACCCAACAGTTATATCAACGGTAAAAATATATGTCTCAGCAATTATTGATGAGAAATGCCATTTAGTGGTGGTGTTGGTACCCAATATAACAAGCAACTAATAGTGGACTTGTAAGTCATTATAATGTTGTAAGATACGTTGTAATACATGTTAACTTTATAGTAGTGTATAGAACAACATACTACATATGAAGATATCTATACAATATATACATACAACTATCATCAAATAGAAATTAGTTTTTATCTTTGTGTCCCAAGTGCACTAATATAAGGCAAATAATAATTGTATTGAAAAATTTGTACAACCAATGATAGGCCCGTTCCCTAGGCAGGTAGCCCTCCAGTGGATATCTAATCCCGCTAGAAAGTTTCCATGAAGTTGAACTATTTTATTTTTGATAAACTTTCCAAATCCTCTGTTTATTGAGGAAATGTGGCGAAAATTTTTCATTTTCTTTCCACCAATTAGCTCCAAATTAACTCAAAACTCAGACCAACTCATCAAACACCAAATCAAACAATTTTACATCACATTTCTTCCTTTGACCATACACTACATACCAACCCATTCAATCAATTTCTTTCATTTCTAAAGGCATCAATGATATCCAATTCACTCAAATAATCATCCAATAACCAAAACTTAAACCAATTAAATTTATTTAACAAAATTACATCAAAACTCTAACTCTTACCTTACTAATAAAATAGGTTATCACTTGCTTTAAGTTTCCTTCCACTTCCAAGCTTGATTTGATGATAATTTACTTCTATACATGTTAAAAATCCCATCAATTAAACAATATATCATCAACTCATAAAAACTTATCAATTTCACCACCAAACTAACATCAAATTAACTTCCATAACTTACCAATTCCTCCTCACTTTTTCTTGAGTGTATAGGAATGAAAACAAGAGTAAGAGAGTGATGAAATTACCTTGAATCCTTGGCTTTCCTTTCTTCTTCTTCTTCTTCTTTTTTTTTTTCTTCTTCTTCTTCCTTTTTCGGCTTCACTCACTGCCTCTCTCTCGTCTTTTTTTTTTTTTTTTTTCGGTTTCTCTCTCCTCTTGGCTGAATGCTTTCTTTCTCTCATTCATTTCATGACTCCTCATATATGTATATATATGACATGTAAAATTACCAATTTGTCCCTTAAAATGTCAAAATATCAATTTGACCCCTTTTCATAAAATTATTAAATTGTCATCCATTAGAAACTTGACAAGTGTCCTCATCTTTATATCTTTTCCAAGTGTCACATTTCTATGGGTTGCTTGTTTGACTTGTCTTCCTCTAGTCCTTTATACTTATCTCTTTCAATTCGAGCTTTCTAGAACGCCTGAATTCGATTTTTTTGATACCTTTTCGAAATTTTAGCAAAATTCTCCGGGGCCTATATTCAAATGACATACACACTGCACGTAACCTTGGTGACTCTTAAAAGTCATTCTATGCCCCTTTTTGGCGCTCCATAAAAACACTAAGTCAACTCTGAAGCCCTTAAAACTACTTAAACGGACTCATTTTTTGTCTGTTTTAGTTTCATTAGACTCTGTTAATCATTTTACAATTTTCAATTTTTCTCCTAGGGTTTAACTCAAAATTTTACTATTTAACAAGTTACTATTCACCTAGAAACATTACTATTCATCCATAAAGTATCATTTAGCATGTAGAATGAAAATTTAGGGTCCTACAACCAACATGAAAATTTCACTCATCCTATAAAAGCTATTGCATATATTATAATACATAGTCAACACAAATATTGGAAAATAACTATATATTATACAATTCAATAAAATATATTCTGAAAAAAGATAACCCACTCAAATTTGTTTCTATAACACATTCCCTCAAATTTCAGCATGTAAATGGTGACCACTACAAATCTAATGAATGCATGAACTTCAATTTTAAGATTTACATAATCATGCAACAAGTACCAAGAGGTAGGACATTATGAAAATTGTTAATCAAGACATGAAAGTCATTCTCAAACATCACTTTTCAAAGGCAATTAAGATCAAATTAAAACGACAAGAGCAATCCAAGTTTGCTTAAATATAGTTTAGGGCATCATTAATCAACTTCAAATAGATTTTTCATCAAACAAATCATGAATTCAACAAAAACATCAACAATAAAAACCAAGAAAGGATTTTGCATGGTTAACTTGTTTCATTCATTCAAAGTCATATTAGAAGCCAATTACCCATTTTCCTCGACATAAAATCGTTTCTCTCCAGAAAATGTATATAAGTGATACAATTTGTTCATGATAAAACAAAACAAAAAAGTCACTAATAAACCATTATAATTCCACCATCCAAATACAAACAACAAACAAAACCAATCTCTCATAAAACTATTTTACAGAAACAAAAATTCATCAACCATAACAACCAAAAAACCAGGATTTGTATATAAGTGATGCAATTTGTTCATGATAACATGAAACAAGAAATCACCACTAAACCATTATAATTCCACCATGCAAACACAAACACGAAACAAAACCAATCTCCCATCCAGCTATTTTACAAAACCAAAAACCCATTAACCATAACAAACAAGAAACCAAAACCCCACTTAAAAGCATAGCTTCATAGTTCGCACAATAGTCACTTTTGACTTTGGTCTCTCTCTTTAAGCAAATCAACTCTTTTTTATCCTTCTAGCTTTGTTGAAGATAAGCTTGCGAGTTTAGTTCTCTTCTTCTTGGCAACTTCAACCTCTTAAATCTTAGCCGAAACCCACTTCACTCCTCTCTTTTGTTTCTTCAAAATAATAAAAAAAAGAAAAAAAAAAAGAACCCTTTTCAATTGCAAGTGACGAGAGTTACATAGTTTTTTTTTTTTTTTCCCTTTTGGGTACGAGAGTGGCAATTGTAAATCCTAAAAGCTGCAGAGTTTGAATTTTTTCTTTTTTTGAAAAAGCAAAGCTTGAAACTTGGAAGTTGAAAGTTGCAAGTAAGTAATTTTTTTGTTTTTGTTTTTATTTCAGTCTCTCTCTCTCTTCAACTTATTTAATCGATCACCCATTTCCATCCATTATCTTCTTTTTTCTTTTTTTTTTCTTTTTTTTTAAATCACCCTAACCGTTGGATGAAAATTTGGCTCATCCAACGGCTGAGCATCATTTTGTCCGTTGTTCTTATGATATGAAAACTTTTTAGTGTTCGTATCATAGTTGTTTCCGCTTTACGAATATGCAAAACAACAACATAATATCTAAAACAAATAAACGAATCATGTCAAGTCATAGGCAATCACAGATGAACCAAACACAACACAATATTGTATCAAAACAAATACACACAACAAAATCGAGTATTAAATACTTCAATTATAACAATATACAACATAAAAACACAAATCTCACAAAATAAAAAAGAAATGACTACATAAACAATCCATATAAAAAAGCTATAAGCCTAAAAGAAGCCCTCACACAAAACTGACTACACAAAGACATAAAACTATGACTACAAACCAAAGTTGACTATGCACATATTGTAACTACACAAAAACACATAAATATGACTACATACTAAAGTTGACAATGCACCTACTGTTGTAACCCTATGGCCTATACCATAACTCACCATAATACATTAAACTAAATCCAAAAACCCTTATATGTAACTAAAATATAACTTAAACATGCAAACAATTTCCAAATAATCTTAAGAGAAAAGAAAATGGAAGCTTTTAGCACCGAATTACCTTGACTTATGACATTGTCACTTAATCAATTCATTGAATTTATATGGCACCTAAAAGAGGGAACTCCCCATTTTAACGTGACTGAGATAAAACTCATCACTTCCATCTTTTTTTTTTCCCTTTTTTGTATTTTGTATTTTTTATTTGTTTGAAGTTTCATCACTCTTCTTCCCTCTCTTTATTATTTTGAAATTCTCTTTCAAACACACACTCTCTCTTTAATAGGAACTTGAACTTAATTTTTAGGAGATGAAGATGTTCTAAAGGGTGCATGATTGAATCTCAAACTCGAACTCTTTTCGGATGTCCTACACCCACAAGTCTTAGACATCTCGGACATCCCAAACTCAAGACTTTTTGGTTTGAGACTTCTAGGTCGTTTTGATGTGTTCAAGATGTTGATGTCCTGATATATGTTCCAGATGTTAATGTCCCAATTTGTTAATTAAAATGGCTCCTCATTTTACCCTCAATGAATAAGACAAAACTCATCACTTTCTTCCATCTTTTCTTCTCTTTCTTTTTTTTTTTGGAAATTTTCCATCACTCTTGTTCCCTCTCTCTATTATTTTGAAACTCTCCTCCAAACAAACACACACTCTCTTTCTCTATTTAACAAGAACTCAAACTTATTTTTTAGAATATGAAGATGTTCTAAAGGTCGTATGATTGAATCTCAAACTCGCACTCTTCTTGGACATCCTACATGTAAACACTCTATTTTTATATTTATCGATTTCCTAGAAATAGTCCCTAGGTAACGATTAGAGACCCTAAATGATCAATGGAAGCGCTTAAGGTTGTAGAGAACCCTTAGAGATTTATTTAAACTCGATTGAAGATTAAACGGAGGGTAAAATGGTAAATGAAATTGAGTAATTATTTAATGTGACAAGGGACTAAATTGAAGATAAGATTTAATAATTATGGTCAAACTAGAATTAAGCTAAAAGCTAAGGGATGAGAATAAAGTTTTCTCAAGACATGATCGACATTTTTAGAGTTGTTTGTGAAGGAAAACACAAACAAAAGAGCAAAAATTGAATCGCAAAATCAAAAAGAAGACAGTCACGTACAGACCGAAACCGAGAGAAAAAGAAGAAGAAAAGAAGAAGAAGAAGAAGAAAAAGAAGAAGAAGGACGAACTACCATCCCAACCACCTATAGAACCTGATGCAACCCAACTTGAACCAAACCAGAAGCCAGTGTCGAACTCAACCAAGATAGACCAGATGCTCGCGCGAAATCGACTACAGAACGAAATAGATCGAGAGGGAGATCGAGCTAGGGAGAGAGAGATCACGTGAGAGAGGAAAGGAAGAAGAAAACCCAACTGTTCCACGCCATTTCTAGCTTGAAATTGACACCAAACCAGACCTTAAACGCGTGAATCCAGAGCAGAAATGAAGACGCAAAGAGACGACATATCGAGGAAGAAAAAAGGAGGTTGGCTGAGGAAGAAGGTGCTCGCACGGAGGAGAAGAAGGAGGAAGGAAGACAACCTGAAACCCAGCCATTTTTGCACCCAAACCAATCTAGAACCAGTCTTAAATGAAGAGGAACAAGATGATTTTGTGAGGAAAAAAAGGGGGTAAGTTGTTCAAGTTTTGGAAGTGTTTTTGTTGATGTTTTATTGGTGATTTAAGTTGATTTTGAGATGGGTCTTATTACGATTTGTTTGTTGGTTGGTTGTGATTAAAAATGAGTTATAAACTAAGTGAAATGATATTTGTTGGAAGCCTAGGAAACCAAGAAAATACCAAAAATTTAAAGAGAAAATAAAACGTTAACTATACTAGTTTGAAGGGCGACTCCGTAAATTGATTTATATTGCATCCGTTGAGTGTTCGGATGACCCTAACGAGTTTAATTAGGCGTATTGAGGCTATTAAAAGTGAAAGATCAAATTTAGAATTCAAAACCAAGAAAACGCCCAAAATTAGTAATGAAAACAACGGGTTTTTAGCCTAAAACGCTTACCCGATGGCCGTTTCCTTCCGAATCGACACTTGGCTCAACTAGATGGTGAGTTGGGAAGGTGTTCGGAGCAAAAATGGAATGAATAAAAGCCTCGAGTAGGGATGTGAATGGTGTTTGGTCTAAAGGGGTCGAAATCGAACGATTTTTGTTTCGAGTCTTCGAATGCGATTCTGTTAGTACCAAAACATCCCTAGGTGATAGTAAATAGGTTCTGAGCAAAGAAAATGGAGTTCGGAACCCTGAAATCAATAAAAAAACCAAAAAGGGAGGTTTACGCGTAAAAAGGGTCACTTAGGGGCAATTGTGTAATTTTAGTTGTTTCGAGTTTCCAGAAGTTGACGCGAATGAAAATTTACATATCCATATATTGTGTAGGTGATGAGGACACATGGAGATCAAGGCGAGAGGAGTAGAGGCTCCGTACGCGCCTTTCCCAGTTTTCCGTTTTTGTGAGTGAATTTTATTTTAAAGATTTTAAAAGTATTTCAAATTATTAAGTTTGATTTGATAAGTAATTGCTTACTTGAATTTATTTTAAATGCATTGATATGAGCATGAATTTTAGCTTGAAATGAGAATTTTGAGTTTATATGCATATATATGATTGTTTAAATAAAATTTCAGAAACCAAGCTCGCAAGTTGAATTTAGAAACGAAAAGAAAAGTATTTTCAAAACCATTAGTATACTCTTAGAGATTTTCAGAAAAGATTAGACCCGGTCGGTCTATCCAACATCAGTTGGCATAGTCCTTGGAAGAGATAAGTCACTAACCTGGGGGGATAAGTGTTCTAGTTTGTCAGTCGAGTCGCCAATGTTGATGTGAGTGGTGTTTCGCGTGTTATGGTTACCGTTGGAAAATTTCGCACATAGCCACCAGATGTCTCAGAGCTGTCACGATTGGTCCTCTACGTTGGAACATTCCTCGTATAGAGGTCACGTTATCAGAGCAGGTTAGTTGCGAGCGAAGGCTGGCTATATGATCGGGGGTTCTCACAGTGTGAGGGGTGGCTGGCGAAGCATTGGCTCTTACCCTGACATGTCCGGGAGCCCGGTTGCACACCGAGGTTAGGCCAAGGCCTAGGTCGAGAGGCCGTGTGTAAAACCTGCGTCTGAGGTACCCTGGATGCCAGAAGGCAAAGCCATGTAGACCGTCCAGAGTGGCATCAGAGCGCAGTTTAAGCGCAATTTTGAAAGTAAAAATTTAGTATGTTATGTTTTAATAATGAAATACACAACCACATGTATTTTTAATGTCATGCATCTTATTTTGAAATGATTTTCAAAATTTTCATAAGTTTAATGTTTCGAAATCACAGCACTATGGATCGACGTGGACGCGGTCGTGGACATGGTTGACGAGGTTCCGGTAGAGCTCTCGCAGGAGCTCCAGTTACTGAGACGCCATTTTTTGAGGGGTCTGAGCATGGTAATGAGTCTGTGAATGCCCCAGCTGAGCCACCTACGTTTGAGCAGGCTGGACCGAGTGGCCAGGCTGCGGGAGGTTTTGATCCGCAGCAGTTTGCTCAGATGCTAGCAGCGGTGATGCTGCAGCAGCAACAGCAGCCGCAGGAGGCTCCTGTTGAGAGAAAGAATGATATAGAGAGGGTAAAGAAGCTGGGTGGAACGCCGTTTAATGGCAAGGGAGATCCAGAGAATGCCCTAGAATGGTTGGATCGTATGAAGAAAATTTATAGGGTGATGGATTGCTTAGAGGAGCAAAGAGTAGAGTTCTCTTCATTTTTGTTGGAGAATAGGGCTCAGGAGTGGTGGGAGGCCCTAGAGAGATGATACTCGGAGGGGATTTCCTGGGCGGTATTTGAGAGGGAATACAGAGTACATTTTTACCCTTAGACGTACCAGGATGCACGGACGGATGAGTTTTTCAGTTTACAGCAGGGATCTATGTCCGTAACAGATTACGAAAAGAGATTTTCAGAGTTGATCCGGGTGGTTCCTCTGATTGCAGAGAATGAAGAACAGAAGAGTAAGAGATTCTTTGCAGGTTTACATGCAGATTTAAAAGTTCATCTTTCGTGGGCCCCAAAGGATAGATATGGCAGATTAGTTGAAGCGGCACTGGAGGTAGAGAGAAATGAACAGAGTAGGCAATCAGGAAGTAAGCGTAGTAGCTCCAGTCAGCCACAGGAGGGGTCGAGTAAGACGATAAAGAAAGATCAAAAGCCCAGATGGACAGGTGGGAGGAGGATAAGTAGAGGGACATCCTCTAGACAGGGATCATTCAGATCACCAGCGGCTTCAGGAGGATCCCGCGATACCAGGGGTACTTTTCCACAATGCAGTATCTGCGGGAGGAGACATGAGGGAGAGTGCAAATCCAAGACTAGAGGCCTCACATGCTACCCGGCGAGCACGGGTCAGAGACGAGGAGGTAGGAGCTCCCAGATGAGAGGACGGGGTACCTCAGTCTCTACCAGGGGTGCGATGGGCGGAGGACTGTCTATTTCAGCAGCTCAGACTGGTAGACCTCGCACCCAGGCTCGTGTTCTTGCGGTTACTCAGTAGGAGGCTGACGTAGCTCCGGAGGTTGTTACCGGTATGATCTCGATTTTTGACTATTCTGCCTATGTTTTGATTGACCCAGGGGCTACACATTCTTTCGTATCTGTGCCGTTTTCGATGAAAATGTATCCACTAGTTCTACCATTGGACAGTAGTATACTGGTATCCATTCCGATCGGGAACTCATTGATAGCAGACATAATGATTAGAGATGGGAAGATTGTGATTGAGGAGAGAGAGTTTCCGGCAGATTTGATTGTATTAGATATACAGGATTTTGATGTTATACTAGGAATGGATTGGTTATCCAAGTATAGAGCTACAGTGGACTATTACAGAAAAGAAGTTAAGTTGGCACGATTTGGGGAGCCAGAGGTAGTATTCCGTGGGGTACGGAAGGCGATTGCTACCAGTTTGATCACTGCAATGACAGCCAGTAGGATGCTTCGTAAGGGTTGTCAAGGGTATTTGGCTTATATGGTTGAGACGGAAAAGAGTGAAGTTTACCCTGAAGAGATTCCAGTGGTCAGAGAATTCTTAGATGTGTTCCCAGAGGATCTCCCAGGATTGCCACCTGATAGGGAGATAGAGTTTGAGATAGACCTGATTCCGGGAACCGGACCGATTTCCATTACCCCATACAGGATGGCTCCAGCAGAGTTAAAAGAGTTGAAAGTTCAGATGGAAGAGTTACTGGATAAAGGATTTGTGAAGCCGAGTGCATCTCCGTGGGGTGCTCCAGTACTTTTTGTAAAGAAAAAGGATGGGAGTTTGAGGTTATGCATTGATTATTGTCAGTTGAATAAGGTGACGATACGGAATCAATATCCACTCCCGAGGATTGATGACTTGTTTGATCAGCTGCAGGGATCTAGAGTGTATTCTAAGATAGACTTGAGATCAGGTTATCATCAGTTGAAAGTTCGTGCAGAAGATGTTCCTAAGACTGCATTCAGGACCCGATATGGACATTATGAGTTTCTAGTTATGTCATTCGGATTGACGAATGCTCGGCCGCATTTATGGATTTGATGAATAGGGTGTTTCGGCCATATTTGGATAGATTTGTGATTGTATTCATTGATGATATCTTGGTGTATTCAGGTGGTCCAGAGGAGCATGCGGAACATCTTTGGATAGTTTTGCAGACCCTAAGAGAGCACCAGTTATATGCGAAGTTTAGTAAGTGTCAATTTTGGCTGGATCAGATTGCTTTCTTAGGACATGTGATATCAGCTGATGGATTGAGTGTGGATCCCCAGAAGATAGAAGCGATCTTAGATTGGAAAGCACCTACGAATGTGACCGAGGTTAGAAGCTTTTTGGGATTGGCAGGCTATTATAGGAAGTTTGTTGAGGGATTTTCAAAAATAGCAGCTCCCCTTACTAGACTGACAAGAAAAGAGGAAAAGTTGTATGGTCAGATGAGTGCCAGTATAGCTTTGATGAGCTGAAGTATAGGTTGACCTCGGCACCAGTTCTTACCCTTCCGTCAGGGGAGGATGGCTTTACTGTGTATTATGACGCCTCCAGGCAAGGTTTAGGGTGTGTGTTGATGCAGAATGATAGAGTGGTAGCTTATGCATCGCAACAGTTGAAAAATCATGAGAAAAACTATCCAACACACGACCTTGAACTCGCAGCAGTAGTGTTTGCTTTGAGGATATGGAGGCATTATCTTTATGGTGTATCATGCAGAATATTCACTGATCACAAGAGTTTGCAGTATTTATTCACCCAGAAGGAATTGAATATGAGACAGAGGAGGTGGATAGAACTCATTAAAGATTATGATTGCACCATAGAGTATCATCCAGGCAAGGCGAATGTAGTTGTAGACGCCTTGAGTCGCAAGTATACTCATTCATTGGCTCAGTTGAAGGTGGAATATCTACCCTTACTAGTGGAGTTGAGATCCATGGGTGTCAGATTGGAGACGACGGACTCAGGAGCATTAGTAGCAGCATTTCATGTCCGTCCAGTTCTGGTGGATCATATTAGAGAGCTACAGTTGCAAGATCCAGAATTGATAAAACTCAAGGGTAGAATTGAAACTAGGCAAGGAGGTAAGTTTGCACTAAGGGAAGACGGGACACTGGTATTGGATCAGAGATTATGTGTGCCAGATGTGGGAGATTTGAGGAAAGAAATTATGGAAGAAGCACATTCATCCGCTTATGCCATGCACCCATGGAGTACGAAGATGTATCGAACTCTGAAAGATCACTATTGGTGGAGAGGAATGAAGAAAGAGATAGCAGAGTTCGTTTCTAGATGTTTGACTTGTCAACAGATTAAAGCAGAACATCAGAAACCAGCAGGTTTACTGCAGCCCCTACCGATCCCTGAGTGGAAATGGGAGAGGATTACTATGGATTTTGTGGTAGGGCTACCGAAGACTCAGAGTGGGCATGATGCTATATGGGTGATTGTTGATCGATTGACGAAGTCTGCTCACTTTTTAGCGATTAAGACTACCTATTTCTTGGATAGATTGGCGCGGTTATATGTGAATGAGATCATTAGATTGCATGGCGCCCCAGTGTCTATTGTATCAGATAGAGATTCTCGGTTTACATCGAGATTCTGGCCTAAGTTGCAGGAAGCTTTAGGCACCAGATTGCATTTCAGCACGGCATTTCACCCACAGACGGATGGCCAATCCGAGAGGACTATCCAGACCCTTGAGGATATGTTGAGAGCTTGTGTTATGGAATTCAGGGGAAGCTGGGATATTCACCTACCATTGATAGAGTTTGCCTACAACAATAGTTACCAGTCCAGTATAGAGATGGCACCTTATGAAGCGTTGTATGGCAGGAAATGTAGAACCCCAGTTTGTTGGGATGAGGTAGGTGAGAGGAAATTGATTGGCCCAGAGATTGTTTAGATCACTACAGAAAAGGTAAAAGGAATCAGAGAAAAGTTGAAGATAGCCAGTGACAGGCAGAAAAGCTATGCGGACAATCGAAGAAGAGATTTGGAATTTCAGGTGGGTGATAGAGTGTTTCTGCGGATATCGCCTTGGAAAGGAGTGTTAAGATTTGGGAAACGAGGCAAGCTGAGTTCGCGGTATATAGGGCCGTATGAGATCGTGGAAAGGATTGGGGAGGTGGCTTATAGATTGGAACTGCCACCAGAGTTAGCAAATATCCATGATGTATTTCATGTTTCCATGTTACGGAAATATGTAGCAGATCCTTCACATATTCTTAGAGAGCAGCCGGTGCAACTTAGAGAAAATTTGTCTTATGAAGAGCAGCCTGTAGAGATCTTGGATCGTAGAGAGCAGATGTTGCGCCGTAAAGCGATACCATTGGTTAAAGTCTTGTGGAGGAATCACGGATCTGAGGAAGCTACATGGGAGCATGAGGAGCAGATGCGTGCTCAGTATCCTCACTTGTTTGAGTAAGGTATGTAATTTAATTTTGAGGACGAAATTTTTTTATAAGGAGGGGAGAATTGTAAACCCTCTATTTTTATTATTGTACGGATTCCCAGGAACAGTTCCTAAGTGTTGATTAGAGACCCTAAATGAATTATGGAGACGTTTAAGGTCATAGAGAACCTATATGAATTGATTTAAACTCAATTGGAGATTAAACGGGAAGTTAAAATGGTAAATGGAAATCGGATAATCTTTAATGTAAAAAGGGACTAAAGTGAAGATAATTTTTAATAATTGTGGTCGTAGTAAGATTAAGCTATAATCTAAGGGAGGATAATGGAATTGTTTTAGGGTGTAAGTGAAATTAATGAGATTTGTGTGGAGGAAAACAGAAGCCAAGAAGATGTGTGTTGACTTTTAAATCAACAAGCAGAACCAGTCTCTCTCTCTCGAAGAAAGAAGAGAGAAAAGAAAGAAGAAGATAGAAGAAAGAAGAAGGAGAGAAGAAGAAGATTGTCGACCGACCAGCCATCATCGCCGTTCACCGTCGCCGAACAGCAGCCATCTAGCCGCCGCGAACCGAAGCCAAGTCTGCAGCTAACCCGTGACAGATTGACGTGGAACCGTGCTGAACCCGCCTGCGATCTAGCTCCGGTCGGCGAGGAAAAGGGAGGAGACGAGTTGCTCCATCCCAACCTGCACCAAGATCAGCTCAAACCCGACCAGAACGGAGCTTAAACGGAGCTGAACCGCGGCCAGAACAGCTCTCCATGAGTGCAGATCGGCGGTGAAACCAGTGGCGAATTGCGGCAAAACGAAGGGAGAAAGAGAGAGAGGAAGAGAGGGGAAGAAAAGAGGAAGAAAATCAGTCCAAACCCAGTCCAGATCTGTCACCGAAACCACCCCATAGAGAAGTCAACGTAAGGAAGAATTAGGGGTGAGTTGTTTGAGTTTAAACGTTGGTGATTTAGTTAATAATAGATTGATTTGAGATGGATTTATTCTGATGTGTTGGTTGGTTAGTTTTGATTGAATAGAAGTTGAAAAAGAAGTGATTGAAGTTAATATGGAGTTTAGAAAACCAAGAAAATACCAAAGATTCAAGTGAAACCAAAACGTGCGCTAAACTAGTTTAATGGACAATTTTGTAAACTGGCCCATATGGCGTCTATTGAGAGTTCGGATGACCCTAATGAGTTTAATTAGGCGTATTGGGATTGATAAAAGTTGGAGATTTAATTAAGGAATCAAAATGAAGAGTTACGCCTAAAAAGGGTCACTTAGGGGCGATGATGTAATTTTTATTATTTTGAGTTTCCGGAAGTCGACGCGAATGTAAATTTACGTATATATATGTTGTGTAGGTGACGAGCGATCCGGTGGAGCAAGGGAAGAGCGCTAGAGCGCCATTTTAGAGGCTTCCGAAGATCTAAGTGGAATTGATAGCGGAAGGTGAGTGTCAAACTGATTTTTATACGTTTTTGTTGATTTGATAAATGAATGGATGTTTCATGCATGTTTTGATATTTTTGATGAAAATGAAATATGATTTGAATGATAAATGGCACGGTAACTGATGATATGATTTTGTGATTTCATGAAATGATGGTTTCATATTTGAATTGCTTATATGTGAAAAGGATTGAAAATATGAAAATAAAACCTATGGCTTTCCATATAGTATTATATGAGTACGGTCTAGGTAGAGTACCTGAAGCGTGCATTGGTAGAGTAGTAGTGTCAGCATGTTATTAACTATACTAACCACGGGAGATACCCGCAAAGAGTCGTGTCAGTCACATTGTTTAAGAGATTAGCCCAATGCACGTGAAAGGTATATTATTTGCTAGCTTACCCGAGCGAGACATAGTCTGCTCTGTAGCGATTCAGGATTCCGCTGCATGACCTGGAAAAGAGCGATGCAGGATTCCGCTCCATACTAGGGGGCCATGAGGTTTGGGTCACTATAGGTTGGCGGGAGCCGGATTGGTTGGCTGGACACCTTCAAGCAGAGTCGGACCATATTCGATTTATAAAAAAAAAGAAAAATGATTTTTGAATAAAAACCCTGCAACCATAGGAGATCCTTTTATAGAGTTGATAACCGTGCAATATGTGCTTTATACTATTAATGCATGAAACTTGATTTTAAATAAATGAATTTGAACTGTTTTAGGGAGGTTTTTATAAAGTATGGTTTTAAATGATACTATATGACACTCACTGGGCTTTTAAAGCTCACCCAACGTTTTCTGTATTTTTTTAAACAAACCTCCCAGGCACAGGTACCATAGCTGCGGATTCCCCCGGACGACACTAGGCAGTCGCGGCGTCAGTGCTAATGTGATTTCCCAATTATCTTTTGGTTTAATGTTAAGTGATGTAAATATTTTGTCATATCCACATGGTTTTGTAAATATTATTTTGTGGATTTAAATTACGTTTTAAAGTAAATTGATGCATGACATATGGATTTACTGATAAGAAGTTTATAAATCGAAATATGAAAATGTCGAAATTGTGGTTGTGATTGTGTTGGAAAAATGAGAGCTTGAGGCTCCGTAGTTGGGGGAAATTGTTTTTATGATTTTAGAAGTGTTAAATTTTATTATTTACAGGGTGGCAAAGTCTGAAAAACAGACGGGATGCTGCCCAAATTTTTATAAAATATTTTCAAAGGTTTAAAACAAAAATGAAAAATTTCCCCTCGTTTCCGCTGTTTTCGAAAAAAATTGAGAAAGAATATGGCTTAGCTCTGCGGGGGATCCTTTAGTTGAGCGAAAGGGCTAGCTGGAGGGTCACCGTAGGGTGCCAGCAGATCGCCTAGGGAAAGGGGTCTGTCACACGTGACCCCAGAGTTAGGGGTACTATGGTATTTTTGAAAGATATCGAGAAATAGCTTTAAAAGAAAAGTGAATTTGAAAGAAAAAGAAATTTTATGATTTTATTCGAGCTACTTGCAGTTTTAAATCATGAGTTTTGAATTAAATGTATGTTTGCCTTTATATATAAATCCTCATATTTAAATTGAGCTTGAGCAATTAAATTTTGACATGCTTAAAGAAATAAAGAATTGTTTTCAAACTTTTTCCAAGGAGGACGTTTAGAAATCAGATTTTTTAAAATAAAGACAATTATCACTCACTGAGCTTCTAGCTCATTATTTTACTGTTTTAATACAAAAACCTCCTCAGATACTCTCAGCAGGTAGTCGAGCAGTGATACTATCTCCAGCGAACGAGGTAGTGCGACATGATGTCATTTTGAGCAGTTTATTTTGCATAAGTTATATTTACATGTAAACCCCTTTTTGAATTGTATAAGTATTTTGTGATTCTTAATTATTCGTTTGTAATTGTGTTTTAAATCGTTTTGAGTTAAATGTGGTTTATTAAATTGTGTTTTGAATTTTATTAAGTTGATTTGAAAATTAAATGCATGTTTGAGGCCTACGGGCAATCAGAATTAGGTTGGTGCTAAAAAATAGTCGAAGTGTTGAATTTTTGTAAACAAGTTTTTCTGGAACATCGAAAATACAACTGTTATGCTACCGAAATTTCATTAGAAAATGAGTTTAAAAATTGAAAAAATTTTTACGCATTTGCAGTTTTTAGAGAAAACCAACCCAACGATGTTTAGAAAGTATTAGAAAGTTTAGGGTTCGCTCCACTGGTTTCACTTAACCCGACGAGTCAGGCCTAAGAAGGATCCATTAGGGCGCCCGACGAGACCTACCGGATTAGAGCTAGAGGTATCCGGATCTAGTCGCGTCACTACACCTAAATGTCTTGGAGGTCATGGACATAGTGAACTCGAGACTTCTTGGACGTCCCAATGCGTTCAAATTTTGATGTCCTAGTATATTCAAGATGTTGATATCCCGATGTGTTCAAGACATCTAGCATCCCAAACTTGGGTATGTTCAAGAAGTCTGAGATATCACAAGTTTAGTTAGGACATCTGAAACGAGTTGAAGTTACAGTAGGTAGGCTAAAGTTTTCAATTTTTGTATTTTTGTTTCTTGTTCTATTTTTTATTTCAGTTTTAGAGGGTTTAAGATTTTTCTTTTTGCTTCTATATTTTGTTCATGTTTGAAAACCAAAAGATGGAGAACATAACTTCATCGATCAAAGAATGATTTTAGATTTGTGTTTTTGTGTTTTGTTTTCTCTCTCTCTCTCTCTCTCACTATCTTTCTCTCTTTTTGTGTCTTCACTATTAAAGAAGGAAGGAAGGCTTGTTTTTCCTTTATTTCTTTCTCTCTCTTTTTTGGTGTCTTCACTGCTGAAGAATGAAGGAAATGTTAATTTTTTTTTCTCTTCATGCAAGGGCATTTTTGTCTTAAAACCAAAATAGATATCATATAAACTTGAAATATTGATATAGTGACAATACTAAAAGTCACCAAGTAAAAAAATCCTCTTTTTATTAAAAAGGCACTTTCAAACCCTAAAACATCATTGCATAAAAAATATCATAATTCCTTTTCATAAAAGCAACATCTCTAACTATTATAATATTATCATGCAAAACCTCCCAAAAATTAACCTAAAAAAATTAATCATTTCCAAACTTATTACAATTTTAAAAGGTAAAGCAAAGCCAACTTGCTCAGTGCACATAATTTCTATAAAAACAAAGGTTACTTTTAGTAAAACCTGTATCTCATGCAATTGAAAGCATAAAAGCAAAAGCACAAAAAGTAAAATTTTCAACAAATATTACATTTCAAACTCAACGATATGCCTAAAACATAAATATATAACACAATTTGGTGTCCTTCATAGGTCACAGCTACTTTTATTTTTAACTCATGTGTATTCTTTCTCATTGCTGTTTAGGCTATATGAAAAATTAAATGTAAACTATCTATCACAAATGAATTAAACAATAGTTCACATGACAGTCAAGTAATTTAAAACAACATCATATTATATTATCTAAATAACCAAACTTTTTCCTTATAAAGATCAACGTATTCTAGTTTATATTAAACAGCAACACCTTCAAATTAGAGAAAAAGCTAATTGTATATATATAACATACTAGAGTTTGTGTAGAATAAACTGAGCACCAAATTCTGGTTGTATAGTTAAACGATGATGAGGAGCATGAACATAAGTTGGAGAAAGCTCGAAAGAGAAATTTTGCAAAATCATTGCCAGAGCCAATTTTGCTTCCACAAATGCGAAGTTTTGTCCAATGCAAATGCGAGGACCCCAGCCAAATGGGAAGAATGAGACTTCATTATTCTTTGATGCCTTTGAAACTCCTTCAGAAAATCTATCTGGGTTGAACTCCTCCACATCATCACCCCAGTATTCAGGATCATGATGTACCATAAGTATTGGAACTAAAACTACAATTTCTGGTGGTATATCAATTTCTCCAAGTTTAGTCTGTCTATAAGTTGAACGAGATAAAAAAGGTGCAGGTGGATATAATCTGAGTGTCTCATGTAGAATTTTGTTTACCTACAAACAATATAAATTCACTCTTATATTAAATTATGTTTTAAAGATAAAGATATTCTATTTCCAATCTATTTCCAAGTACTTGAATGTTAAATAGAAATTGTTGGTATTATTAGTGTTTATCAGCTAAAATTGCTTTGATTGATCATTTAACTAACATTTTTGTAATAGTTTGGTTTTAGAAATTTCAATTTAAAAAAGGGGATAACATTCTCTAACATGCCCTCATTAATACCAATATTTTGTTAAGATGGCAATAATGGGTTTATAACACACTTGACACCCATTTAGAATTTTTTTTTTCTTTTTGGTTTTTACAAGTAGACACTACGATTATATATATTACATTCACACTTCCTAACATAAACTCTAAGGTGCAACCTGGAATAAACTTCCATAAGCTGGGAGGAGAGGCCCACATACAAGTGGGAAGAAACCTTAAGAAAACCCACACATAGGTAAGAGAAGTGCTCAAACCTTGCACTCTAAACAACTGCAAAGGGAGTGGTGCTAGCTGCACCACTCATCAGCAAGCCATTTATAATCTCTTATTACTCATAACACTATGTGATAGTGAGATTAACTATTGAAAAGACAAGTATACCATTTCTTTTAATATTTAATCATAAAATAATAATATTATTATATATAAAATAATAAAATAAATAGGGAAAATAATGGTAACATAGATGTACCAAGACTACACAGGGGGAGGCTATGCATATGTGTGTTAGCCTACCTTTGATTAAATCTTCCTACATCAAGGAGTATCATATCACTTGACAATTATTCTCACTTGGTAATCATCTTCCAAGATTTGTTTTTAAACTTTTATTTAAGTCATCAATGACACTTCTACGTCATTAGACCATTAATGAGCGTGTCAAAATATTTTACCCAAAAAATTAAAACAACAAATTAGAGTTTTAGTCTAGACACGATAACTCATCAGTTATCCTTCTATATATATACCCTAATCTTTGGAAGATGAACGAGAATAATATTCATAAAATAAAAGCTTAAGAAGTCTGAGAAAGGCGTTATTGACTTACTACTTTCAAGTTGTTTAGATCATCAAACTCCGGTTTATCATTCCCAAAAACTTCGAACACCTCTTCTCTTGCAAGTGCTTTCCAATGCGGGTGCATGCATAAGAAAACCATTGCCCATATAAGCAAAGATGCAGTGGTTTCCTGGCCTGCAAGATAGAACAACTTACACTCTTCAATCACCTCTTCAATACTCATTCCAGTTTCCTTCCGTCCATCTTCTTGCATCTCTTTGTAGTTTGACTGTATTAACATACCCAACAAATCATCATAACTTGCTTGTCCAAATCTAATTGCCTCTTCTCTTTTGTTTATTATTCCTTTAATCAGTGCCCGGGTTTCTTTATAATTTCTTCTCATTCTTCTATTTGTTGCAGTCGGCAAAAACCTACAATATAAATTAAATTATGTAGGCAACATCAGGCCATAATATTGGCATGGATATAACTATTAATTTATAGTAACATTTTGATAACATCATTTGTATGCCACAATTTACATTGTCAATTAACACTAAGGTTGTGGATATTCTCATTGACTTTCCAAAAACGTTTTCACTACAAATATATATAAAAGTTATATCTATGTGATCTGACACCTACATGGAGACTTTTGACATATCATAGCGATGTTAAGCAAATTATTAATAATAAGAATATTATGAAAGCTACAATATTAGTTTCATTTACCTCCATCCTGGGATGAAAGAGAACTGAAAATTTTCAACCATATTATCCATTTGTTTTCTTATGAGTTCAAATATTTTTCTTCCATCTTCATAGCTACTGCCAAATGCTGTTCGAGAAATTACATCGGCTGTCAATGTTTGCATGTAAGGCCACACGTCTAAGTCATGATTGGAGTTGTTGTCTTGGTTTGCGATCAAAATCTCCTTCCATTTACTTATCATGTTGTTACAGCTCCAATAAATGCTTGGAAACATATCCTATACAGAAAGAAAATGGCTATATAAGCATTAATAATTAGTAGATAGTTGCTAGCTAGGTTTAGGTGATTGTACATCCCCAATTGGCTATATTGGTGTGCATTTTCTTTTTCTAAGTCAATATCGGGGAATTCAAATCTCATTATAAGTATTTATTAGAACATATGAAAAGATTTTTCATTGATTATAAGAGAATATTCTCTTGTTATGAAAGTTAATATTTGGGTTGTGTATTTAGTTATAGGTCTTAATAAATTCCGATAAACCTTTAGCTCATTTAGAGTCAATTTGAAAAAATAAACAATAAGAGATTGCATCTAATTTTGTTGAAATTGCCCATTATTGACATTGAAGGGGCATTTGACATTACGATTATAATTTGTATAAATAGTACAAAAAGTTACCTTTAACTTGTGCTGATGGAAAGCTGGGTTGGCAATTTTTCGGACTTTATTCCACTGCTCACCATCATAGCTCACCATCCCTGTCACCAACAACTTAAAAAGTGGGTTTATTTTGGGTTTTTGAAAGATGTCACACTTGAACAACATATCCCTTATCAATTTTGGGTCTGTGATGATTATGCCTGGTCTTGGGCCGTTCCACATAAACGACTTCTTGCCTGCATTTATAATATAAAGTATGAGGATATTTTTCTTTTTTGAAACTTGGTATGAGAATATTATATATGCAAAAATACTCTATATTCTAAGATAGTTATTAAGATAGAATTCATGTTCCTAGATTCTCATCAAGTAAAAGACAAACAAAAATTCTAAATTTAGGTCTAACTCATCTTATTATGAACTTCTTGTTTAGTTGCTTATTGGTACTCTAGTTGGACACTCGCCAAGAAACAAAACAGTTGGATCCAATTATCCTTCAATTCAATTATTTCATTACTCTTAAACTAGCTTCCATTTGATGATAAATTTCGTCTAAGAGAAAACCTTACATGGAACGATCTTGTTATGTCAATGATAGAACCAAACAATGTAGTTTTTTTTTTTTTTTTTCTTTTTTCTTGAAACCAACGTAGTTTTGCTACGTAATTCAATTTTACTGTATGCTATAGGATATAGTTGTATTGGGTGGTCTCATTATTAAAATGGTGAAACGGCCCCATAAAGTGGTGTTGGGAAAGAAGTGGAAAGTTTGGAATTTAGTATTTAAAAAAAAAAAAACATAAATTTAGTTAATTTTCTTGTTCATTTTGTAACATGTGTTACAATTTGGATCAATTATTATCTCACTTACTCTCTTAGGTTTAAAAGGGATAACATTAACAGCTTGTTATAAATTATTTGTTTTAGATTTATGAAACAATTTGAAACTATATTGAATTTTAAGATAGTTTAAAGTATATTGAATTTGAACAACAATTTAAAATTATTTTGTTTTATATAAATAAAAAAACCTAAAATAATTTTATCTTATTTGAACTAGTGTAAAATTGTATTATTTTCTCAAAACATAAATTTAAAATAATTTCTTATCATCAACAAGCATCTGTGAAAACATTTTTTGTTGGATTAAAAGGTAACCCAAGGGGGAGATGAATTGGGTTTTTAATAATTTAATACTTCTATAACAAATCGCCCTTGAGACTAACAGTTATTTTATTAAAAAAATTGTTGTGATTTAATTTTGCGTCAAAATTAATTTAATTAACCATAGCAACCCTAACCAAAACTAATATATTTAGGAGAAATTGCACAAATGCCCTAGGGTTAGGTGAAATTACTCTAATATGAAATCTTTGGCCATAATTATAACAAATTCCCTTGAACTTTCAAAAGTGTGACACAAACACTTTCTGTCGTTAGTCAAATGTCGTCAAGTTCCAGATGAAAATGGTAAAAGGTGTACAATAACTAAAATACCCTTTAATTTTAAGGGTCAAATTGAAAGTCAAAATTTTATTATTTTATTCTAACTTTTTTATTGTTTTGACCATTAATTTCAATAATTCATTGCATTCTCTTTCTTAAAAACATTTCTCTCTCATATTTAATTCAAATATAATAAATAACTGAGATTGGTGGTTCTAACAATATAAAATTAGAACATATATACTGATTATAGAAACTATATATATATATGTGTGTGTGTGTGTATATATATATAGTTTCTATAATATCAGTATGTTCTAATTTTTATATTGTTAGAACTACTAATCTCAGCTATTTATTATATTTGAATTAAATATGTGTGTGTGTATATATAAATTAGTAAAAATTGATTACATAATTCAAATTATTAAAAAGAAAAAAAGAAGAAAAAATTGAAAGATCTCCTCCAACCGAAGGAGATCCAATAATGCTCCATTTCTTTTTAAAAAAAATTGATGATTTTTTTTTTTTTTTTAACTCTAGTGAGATATGATGTGAAAATTGACGGTGATTAAATGACTAAGAAGAATCAAAGATGAACATGATGATGATGGTGATCAATTCTGATGATGATGATGAATTGGTTTTATTTTATTTTTTTCAATTAAAATTTTGTTTTTAAATAAATAATAAAAAATTAAAATAAATAATATTAAACTATTTGATTTTATTATTATAATATTATTACTTATGCACAAAATATTTTACCATGGATAATATGGATGTAACGACAGCTCATTAACGGCAAGTGGGTATTTGTGTTCTCATTTTTAAAAGTTCAAGTGAATTTATTGTAATTATGACTAAAGTTCCTATATTGGTGCAATTTCATCTAATTCTAGAGAGCATTTGTGCAATTTTCCCATATTTCACAGACAGATGAAGTGATTTTTTCAATTAAATCTTAGAGAATAAAGTTAAAATTCCTTAAGTGATAAGTTCTTTATACACACATTAGTAAACTTGTGGATTTGAAATCATGTTTCAATTCCTTGACTGTCAAATTTATTGTAATTTAAAAAGGGGAAAAGATCAGACAATAGTTGTTTAATAATAATTTTATATATCTCACCTCTATATCTCAATTTGTATCCAAACTTACAATATGTTGATCGATAAATGAATACGCATTAATGATAATTTACTTCACTTGTTACATGTTATATGAATTATGAGCATTGTTAAGACATCCAAACTCTAAATCTTAACTGATGATATGTCCTAATTTGTAGCTTCAATAATGATATATCAATTTGTAAATGAATATATTGAGTTATCTCATATAAATTTAATTGACACGTTAAATATTGGTATACAAGTTGAGATATATGTTATTACTCATCATTTAAATTGACAATCATAGAATAGAAAACAGATTATGTTAGAAAAAAAAAAAAAAACAGAAAATAAATTAAAATGTCAACCAAGATGTCTAAGATTACTCTTATTTAATTCTCCCATGCCAAACACACGCACCTAATGGATATGGCATCGAGTACGCCGAGGTAACATTTGTTTAATGATTGACACTTGCAAGCTAACATAAAAATCTGAAATTACAAATAGTTATCCTATTTCGTCCACATAAAACTAGAAAGATAAGATTGCCTTATAGCCACAGAAAAAGATTTTCGGTCAATATTGTAGCTTCTTCTATCCATGATTCTATGCACTTGTCAAAAGTCAAAACAAACATTCATGACACGCGTCTATTTTTAGAATAATAAACTCACACGTCTTTTATATATATATATAATGATAAATACCCCTTCTTTATTATATAATACAAATATATAATTAATTAGATGAAAATAATACCCCTTCTTTATTATTTTAATTATTATTGTTACATATATCAATTTTTAAATATAATATTAAATTATTTAATTATTTCGAGGATTAAGTTAATATATATTAAGTATTTTTAAAGATAATATTTGTTATATCAATTATAAAATAAATATTATTTTATTTAAAATTGATAACATATATAGTAAAAAAATAATTTAATATGTTATGTTATTTTAAATATAAAATATATTTATTTTATTCATATTATTCCAATCTCAAAATATATATATATTATTTTTATCTAATCTCATCCCGCATAAAAAAAACATCACAGTATTAATCTATCTAATCTAATCTAATTCAATCTAATTCAATTTAATCTTATTAAAATAATCTAATTCAATTTCTTATATCAAACGGATAGATCAGATGGGTAATTAAATACTTTTAATATATAAAATTATCATTGAAACAATTAAAATATGGGAATCATGGTATAAATTATAGTTATTATTATGAAATTGGTGAATAAATACTTAATCCTAATTAACTAAAATTATATACAAACAATAAATTCCTATATGAAGGTGTAGAAAGTCAGCAAGACAAAGTCAATTACTTAATCTGCAATATCAAAACATGCGTTGTGGAAAATTTACTTGATCCTAATTAAAATTACTAATACATACATATATGACTGTAAAAGAGAGAAGAGAGAGAGATAGATGTAGAAGGCGTACCATAGTTGGTGACGATCTGATGCTCGAAAGGCAGGACTCTCTGCACAATTTTACTGTGGGAATCGGAGGGTTTGATGGGTTTTGATTTTGCCTGGTTTCGTGCCGCTAAGATGTCTTTCATGTCTCCGAAAAAGAGTCTGTAGGAGTTGCCTGAGAAACCCTGTTGTCTGAGCCACTTCTCTAGCTTCTTTGGCTTCAACCATACCCATTGCACCACCCTCAACAGCATCCATGCTATCACTATCGTAGTGAGACCAGAAAGGAAACCAGTGAATGTAATTTCCATTTTATTCGATGAAGGAATGGAGAGGGCAAAGAAGAAAGTGGTAGATGTTAGCAGATACCCTGTAGAAAGAGCCTTCTCTATAAGTATTCACCGAGTATTTTCAATCGGTCCAATGATTGGGTCCCTCGCATGTGGAACCTCCCTGTTAAAGATAAATAGATAAACATGAATTTTCTTAAAATACAAAAAGCTGGGTGAAAATTCCCACACAGCTGATGTCATGTGTGAGATATGAAGCTTGTTTTTGGTAAAATATGGAGCCATTTTGTTCGCTAAGTGGGCGGCAAATTGACTTAAAAAGCCAAAACTTTGAAACTGTTTTACAAATTGACGTAATAATTTTGTTTGAAACTGTTTTACAAAGCCAAAACTTTTGACTGCCTAAAGGGGGCTTAGCTTAAGCAGGAAGAAAATTTTTCATATTAAATTAAGCATTCTTAATAGGAAAGCATTATTCACCCCTATTATCTATTTGATTTGTACAGCTATACATTGCCTATAAATAGGCAATTGTGCCTAGTTATCCTATATTCTAATCTCAATTTGTAAACTTTCTCTTTTCCCTCTTAAATTTTATTTAGAGTATGAGATTGAATTGAATTATTTTTATGAAATTGAATTAGATTAGATTAAATAAATTAATATTATAATATATTTAATGCAGTATAAGATTATATAAATTAATATTATGATATATTTAGTGTAATATGAGATTGAATAAAATTAATTTTAAATAATTAAATTATTTTAAAAATAAACAAATCTATCCGTATTAATGCACTCAAATCTACACACTTCACATGAGACGCAGACGTGTTTGTTGCTGAGACAAAGCAACTTAGTGTATATTAGAATACGAGTTGAGATACCTGTTATCACTCATTATTTAGAATAGAAAATAAATTATATTAAAAAATAAAAAAGAATAGAAAATAAATTAAAATATCGACTGAAATGTCTAAGATTGCTCTTATTTAATTCTCCGATGCCAAAAACAAGCACGTAAGACACTTGCAAGCTAACATAAAAATCTGAATTTACAAATAATTATCCAAATTCGTCAACATAAAGACAGAAAGATAAGCTAGCCTTATAGCCACAGAAAAAAATTTTCGGTCAATATTGTAGCTTTTTTCTATCTTTGAATGATTCTATGCATATGTCCAAAGTCAAAACACATGCGATGACACACGTATTTTTTTAGAATAATGATAAAGCAAGGGGCAGAAACTTCATCTACTTAATTATATAATACAAATATATAATTAATCAGATGAAAACAATACCCCTTCTTTATTATTTTAATTATTATTATTATATATAGCATTTTTTAAATATAATAATAAATTTATTTAATTATTTCAAGGATTAAGTTAATATATATTAAGTATTTTTAAAAATAATATTTTTTATATCAATTATGAAATAAATATTATTTTATTTAAAATTGATAATATGTATAGTTAAATTATTTTTTAAAAATAATTTAATAGATTATGTTGTTTTAAATATAAAGTATATTTATTTTATTCATATTATTTAGTACAATCTCTATCTCGACTAAACAAAAGATTGTACCATTTTTATCTAATCTCATTCTGTATCAATCACATCACAACACTAATCTATCCAATTCATTCTAGTTCTATCCAATATACTCCAATTTAATTCAATCTCATCAAAATAATCTAATCCAATCTCTTATGCCAAATAGATAGATCAGGTGGGAAATTAAATACTTTTAATATATAAAATTATCATTGAAACAATTAAAATATAGGAATCATGGTATAAATTATAGTTATTATTATGAAATTGGTGAATAAATACTTAATCCTAGTTAATTAAAATTATATACAAACAATAAATTCCTATATGATGGTGTAGAAAATCAGCAGAACAAAATCAAATACTTAATTTGCAATGTCAAAACATGTGTCGTGGAAAATTTACTTGATCCTGATGAAAATTACTAATATATACATGTATGACTGTAAAATTACTAATATATACATAGATAAAATCAATTTTAAATAATTAAATTATTTAAAAAAAAAAAACAAATCAATTTTTAACTCAACTCAAGTTAAAGCCCTTGCCCAATCAGCTCAGTCTCTCCCTCTCAGCCAAATTAACATTGTCAACTTGTCGTGACTTCGTCAAAGCTTCGTCGTGCTCGTCTTCAGTCTCTCACACCATCATTGTCATTGTCTCATTTTGCCCAACCATCAAGTGAGTCTCAAACGTTGCCCAAACTGAATCTCGATTGTCATTCCTTCTACTCGGACACCTCGCCTGATCCTCCTCCACATTTCTCATCAACACCTCTTGATCTTCCTCCACCTCGCTTCCTCTATACAAACAATGCTGCCACCTCTACTTGGTCCAAACCTTCATCTACTCTACTACCCATCAGTTGACTGCACACACAATGCCTCCATTCTCCCTCCTTTTCTCTCTGTTTTTTCTTATTCTTCTTATTCTTTTAATTTGTAGAAAATCAAAACTTGGAAAGTTAAAAAATAAAATTAAAAAATTAAAAAAAAAAAAAAAAAAAGATCAAACCCTGGATGTGGGTTTGATTTATCTGCATGACTAATGGCTTTCATTTAACCTACCACAATGGAATTAAAAAAAAACAAGAGTGGGATTGGTATTTTCAATCTCATGTTCTTACCCAACATAAGTTTGGATAGAAAAAAAAAAAAAAAAAAAAAAAAAAAAAAACCCTTTTGATTGCAAGTGAAGAGAGTTGCAAAGTTTTTTTTTTTTTTTTCTAGGTACCAAAGTTGCAAGTGCAAAACTTAAAAGTTGTAGAGCTTTATTTTTTTTTTTCAAAAGATAGAGCTTGAAAGTTGGAAGTTGAAAGTTGCAAGTAAGTGTTTTATTTATTTTTTATTCTTTTATTTTTTTTATTCTAATCTCTTTTATTTTTTTATTTCAGTCTCCCTCTTCAACTTATTTGACTAGTCACCCATTTCTATCCATTGTCTATTTTTCCTTTTATTTTTTTTTCAAATCACCTTAACCATTGGATGAAAATTTGGCTCACCAAACGACTGATCATTATTTTGTTCCATTGTACGCATGATACGAACACTTTTTAGTGTTCGTATCAAAGCTGGTTCCACTTTACGAGTTTGCAAAACAACAACATAATATCTAAAACAAATAAACCAATCATGTCAAGTCACAAGCAATCACCTATGAACCAAACACAGTATTGTGTCACAACAAAACACACACTACAAATCTGGTATTACATACTTCAATTATAACAATATACAACATAAAAACACAAATCTCTCTACATAAAAAGAAATGACTACATAAACAATCCTTACACAAAACTAACTATACAAAGACACACAAATATGACTACAAACCAAAGTTGACTATGCACATACTGTAACTACACAAAGACACACAAATATGCCTATATACCAAAGTTGACTGTGCGCCTACTATTATAACCCTACAGCCTATACCATAACTCACCATAATACATTAACCTAAACCCAAAAACTCTTACATGTAACCAAAATATAACTTAAACATGCAAACAATTTTCAGATAATCTTAAGAGAAGAGAAAATGGAAGCCTTTAGCGCCGAATTACCTTGACTTATGACATTGTCACCTAACGAATTCTTTGAGTTTATATGACACCTAAAAAAAGGCACTCCCAATTTTACTATGAATGAGACAAAACTCATCACTTTCTTCTATCTTTTCTTTTCTTTTCTTTTCTTTCTTTCTTTTTTTTTTTTTTCGAAATTTTCCATCACTCTTCTTCTCGCTCTCTATTATTTTGAAATTCTCCTTCAAACGCACTTTCTCTCTTTAACAAGAACTCGAACTTATTGTTTAGGAGATAAAGACGTTTTGAAAGGCATATGATTGAATCTTAAACTCAAACTCTTTTCGGATATCCTGCACCCAAACGTCTTAGAGGTCTCAGACATCCCAAACTCGAGACTTATTGATTTAGGACGTCTAGGACGTTCCAATGTATTCAAGACATCGATGTCTTGATATGTATTCCAAACATCAATGTCTTGGTATGCTCATTAAAGGAACTCCCCATTTTACCCTTAGTGAGTGAGACAAAACTCATCAGTTTCTTCCATCTTTTCTTTTCTTTCGTTTTTTGGAAAATTTCCATCATTTTTGTTCCCTCTCTCTATTATTTTGAAACTCTCCTTCAACCACACACACACACACACTCTCTCTCTCTCTCTCTCTTTTGCAAGAACTCGAACTTATTTTTAAGGAGACGAAGATGTTCTGAAGCGTGTATCATTGAATCTCAAACTCGAACTCTTCTCAAACATCCTGCACCCAAACGTCTTGGACATCCCAAACTTGAGACTTCTTGAACGTCCTAATGTGTTCAAGATGTCAATGTCCTAATATGTGTTCAAGACATTGATTTCCCGATGTTTTCGGATGTTGACGTCCTAGTATATTTGAGATGTTGATATCCTGGTGTATTTAGGACATCTGGCATCCCGAACTTGGGACATCTTGGTTTGTTCACGACATTTGGGACATCTTGAGTTCAATTAGGATGGAGTTTAAGACATCTAGAATGAGTTTAGGTTATAGTGGATAGGTTAGAGTTTTCAATTTTTGTATTTTTGTTTCTTATTCTATTTTTTATTTTAGTTTTAGAAGGTTCGAGTTTCTTCTTTTTTTTTTCTTTTTGTTTCTATATTTCGTTTATGTTTGAAAACCAAAAGATGCAGAACATGACTTTATGGATCAAAAAAGGATATAATATTTGTGATTTTGAGTTTTGTGTTCTTTCTCTCTCTCTCTCTCTCTCTCTTTGGTGTTTTCACTGTTGAAGAAGGAAGGAAAAGTTTTTTTTTTTTTTTTTTTCATTATGCAAGGACATTTTCATCTTAAAATCGAAATAGTTATCATACAAACTTAAAATATTGATATAGTGACAATGCCAAAAGTCACCTAGTAAAGAGTGCTAGAAAAAAAATTCTTCTTCTTATTAAGAAAGCACCTTCGAACCCTAAAACATCATCACATAGAACATACATCAAAATCATAATTACTTTTCATAAAAGCAAAATCTCTAACTATTATAACATTATCATGCAAAACCTCCCAAAAATTAACCTAAAAAATTAACCATTTCCAAACTTATTACAATTTTAAAACGTAAAACAAAACCAAATTTCTCAGTGCACTTATGTTTTACAAGAACAAAAGTTACTTTCAATAAAACTTGTATCTCATGCAATTCAAAGCATGAAAGCAAAAACGCAAAAAATAAACTTGTCGACAATATTACATTTCAAACTCAACATGCCTAAAACACAAATATAAAGCACAATTTGGTGTCTTTCATAGATCTCAACTATTTTTATCTTTAGCTCATGTTTATTCTTTCCAACTGTCATTTAGGCTATATGAAAAATTAAATGCACACAGCTATCTATCACAAATGAATTAAATCATAGTTCACACAACAGTCAATTAATTTAAAACAACATCAATTATTATATCATCCAAATAAACAAATTTTTTTCTTATAAAGATCAATGTATACTAATTTATATTAAACAATAGCACTTTTAAATTAAAGAAAAAGCTAAGTACATATATTACATACTAGATTTTGTGTAGAATTAAGTGAGCACCAAATTGTGGTTGCATAGTTATACCACGACTAGGAGCATGAGCATAAGTTGGAGAAAGCTTGAAAGAGAAATTTTGCAAAATCATTGCCAGAGCCAATTTTGCTTCCACCAGTGCAAAGTTTTGTCCAATGCAAATGCGAGGACCCCAACCAAATGGGAAGAATGAGACTTCATTATTCTTTGATGCCTTTGAAACTCCATCAGAAAATCTATCTGGATTGAACTCCTCTACATCATCACCCCAATATTCACGATCATTATGTACCATAAGTATTGGAATTAAAACTACAATATCTGGTCGTATATCGATTTCTCCAAGTTTGTTCTGTCTGCAACTTGAACGGCCCAAAAGAGGTGCTGGTGGATATAATCTAAGTGTCTCATGTAGAATTTTGTTTACCTATAAACAATATAAATTCACTCTCATTTTAAGTTATGTTTTAAAGATAAAGATATTCTATTTCCAAGTACTTGAATGCTAAATAGAAATTGTTATCATTATTAGTGTTTTTCAGTTAAAATTGCTTTGATTGATCATTTAAATGACACTTCCATAATAGTTTGGTTTTAGACCTTTCAATGGCAAATTGGGGATCACATACTCTAACATGTCCCCATTAATTATGTTGAGATGGCATTAATGGGTTTATTAAACATGAAACCTATTTATAATCTCTATTACTCAATAACATTCGTGATAGTGAGATTAAAGACTAAAAAGAAAAATATATCATTCTTTTTAACATTTAATAATAAATAATATAATTATTATATTAAAAATAATAAAAAAAATAGGGAGGATAATTGTAACATAGATGCCCTCCACCAACGCTACAGGGGGAGGCCATGTGTGTGTGTGTGTGTTTTAGCCTCCCCTTGATTAAATCTCCCTACATCAAGGAGTATCACTTGATAATTATCCTCCTAGATTTGTTTTTAAACTTATTTCTAAGTCATCAATGATTTCTATGTTATTACACCATCAAATAAGTGTGTCAAAATATTTTACCTAAAAAATTAAAACAACAAATTAAATTAGAGTTTAGTCTAAACATGACAACTCATCAGGTATCCTTCTAAATTATATAGCCCTAATTTTTTGAAGATGAACAAGAATAATATTAATAAAATAAAAGTTTAAGAAGTTTGAGAAAGGCATCATTGACTTACTACTTTCAAGTTGTTTAGATCATCAAACTTTGGTTTGTCATTCCCAAAAACTTGGAACACCTCCTCTCTTGCAAGCGCTTGCCAATGCGGGTGGATGCATAACAAAACCATTGCCCATATAAGCAAAGATGCAGTGGTTTCCTGCCCTGCAAGATAGAACAACTTGCACTCCTCAATCACCTCTTCAATACTCATTCCAGTTTCCTTCTGTCCATCTTCTTGCATCTCTTTGTAATTTGACTCTATTAACATACCCAACAAATCATCATAACTTGCTTTTCCATGTCTAATTGCCTCTTGTTTTCTCTTTATTATTCCTTTAATCAGTGCTTGAGTTTCTTTATAATTTCTTCTCATTTTTCTGTTTGTTGCAGTTGGCAAAAACCTACAATATAAATTAAATTGTGTAGGCAAGAAGCACCATCAGATCATAATATTGGCATGGATATAACTACTAGTTTATAGTACATTTTGATAACATCATTTGTATACCACAGATTACATTGTTAAGAATAATGCTAGGCTTCTCAAATATTTTAACCAAATCTATGTTCAAATTATGTGGCTTGTGAGTTGTCAAAATCCTATTAGTTATCACATCATCTCGTCATTTACAAGATTTTGATAACTTATATGTCATATCATTTAGGCATAAATTTGTATAAAATATGTGAAAAGTCTAGCATTACTCTAAAAGTTATACAAAGAATGTCCCTATGAGACTTGACACCTGCATGGAAACTTTTGACATATTATAGTGATGTTAAGCAAATTATTAACAATAAGAAAGAATATTATGAAAGCTACAATATTAGTTTCATTTACCGCCATCCCGGGATGAAAGAACTTCAAATTTTTTAGCCAATTATCCATTTGTTGTCTTATGAGTTCAAATATTTTTCTTCCATCCTCATAGCTACTGCCAAATGCCATCCGAGAAATTACATCGGCTGTCAAAGTTTGAATATGAGGCCACAAGTCTAACTCGTGATTGGAGTTTTTGTTTTGGTTTGTGATCACAAGCTTCTTCAATTTACTTATCATGTTGTTACAGCTCCAATAAATGCTTGGAAACATATCCTATGCAAAAAGGAAATAGCTACATAAGCAGTAATTAGTAGATAATTTCTCACTAGGTTTAGGTGATTGTACATCCCCTCTTGACTATATTGGTGTGGATTTCCCTTTTCATGTCCATGTTGGAGGATGCAAATCTCATCATGAGTATTTATTAGAACATAGGAAAAAAAATTTCCTTGATTATAAGAGAATATTCTCTTGATTATGGAAGTAAAAACTTAGATTGTGTATTTAGTAATCGATCTTAATAAGTCACGATAAGCCTTTGGCTCATTCGGAGTCAGATAAAAAAAGAAAAAAAAAAAAAAAAAGGGAATGCATCTTATTTTGTTGAAATTGTCCACTATTGACATTGGGCAATTTGACATTATGATTATAATTTGTAATACATAGTATAAAAATTACCTTTAACTTGTAGTGATGGAAAGCTGGATTGACAGTTTTTCTGACTTTATTCCACTGCTCACCCTCATAGCTCAACATACCTGTCACCAGTAACTTATCAAATGGGTTTAATTTGATTTTCTGAAAAATGTCATTCTTGAACAACATATCCCTTATCAATTTTGGGTCTGTGATGATTATGCTTGGTGTCGGACCGTTCCATGTAAAAGATTTCTTGCCTGCATTTGTAATATACAGTATGAAGATATTTTTCTTTTTCGAAACTTGGTATGAAAATATTATATATGCAAAAATACTCTATTGTAAGATCATTAATAAGATAGAATTTATGCGCCTAGATTCTCATCAAGGTACAAGACAAACAAAAATTCTAAATTGAGGTCTAACTAGCTCATCTTGTTATGAACTTCTTGTTTAGTTGCGTATTTGCATAATCGCACTCTGGTTGGACACTCGCCAAGAAACAAAACAGTTGGACCCAATTATCCTCCAATTCAATTATTTCATTATTCTTGTACTTAAACTAGCTTCCATTTGATGATAAATTTCATCTAAGAAAAAAGCTTAAGTGGAACGGTCTTGTTATGACAGTGATGGGACCATCCAATGTAGTTTTGCTAAGTAATCCAGTTTTACTCCATGCTATATGATATAGTTGTATTGGGTGTTCTTGGATCCAATTATCCTCCAATTCAATTATTTCATTACGTACTCTTATACTTAAACTAGCTTCCATTTGATGATAAATTTCGTCTAAAAAACAAAAAACGCTTATGTGGAACAGTCTTGTTATGACAGTGATAGGACCGTCTAATGTAGTTTTGTTACATAAATTTCACTATATGCTATATGATATAGTTGTATTGGGTGGTCTCATTATTAACATGATGAAACGACCCCATAAAGTGGTGTTGGGAAAGAAGGGAAAACTTTGGATTTTAGAAAAACCAAAAAAAAAAAACTAAATTTAGTTAATTTTCTTGTTCATTTTGCAACATGTATGACAATATCAATTATAAATTTTTTAGAAATAATATTTTTTATATCAATTATAAAATAAATATTATTTTATTTAAAATTGATAATACATATAGTTAAAAAAATAATTTAATATTTTATGTTATTTTAAATATAAAGTATAATCATTTTATTCATATTATCCCAATCTCGACCCAAAAAAGAAAAAGAAAGTATTATCTAATCTCATTTTGCACCAAAAATATCACAATATTAATCTAGTCAATCTAATCTAATTCAATCCAATTCCATCAAAATAATCTAATTCAATCTCTCATACCAAACGGATAGAATAGGAGGGTAATTAAATACTTTTACTATATAAAATTATCATTGAAACAATTAAAATATAGGAATCAAGGTATAAATTATAGTTATTATTATGAAATTGATGAATAAAACACTCAATTCTAATTCCTAATTAATTATAATTATATACAAACAATAAATTCCTGTATGAAGGTGTAGAAAATCAGCAAGCCAAAGTCAATTAATTAATCTGCGATATCAATTAATTAAAATTACTAATACATACATATAAGACTTTAAAAGAGAGAAGAGAGAGAGAGCGAGATGTAGAAGGCGTACCATAGTTGGTGACGATATGATGCTCGAAAGGCAAGACTCTCTGCACAATTTTACTGTGGGAATCGGAGGGGTTGATGGGTTTTGATATTGCCTGGTTTCGTGCCGCTAACATGTCTTTCATGTCTCCGAAAAGGAGTCTGTAGGAGTTGCCTGAGAAACCCTGTTGTCTGAGCGACTTCTCTAGCTTCTTTGGCTTCAACCATACCCATTGCACCACCCTCAACAGCATCCATGCTATCACTATCGTAGTGAGACCAAAAAGGAAGCCAGTGAATGTAATTTCCATTTTATTTGATGCAGGAATGTAGAGGGCACAGAAGAATGTGGTAGATGTTGGCAGATACCCAATTGATAGAGCCTTCTATATATATATATATATATACACATTCACCCACTATTTTCATGCGGTCAAATGATTGGGTCCCTCGCATGTGGAACCTCTTTGTTAAAGACAAATAAATAAACAAGAGTTTCCGTAAAATACAAAAAGCTGGTTGAAAAATCCCACACCGCTGATGTCATGTGTGAGATATGAAGCCAAAACTTTTGATTTGCAAAGCCTATGTAAAAAATTTTGTTTGAAACTTTTTTACAAAGCCAAAACTGTTGATTGCCTAAAAGGGGCTTCGCTTAAGCAGGAAGAAAATTTTTTATATTAAATTAAGCATTCTTAATAGGAAAGCATTTGTTGACCGCCACTACCTATTTGATTTGTTGACCGCCATACATTGCTTATAAATAAGGAAGTGTGCCTAGTTATCTATATTTTAATCTCTATTAAATTAAGAGTTTTCTCTTTTTCCTCTTAGATCTCATTTGGTATACAGGATTGAATTGAATTATTTTAATACAATTACATTGGATTCAATAAATTGATATTGTAACATGTTTAGTACGGTATGAGATTGGATAAATTAGTGTTGTAATGTATTTGATACAATATGAGATTAGATAAAATTAATTTTAAATAATTAAATTATTTTAAAAATAAATAAATCTATTTTTAACTCAACTCAAGTTAAAGCTCTTGCCCGATCGGCTCACTCTCTCTCTTTCGGCCAAATTAACGTCGTTGACTCGTCGTGACTCCGTCCAAGCTTTGTCCCTCACACCATCGTTGTCACTGTCTCATTTTGCCTAACCATCAAGTGAGTCTCAAACATTGCCCAAACTAAATCTCGATCGTCTTTCCCTCTCCTTAGACACCTCGTTTGATCCTCCTCCACATTTCACACAACACCTCCTGATCCTCCTCCACGTTGCTTCCTCTACACACACAATGCCACCGCCTCCACTTGGTCCAAACTTCTATCTCCTCCACTGCCCATTAGTTGACTACACACATAATGCCTCCATTCTCTCTCCTTTTCTCTTTGCTTTTTCTTGTTCTTCTTTTTCTTCTAATTCGTATAAGATCAAACTTGGAATGAAAAAAAATAAAAAATATATATATAAAAATAAAAAAAATAAAAAAATAAAAAGATCAAACCCTAGACATGGGTTTGATTTGTCCTTCATGTTTGGTGGCTTTCATTTAATCCACCATAATGGAATAAAAAAAAAACAAAACAAAACAAAACAAGAGTGGGATTGGTTTTTTCAATCTCATGTTCTTACCAAACACAAGTTTCCATGCTATCACAATTGTAGTGAGACCAGAAAGGAAACCAGTGAATGTAATTTCCATTTTATTCGATGAAGGAATGGAGAGGGCAAAGAAGAAAGGGGTAGATGTTAGCAGATACCCTATAGATAGAGCCTTCTCTATATGTATTCACTGAGTATTTTCAATCGGTCCAATGATTGGGTCTCTCGCATGTGGAACCTCTCAGTTAAAGATAAATAAATAAACAGGAGTTTCCTTAAATAACAAAAAGCTGGGTGAAAATTCCCACACCACTGATGTCATGTGTGAGATATGAAGCTTGTTTTTTGTCAGATATGGAGCCATTTTGTTAGCTACGTGGGCCACAAATTGATTTAAAAAGTCTACCTAATAAATTTTGTTTGAGACTTTTTTACAAATCCAAAACTTTTGACTGCCTAAAAGTAAGGATGACAATTTAAAACCCGACACGACTAATCGATACGGATTCGATACGAATATTATGGGTTAGGGTTGAACATTAACAGATTGAGTAAATTAACAAGTCAACCCGTCTAATCGGTTTAATAATTGTGTCGGGTTCGCGTTTGTGTTTCTTTAATCGTGTTACGGATTGACTCGTTAACAAGGGGTGAAATGAAAATTTTACATTAAAGGGCGTTTATGTAATTTTACTGATAATATATGTATCCTTTGAAAATCACAAGCCTACCATTTCATTTTTATTTCTATCTTCTAATTTCTCTCAACCGACCACCCTACCCAAGCCTGAGCAGTAGCAACCGCACCACTGTCCACAGACGTTGATCTGCCATCGCGTCGTGTCACCTCTGTTGTCAGCATCTTCTCCCGTGCAGCGTCATCTCCTCACAACGCATCTGCTACTGCTGCGCAACACTACTACTGTCATCTCCTCTACGTAGTTTCTTCTCGCCCCGTTGCGTCGTCTCCCCAGAGCTACTGCCGCCATGTTGTGTCATCTCCATCGTCCAGCATCTCTTCCTCGCACAGCGTTGTCTCTTCGTGCAGCATCTGTTACAGTACGTTGTCTCCTCCGTGTAGCTTCTTCTTGCCCCGCCCCGTCGTCTCCTCAGACCTGCTGTCACTATGTCGCGTCGTCTCTGCCGTGCAGCTTCTTCTTTCCTGCACCGCGTTGTCTTCGCAGATTTGGTGCCGTCGCACCATGTCTTATGTGGATGTTTGTACTATTTATATTTTGGATTGTATTTGTGGATGCTTGTATTTTTAGGTTTTGGATTGTATTTGTGAATGATTGTGTTTTTAGGTTTTGGATTGTATTTGTGGATGATTGTACTTTTTTTTTTTTTTGAAATATGGATGATTGTATTTTTAGGTGGATTGTATTTGAGTATTTTAATGTTTTTTTTATTAGATGTGAATTAAAATTTAAATGTATTAAATATGGTTAAATTCATAAACGGGTCAATTAAACGAGTCAGCTTAACGGGTCAGCTAAACAACCCGTTAATAAACGGGTTAATCGTGTCGTTTTCATGTTGACCCGTTTATTATCGTGTTGTGTTCGTGTCGAATGAGTTCAAACTATTTATTTATGGTGTTGTGTCAAAAATTATCATGTCGTGTTCGTGTCATATCCAACCCGACCCGTCAACTTAGATTGCCACCCCTACCTAAAAGGGGCTTAGCTTAAGCATGAAGAAAATTTTTTTATATTAAATTAAGCATTTTTAATAGGAAAGCAGTTGTTCACCGTCATTACCTTCATTGCCTATTTAATTTGTACCGCCATACATTGTCTATAAACTAGCAATTGTGCCTAGTTATTCTATATTCTAATCTCGATTAAATTGAAAATCTTCTCTTTTCCCTCTTAGACTTTGTTTGGTAAGCGAGATTGGATTAAATTATTTTCATAAGATTAAATTATATTAGATTGGATAAATTAATATTATAATATATTTGGCGCAATATGAGATTAAATAAATTAATATTGTGATGTATTTAATGTAATATGAGATTGGATAAAACCAATTTTAAATAATTAAATTATTTTAAAAACAAATAAATCTATCTATATTGACGCATTCAAACCAGCACGCTTCACATGAGGTGCAGACGTGCTTGCTACTGAGGCAAAGCAACTTAGTGGATATTAGAATACAAGTTGAGATACCTGTTATTACTCATTATTTAGAATAGAAAACAAATTATATTAAAAAATAAAAAAGAAGAGAAAATAAATTAAAATATCAACTAATATGTCTAAGATTGCTCTTATTTAATTCTCCGATGCCAAAAACAAGTACGCAATGGACCTAATGGTTGACACTTGCAAGCTAACATAAAAATATGAATTTACAAATAATTATCCAAATTCGTCCACATAAAGATGCAAAGATGAGCAAGCCTTATGGCCACAGAAAAAGTTTTTCGGTCAATATTGTAGCTTTTTCTATCTATGAATGATTCTGTGCATATGTCAAAAGTCAAGACACATACGATGACACGTATTTTTTTAGAATAATTATATATATAATGATAATTATGTAAAACAAAGTTTCTTTTTTTTTTTTTTTTTGGAGAAAACAATGTAAAAGAAAGTTTTCGCAAGAATAAACGTATGGATTCCTATGAAAGAAACTGCCTCTCTCTATATATCCATAGTTTGGTCTTGTAAAACATCTCAAATTGTCAACATTGAGAAAATCCAAGCCAGTTGCCAGTACCAGTAGGATCCGTTTACTAATGCAGTGAAGAGTGGCTCAAAAGTTGTATGTACAACCCTGTTTATTTGTGCACCCCATTGAATTTTTTAAAAAGTCCGTTATTTTATGTACGCCCCATTTTACACCACATATACCCTTTCTATTAATTTGAAAACTGTATATATTATAAATCATCGTCTTCGTCTTCTTACACAGACCGTTTCTTCAGCATTTCTAAATTTCATCTTGCGTAAGCATGAAGAAAATTTTTTATATTAAATAAAGCATTCTTAATAGGGTAGCATTTGTTCAACGCCATTGCCTATTTGATTTCTACTGCCATACGTTAGCTATAAATAGGCAATTGTGCCTAATTATTATATATCCCAATCTCAATTAAATTGAGAGCTTTCTCTTCTCTCTTTTAGGTCTCGTTTGGTACGCGAGATTAGATTAAATTATTTTAATGAAATTGAACTGGATTGGATAAATTGGTATTGTAACATGTTTGGTGCGGTATGGGATCGGATAAATTAGTGTTGTAATATGTTTGATACAATATGGGATTAGATAAAATCAATTTTAAATAATTAAATTATTTTAAAAATAAACAAATCTATTTTTAACTCAACTCAAGTTAAAGCTCTTGCCCGATCGGCTCAATCTCTCCCTCTCGGCCAAATTAACGTTGCCAACTCATCGTGACTCTGTCAAAGCATTGTCGTGCCCATCTTCAGTCTCTCACACTATCGTCGTCACTGTCTCATTTTGCCTAACCATCAAGTGAGTCTCAAACGTTGCCCAAACCGAATCTCGACTGTCATTCCTTCTCCTCAGACACCTCGTGACAGACCCATTTTAGAGGATGTTTGATCTGGTTGGAAGGTTCCCGTAAAGTTAAGCCATTTTTCCTTTCAGAAACCTTCTTTTTATACGAAAACATGTGGGAAATTTTTCTTTTTATTATACACTTTTATAGATAAATTTATAAAAATTTGGGTAGTATGACGGCTATTTTTCTGACTATGCCACTCTATAAAGTTTATAGAAAAATATAAATACTTCTAAAATCAAGCATTTTCCCAACTCCTGAGCCTCAGACCCTCAATTTTTTCAATTCACAAGCAACCACAAAAATGCATACAATTTTGAAAGATATATTGAATTAAATTAATAAGTCATGCATAAATAAATTTCAATCCATTTCAAATAACATTCAAAAGTTTATATACAAATCTTTATATGCCATATTTCAAAATTATATACAACAAGTTTCATATTTCAAAACAACAAAATCAGCTCGACTCATTTAACCACGATCCGGAGTTTCTGCTACCGAAGTATTTGTACCTATACCTGTACCTGTCCCTGGGGAGGTTTTATTTACAAAAATACAAAACATAAGTGAGCTTTGATAGCCCAGTGAGTGTCGTATGATTTTCTGTTAAATCTAACTTTATCAATCAACCTCCCAAAAAATCTTTTTAAAACAGTTTATACATAATCAAATACTATTATTGAAAAATTAGTAGCTTTGAAATTCATAATCCATTTAATAATAATAAAAATCAATCAAAATTCAATAAAGTTCATGTTTTACAAATTAAATTACAACAATAGGTCGCATGGTTTCCATTTCTATCAAAACATTTTAATAGTGGTGGTAATGATATTTTTCAAAGAATTTCTGAATAAAATAAGCCAACCACTGGTGCTCCGTACCACATGTAAGAATGGAGCGAAATTCTGCATTGCTCGAACCATCTCGGAATTCTGCATCGTTTAGGCCATCTATCCGATTTTTACATAGCGGAATTCTATGTCGCTACGGAGCGGAATTCTATGTTATGTTTGTTAATACATATAAGTTGTCAAATTTTAAACATTCTAAATTGTTTTATAGGATGAGTACGACAAGTTAGCGGAGCATGAATTACATTCCAATTCATCTAGTCAACTCCCCATCTTGGTAACACGCTCTGCATCGAAGCGGAAGCCTAGCACTAGCACCCATGTTCTATCTCCACACATGTTGCCACACTCCTTTGGTGAAAAATCCAAGACATTTCAATATGGCCCCTTTAAAGTTGTGTATGAGTTGCAAGACCTTGACGGGTTGGTCATTGATTCCATCTTTGACAAGAATTTACCATCATTGTAAATTATGCTTCTATGACTTTAGTTTGTGATTTTGAACTACATGTGTAGCACGTTGTTTCGTCTTTTTGTACATTTTGCTATCATTTGTTCAAAATCCACGATAACTGTACTTTCATATTCTAACTCTTTTGTATAATTGAGCAGTAGAGAGCATATTGTAGACACTGACAATTTGCAAATGTCTAGTGCAAATTTTAAACTCTTGAACCAAAAAACGTTCATTAATAGTAAGGTTTGTCTGTTCTATTTTTTGCCATTGTCCTTTCGTCATGAAGCAAATTGTTATTTGTACTACTTTGTAGGATTCGTATTGATAGTTATATATTTGTTTATTGGAGATTATATCCACTGCAGTTTAATATAAGAACACCATCATCTAAGCAAAAGGCATAACAGATCGCATTTGTTGGTACTTTTCAACATACTTTCAAGTATATACTTTAATGACACATTTTATTTTGAAATAACTTGGTTTGTACATATATTGGTCCATGATATTAAGTAAATGTTCATATAATTTTTCTCGTACATAGTATGTGATTATGAACTGTAAAACAGATAACATTCTCGAACAATTTCTCGATCAGCGTCCTCTATTGGCACACATATTTTGGGAAATAAGTTTCTGCACAACACGAGTTAAGTTATCTAATTGAAACCCCAAATCATCAAAATTGTCCTAATATAATTCGTGGTTGTGGTGAGCCATGGTTCTGAAAAGAGAAAATAATAACTAAACTAAAAACTAAAAAAAACAAAAACAAAAATAAACTTAAAATCAAAGCAAGTATGTTAACTCCTCGGCGACGGCGCCAAAAACTTGTTGGTTAATTTTTTAATAAACCAAATTTATTACAACCTTGCAAGTGCACAAATCGTTTGACTAAGTATAGTGACAAGCAAGGATCGATCTCACGAGAAGTTTCAGCTTACTTTAATTTTAAATTAATTTAAAACCTAAACTAGAGCAATTAAAATAAATGAAAAGGGCTTTTGGAATTAAATTGAGAATAAACTAAATTAACGCATAAAATTAAATAAAAGAAAATCAATGAATAAAACTTAGTTAGGACATCCTATCCACCACTAAAAAATCCCTCAATTTGCTCAAAAGATTAATAAAGCAAATTCATGATAATGCATGATGAATATATTCACGATAAAGTATGATTAACTCATGTCGTATAGATTCTTCCTTAATTAGTATGCAAATCGCATGATGTCTACGTAGATACGTGTATTCCTAATTATAACCTAGCATGATGTTTACTTAGGTTTAATAATTGGAATCCATTAAGCACTAGAAGAATATGAATATCACACAAATTCTGGAACATGATGTCTATTCTGGATATCTATGAATTAATGTTCCTCGATTGGTCTGTAAGCAATTGATTTGTTGCAAACAAAGAATATGCTCGTATGATGTGCGGTTTATATTTTTACAACATAATCCCAAAAATATGTTTCTAAGGTGATCAATCAAAGAAACAAATTAAATAGAATAAAATTAAACTAGAGACATTAATTTCATCATGCAAAATATAAATCTTTATTGGAAAGATAAACAAATTGAGTTCATGTTTAGGGCTTCATGTTAGCCCTAACTAATAAACTAACTAAATAAAAATAAAGAAAAGAAAAGATGAAACCGAAGCCTTCAGCCTTGCTCCTCTGCTTCTCTCTCTGTCTTCTGATCTCTGTCTTCAGATCTCCTCTAATTGAATGATGAAAGCACTTATTTATAGGCAACCAATCCTTAAGAGACAAGATTTCCTCAATTGAGAATGATTCCACTTCCAACTTTGATTTAGAATCAAGTTTTGATTTGAAATGTGAATCCATTTTATTTTTGGACTAAAACTCTTCTTAATTGTTTGACTCATTTAATTAGGACGTTTCAAGGTTTAGGAAATTGATTAGGAATATTAAAAGAGGAAATTCAAATTTCCTATGTTTTCCCGTAGCTATCAGGTCTTGTGACAGTCTGACCTTTAAACACTAAATTGGTCATAACTTTCCCTAGAAAACTCCAATTGATGAACCATTAGTGGATATGGAAACTAGACATCTGGGGCTTTAATTTGATAGGTTATGGCTCACACAACTAGAACTGTACACTTCGTACGAGCTCCCGCAAGTCACATCATGTTTCTGCCCAAAATTCTGCAATTCCCTTCTAAAACATTCTCCAATTCCTTGAGCTGCAATTAATCTTCAAAAATCCTTCAATTTCATCATTTTCTTTCTTAAAACCTAATTCAAAACATAAAACATAAAACAAATTAAAAGTTCCAGTTCCACATAAAAACATAGCACAATAATAGGTAATATGAGTATAAAATAATGATAATTAATAATTCAACATAAATGTGGTGTAGAATAAAAATGGAAATTGTTGGTTAGTATGGATGTAGATTTGGCCTAAGCAGAAAAGTTGTATTAGATTATGGTTTTTGAATGATTTAAGTGTTTTGGTTGATCATATGGGATGTGTAGACGATAGGATTAAAGTGAAATGAAAATGAAAATCAAAGGTAAAGTGGGTGGTAAGCATTCGGTCAACATAAGTTAAAAGGGGTGTTCAATTAATTTTCAATGCCTTTGATATAAATTTCAAGTTTATTTGAAGAATTATATGTGTTAGAATGGCTTAAATTGAAGTTAGGAAAGGTTTGGTGAATAAATAATATGTTTATGGACTAGAAAATAAAGGATGTAATGGATAATTAAAGAGATTGTTTACTAAAGAAAATGACTGGGATAGTGTGTGTATCAATTGGTTTGATTGTAAAAATTATTGAAATTAGAATGTAAAATGTGTAGGGAAAGTGGAGACGAGGAAGACGGATTAGGATTCGAACGTGAGCTAAATATGTGAGTGTCCTTATAAAATGTTTTTGCTATGATCTATTTTTAAATTCATGCTTTAATATATCAAGTTGTAAATTGATATCAAATGAATTTTAATTGGAACTGTTGCATGGATTATAGGAATGATTTATATGAAATGTGACTTTAATGAAAAAGGAAATTGAAATTTGAAATGAAATTGAAAACCTATGGTACACCTGATAGTATTTTATATATCTCCAGTCTGGGTTAAGTACCTTAAGCGTGCATTAGCCGTGTTGGGAGAGTCTGTCACTAACAATGGGTGGGACAATGTCTGTGTAGTCTTATGAGTTGCCCAATGCACGTACGATGTATATTATTAGCTAGCTTCCACTCAAGTGAAGGCTTACATGATGGCTCGAAGCATTCAAAATGAGAAAGATGTGTGGCCATATATCAAAGAAGGAAGTTTTTTCCTTTACTGTGGATTTGGATTTTCTACGAGTGTTTGTAGATAAAACTTCATGGATTGGATGTTTTGATGTCTGGTGTGATATCGGATATGGTGCTAGTGGTTGAGGTTGAGGTTCAACGAGTATGGGTGGTACAGTTGTAAGGATTACAAGTCTTTAGGATGATGATGGATCTACTGTAGAAAATGAGAAAAAGAGACTTTACCACCTGATTTATTACTTTCAAGGCTGTACTCATCATCAAAATTATGAACATTGGTTTTTAGAGGGTTTTGTTCTCTTTTAATGTAGATATCTATTAACCCAGCCAATTGCATTTTTACGTCTTGAACTTCACGCCTTAACAATTGAATCTCAATAACAAATGCTTGAAAATCATTCTGTAATAATGCCATATTTGTATTACGAGCATCAAGTTGAATGTCATCAACAAGTTTCCTTCCACGCGATATGTGGTGCAGAGTAGAATTTCGTTCTTCAATTGACATCTTCTTTTGGTCAAAATGAGGATCTGATGGACCATGATCACAGGGAGGATATAGTCCAATGGAAATCTGCCCATAATGCGAAACAAACTATATTAAGCATCAACCATACGTGCTTAACAAATAGGAAAGCTACAGTAAGTTACTTTGATTAGAGAGTATACCCCAAGATAAAACAATAATAATAAAAAAAGGGATAAATTAATAACTTCATTTGTAAAAAGAGGACAGAACCAGAAAACACTTTGTTTTTGTTTGACTGTTGTGATGTTTTGAATACTTGAATCCCATTACACAAGATCCTAAAACATCAACTAGCCCAATTCTTCCTTACAATACCTCCCACATCAAGTAAGGGATTCAAGTACCCCACAAGAACATATTCGGCATTGGTAGGTGCAAAGATAGTCGCCAACAAAATTAAGCAAATTTTAGTCGCAAACTCATCATTGGATAATGTAAGTTGCTTGATGTGGGTGTTGATCGATTTCCTACAATATTTGCCATAGGTGATTTTCAACTTTTCAGCCCATGCCTCTAGGTTTGGCACATCCTTAGAGGTTACAACTTCATCTCTATCAGCACGTATACTAATTACTTTTTCGAATATGGTGGTGTTCAATCACTACAAGAAAACAGCCCAACAACACTGGAATATCCATACCGGGCACTAAAGGCCCGGTATCGATACAGTTATTTTAATTTAAAAAAAATTAAAAACGGATTATCCATACCGGGCGGGTTGAGCCCGGTATGGATAATCCAAATTTGATACCGGGCGGGCCGCGCCCGGATTACATTTCTAGTTATCCATACCGGGCAGGTGACCCACCCGGTATGCATAAAAATATTTTATAATAAAAAAATTAAAATATATTATCCATACCGGGCAGGTCACCCGCCCGGCATGGATAATTCCAAAAGTGAGTGTAAAACTTTCTTTTTTACGAGCATTGAAAATTGTTTTCTTACCATGATTGAAATATGTTTATGATTATTGAAATGTTAATGTTTAATGAGTTCTAAAAAGATTTGAATTCATTTTCATGATGCTTTCAGTGAAAAAGTATATCTTACGCTCAATAAAAGTATATGTTTAACGCAATTATTATATTACGAATGAATTTCATTGAATCATTATGATTTTTATGAAATAGTTTTCAAGTTATGAATTGAAAGTTTTTAAAACCAATGATTATCCCTCATGTTATGCAATGAATGATATGATATGAATCAGCCGATGTATCTTAGTGCGTGTATGGCAAGTCCAGTGGGTAGTCCTGTTACTAACTAGGAGGATGAGTCAAGTCTGTTATGTCGCCCTCTGCGCGAATCAAGGGTACTACTACGAATGATACCCTACGGATGGCAAGTTTTTACCGCGGCATAGTGGTTTATATATGTAAAAATGGATGGTACCTGCTGCCCGAATCTTTGCTGGCCGAGGCCTAGAGAAAGGTCCAAGATAGGGGGCAGCCGGGGCGGTTACATTCGAATCCATGAGGATCGAGGTTAAGGCCTAAGAGTAGGGATTAACCGACCTGTTACATAAAAAGGGAACCTTTTATGGAAATACGATAAGCCTTAAATTCTATTGGATTTATAATATATGATTATGAATGAAATGATTTAAGAATATTTATGTTAATGGTTTTAAGTGATATATGTTTTTATATTGCATTATATGAAATTTATGTTTTATTAAAGTTTTAGGAAACCCTAGATTTCGAAATGATTTTTAGGGAGACATTTTATGTATGAAATGAAATTAATTTACACTCACTGAGCTCCTTTAGCTCATATATTTTTATATGTTTTATGAAAAACCTCCCTAGGTGCAGGTACTAGTGCGTTTATCGCAGAGACACCCCCTCAAGACTAAGTGGATCAATTGTGTTATGCTGTGAATTAAAATATATATATTGTAAAAGAATGTTTTGTAAATCAAAATATTCAGAGTTATAACACTTGTATATATTTTGTTTTGAGATTGTTATTACTTAAGATGAATCTTGTCTGTTCCGATTTTCTTATTTAATTTGTTGAAATGGTTGTGATGTGATAGATAAATTGAGGGCTAGAGGCCCGGTATTTTGGGAAAAATGAATGTGATTTTCAAGTGAAATTTTTTAAACTTTTATAGGGTGGCATTCTTAGAAAAACAGTCGTTGTACTGCTTAAATTTTTACGAAACTATTTTACAACTGAATTAATTAAAATTAAAAATTTTCTCCACGTTTATGAAATCAAATAGAAATTTAGAAAAGTTTTTAAAGTGAAACGGTTTTGCTTCATGGAAATTTTTCAGCTAGATCAGATATCGACTGGAGGGCTTTCGTGGGGTGTCGGGCAAGCTGCCTATAGGGAGAGGGGCTTGTCAGTTTTCAAGTTAGGTTTTATGAGTTTTTGTTTGGTTTTCTAGTTTAAGTTATTAATTGAACTCTTGGCATGCTTGTAAGGCTAGTTGTATCATAATTCGACATAGGATTTAAGGAGTTCAACCAAAAGAATTATCCAAGTGATTTGTATCAAGGTAAGCACACTAATCCTATGCTTAAACTTGGATTTGAATTATGTTTAAATGCTAGGAAAATATCTTGTATGATTTGAGACAATTAGATGCCAAGAAAACAAAAGAAAAATGATGATACCCCACTAGGGTAAAATTTTCAGCTATGTGTGCACTCTTGGTTCAATTTATGTTTGATGATTTTGATAAGGTCTCATACTTATTTGTATGTGCTTAAGATGATTGTAATAAAAAATAATGAAAAAGAAAGTCATATGTATATATATCCATTACATTCGGCCAAGGTGGATGGTTATGGTTTATGTTACAAATTGAGTTTTAATAGCTTGATGCATGTATGAGTTCTAAGTGAAAATTGTGCTCGAATTAAAGTGTAGGAGGAGTGAAGAGCTAAAGAAGAACTTGAATGAGTGGTTTGCTAGTTTGGATAACAAGTTGTGAGTGTGGTTATTTTTAAAGCCTTTATGATTTTAATGAGTTGATAATTGATGATTACAAATGTTTATTTAAATATTCAAGTAATAATGTTGAATTAATTAAACTTTTAGCATGTTAGCATTTTCTAATGATGCATGTAAGTTTTTAACTTTATGCTATAAATGTATATATTTTAGTAGTGAAGCAATTTAGTATGTTTGAGTGAAGTACGTGCATAAAAGAGACATGCTAAGGGTATTTGTAAAGTTTTAGGCTTTTGCCTTAGAAAGATAGTATTTTGGTTATAAACCAAATACCAGAGAAAATAATATTTTCTAGTTAAATAAATATACTTTCATGCCTAGTGTATGTAAGATTTTCAAGTATATTGAAAGGATTTTAAATGTCTTTGGTTTACCCTAATCTCTAGTATACCCAATCGAAGTACCTTATGTTTGTATGGCAAGAGGTAGGGAGAGTCATTAACTTGGGGGGTTGAGTCAGTGTGTCGCCCTTTGCACGTATATGGTAGTATAGATCTGCCTGATGTTAGGGGAAATCGCGATCCCAGAGTTCCCACATCTGTGACTACACATGATAGCATTCCCTAGTTCTAGTGACATGTATACGTACCGTCACGGAAGAACGAGTTTCCTTGGGTTACCTTGTAAGGCAAGCTTTAGAAGAAAAAGCACGTCATTAGACATAAAGTTTAGAAAACAAGAAAGTTTACGCTTTATGAAATTTATTACTAGATTTCGAGCAATAATACTTATATGCTTATGCCAGTTCACGGTTTTATAACGGTTATTAAAAAATTATTAGTTTGCCAACTTATTTTAGGAGGATATATATAATTAAAAAGCAAATATTATATTTGAAAAAGTTACCTACTCATTGAGTTTAAATACTTACCACTCTTTTCATGTTTTTGAAAAATCCTCCCCAAGTGCAGGCTCAAGCCATCAAACGGAAAGGGCTCCATTAGACTTGTAGGTGGGCTAAGGACACGATGCTGCTACACTTGGTTGCTTCTGAAACGTCATGTGCATGCATAACTACTTATGATTTGATATACATTTTGTAAATACTATCTTTGGATGATATATATATATATATACTTTTGTTGTTTATACTTTTGTAAAATAAAACAAGGAACTACAAGAGCTTTGATCTCCATCGAGTTAGAGTACGTAGGCGATTGAGCTTAATCTCAATCTTAAGCTCAAAGGTTTAAAAAAAAAAAAATTGTGTATATCATGCTTTTGTGTAAATTAAATGATTTTCAAATTGTATTTTTAAATTGAAAACATGATTGTGGTTGAGTGTGGAAAAAGGAAAAGAAGGCCTGAGGTTAAGAAGTTGAGAGTTTTGTTGCTATAGAAGTGTACAAATTTTCTAAAAATTTTTTAAGGGTAGAATTTTTAGAAAAGCAGCCGTTGTGCTACCAAAATTTTCAATAACCCTATTTTGTAAACGTACACTAAAAAGAAAAAGCTTACATCCATTTCCGTTAGAAAAGAAATTTAAAGTGAGAACGGTACCCCTACGGGACCCTTTAGAGCCAGAGTGAGGGTTTGACTGAGTTTCGTCGGGGTGCTATAGATTCCCATTAGATTCCATAGGGGGATTCGGGGCGGGTCCCATCAAAAACCCCACTCAAAAGCATAGCTTCACGGTTCACACAATAGTCACCTTTGACCTTGGTCTCTCGCTTTAAGCGAATCAACTCCTTCTAATCCTTCTGGATTTGTTAAAGATAAGCTTGTGAATCAGTTCTCTTCTTCTTGGCAACTTCGACCTCTTGATTATTAGTCGAAGCCCATTTCACTCCTCTCTTCTGTTTCTTCAAAAGAATAAGAAAAAAAAAAAAAAAAGAAAAACCCTCTTTCGATTGCAAGTGATGAGAGTTACATAACTTTTTTTTTTCTTTTAGGTACGAGAGTTGCAATTATAGATCCCAAATGCTGTAGAGCTTGAATTTTTTTTTTTTTTTTTCTTTTTTTGGAAAGGTAAAGCTTGAAACTTGGAAGTTGAAAGTTACAAGTAAGTAATTTTCCCTTTTTTTTTTCAGTTTTTTTGTTTTTTTTTTCTAATTCCAGTCTCTCTCTCTCGTAGACTTATTTAATTACTCACCCATTTCCATCCATTATTATTATTTTTTTTAAATCACCCTAATTGTTGGATGAAAATTTGGCTCATCCAACGACTGAGCATCATTTTTTTCCGTTGTACTTATTAGTGTTCATATCATAGTTGGTTTCGCTTTACGAATATGCAAAACAACAACATAATATCTAAAACAAATAAACAAGCCATGTCAAGTCAGAAGCAATCACAAATGAACCAAACACAACACAATATTGTATCAAAACAAACGCACACAACAAAATCAAGTATTACGTACTCCAATTATAACAATATACAATATAAAAACACAAATCTCAAAAAATAAAAAAGAAATGACTACATAAACAATCCATAAAAAAAATCTATAAACGTAAAAAACCCCTCACACAAAACTAACTACACAAAGACATAAAAATATGACTACAAACCAAAGTTGACTATGCACATATTGTAACTAAACAAAAACACACAAATATGGCTACATACTAAAGTTAACTATGCACCTACTGTCGTAACCTTATGGCCTATACCATAACTCACCATAATACATTAAACTAAATCCAAAAACCATTATATGTAACTAAAATATAACTTAAACATGCAAACAATTTCCAAATAATCTTAAGAGAAAAGAAAATGAAAGCTTTTAGCACCGAATTACCTTGACTTATGACATTATCACTTAATCATTTTTTTGAATTTATATGCCACCTAAAAGAGAGAACTCCCCATTTGAACGTGACTGAGATAAAACTCATCACTTCCATCTTTTTTTCCCTCTTTTTTTATTTTTTATTTTTTTGAAATTTCATCACTCTTCTTCCCTCTCTCTATTATTTTGAAATTCTCCTTCAAACACACTCTCTCTCTTTAACTAGAACTTGAACTTAATTTTTAGAAGATGAAGATATTCTAAAGGGTGGATGATTGAATCTCAAACTCGAAGTCTTTTCAGACATCCTACACCCAAATGTCTTAGAGGTCTCGGACATCCTGAACTCAAGACTTTTTGGTTTGGGATGTCTAGGATGTTTCGATGTCTTCAAGACGTCGATGTCTTAATATGTGTTCCAGACGTTAATGTCCCAGTTTGTTCATTAAAATAACTCCTCATTTTGCCCTCAATGAATAAGACATAACTCATTACTTTCTTCCATCTTTTCTTCTCTTTTTTTTTTTTTTTTTTTTTTGTTTGAAAATTTTCCATCACTTTTCTTCCCTCTCTCTATTATTTTGAAACTTTCCTTCAAACAAACACACACACTCTCTCTCTCTCTTTAATAAGAACTCCAGCTTATTTTTTAGAATACGAAGATGTTCTGAATGGCGTATGATTGAATCTCAAACAAGCACTTTTCTTGGACATCCTACACCTAAATGTTTGGACGTCATAGACATACTGAACTCGAGACTTCTTGGACATCCCGATGTGTTCGAATGTCAATGTCCTAGTATATTCGAGATGTCGATACCCCAGTGTGTTTAGGACATCTGGCATCTCAAACTTGGGACATCTTGGTGTGTTCAAGAAGTCCGAGAGTACATCTCGAGTTTAGTTAGGACATCTGGAGCGAGTTGAAGTTACAATAGGTAGGTTAAAGTTTTCAATTTTTGTATTTTTGGTTCTTGTTCTATTTTTTATTTCAGTTTTAGAGGGTTTAAGTTTTTTGTTTTTGTTTCTATATTTTGTTCATGTTTGAAAACTGAAAGTGGATAACATAACTTCATTGATCAAAGAAGGATTTTAGATTTGTGTTTCTGTGTTTTGTTCTCTCTCTCTCTCTCTCTCTCTCTCTCTCTCTCTCTCTTTGTGCCTTCACTATTGAAGAAGAAAGGAATGTTTGTTTTTCCTTTCTTTCTTTCTCTCTCTTTTTTTGGTGTCTTCACTATTGAAGAATAAAGGAAATGTTATTTTTTTTTTTTCTTTTTCTCTTTATGCAAAGACATTTTTGTCTTAAAACCGAAATAGATATCATATAAACTTAAAATATTGACATAATGACAATGCTAAAAGTCACCTAGTAAAAAAATCCTCTTTTTTTTTTAACAAGGCACTTTTAAACCCTAAAACATCATTACATAGAAAATATCATAATTGCTTTTCATAAAAGCAACATCTCTAACTATTATAATATTATCATGCAAAACCTCCCAAAAATTAACCTAAAAAATTAATCATTTCCAAACTTAATACAATTTTAAAAGGTAAAGCAAAACCAACTTGCTCAGTGCACATAAGTTCTACAAAACAAAAGTTACTTTTGGTAAAACTTGTATCTTACGTAATTGAAAGCATAAAAGCAAAAACACAAAAGTAAAATTTTCAATATATATATTACATTTCAAACTCAACAATATGCCTAAAGCACAAATATATAACACAATTTGGTGTCCTTCATAGGTTACAACTACTTTTATTTTTAGCTCATGTGTATTCTTTCCCATCGCTGTTTAGGCTATATGAAAAATTAAATGTAAATGGCTATCTATCACAAATGAATTAAACAATAGTTCACATGACAGTCAATTAGTTTAAAACAACATCATATTATAAAGATCAACGTATTTTAGTTTATATTAAACAGCAACACTTTCAAATTAGAGAAAAAGCTAAGTGTGTATATATATATAACATACTAGAGTTTGTGTAGAATAAATTGAGCACCAAATTGTGGCTGTAAAGGACGACCAGGAGCATGAACATAGGTTGAAGAAAGCTCGAAAGAGAAATTTTGCAAAATCATTGCCAGAGCCAATTTTGCTTCCACAAATGCAAAGTTTTGTCCAATGCAAATGCGAGGACCCCAACCAAATGGGAAGAATGAGACTTCATTATTCTTTGATGCCTTTGAAACTCCTTCAGAAAATCTATCTGGGTTGAACTCCTCCACATCATCACCCCAATATTCACGATCAAGATGTACCATAAGTATTGGAACTGAAACTACAATTTCTGGTCGTATATCAATTTCTCCAAGTTTAGTATGTCTACAACTTGAACGGGATAAAATAGGTACAGGTGGATATAATCTGAGTGTCTCATGTAGAATTTTGTTCACCTACAAACAATATAAATTCACTCTTATATTAAATTATGTTTTAAGGATAAAGATATTCTATTTCCAATCTATTTCCAAGTACTTGAATGTTAAATAGAAATTGTTATTATTATTAGTGTTTATCAGCTAAAATTGCTTTGACTAATCATTTAACTGACACTTTTGTAATTGTTTGGTTTTAGAAATTTCAATTTGAAAAAGGGGATTACATTCTCTAACATGCCCTCATTAATACCAATATTTTGTTGAGACGGCAATAATGGGTTTATTACACACTTGACACCCATTTATAATTTTTTTTTTACAAGTAGACACTACAATTATATATATTACATTTGGACTTCCTGATATATACTCTAAGACGCAGCCCGGAATAAACTTCCATAAGCTGGGAGGAGAGGCCCACACACAAGCGGGAAGAAACCTTAAACAGAACCCATAGATAGGTGAGAAAAGTGCTCAAACCCTGAACTTTAAACAACCGCAAAGGGAGTGGTGCTAGCTGTACCACTCACCAACAAGCCATTTATAATCTCTTATTACTCATAACACTCCCTGATAGTGAGATTAACTATTGAAAAGACAAATATACCATTCCTTTTAATATTTAATCATAAAACAATATTATTATTAAATAAAAATAATAAAATAAATAGGGAGAATAATGGTAACATAGATGTACCAAGACTACACAGGGGGAGGCTATGCATGTGTGTGTTAGCCTCCCTTTGATTAAATCTTCCTACATCAAGGAGTATCATATCACTTGATTATTATCCTCACTTGGTAATCATCTTCCAAGATTTGTTTTTAAACTTTTATTTAAGTCATCAATGACACTTCTATGTCATTAGACCATTAACGAGCAAGTCAAAAAATTTTACCCAAAAAATTAAAACAACAAATTAGAGTTTTAGTCTAGACACGATAACTCATCGGTTATCCTTCTATATATATATATAGCCTAATCTTTGGACGATGAACAAGAATAATATTCATAAAATAAAAGCTTAAGAAGTCTGAGAAAGGCATTATTAACTTACTACTTTCAAGTTGTTTAGATCATCAAACTTCGGTTTATCATTCCCAAAAACTTGGAACACCTCTTCTCTTGCAAGTGCTTGCCAATGCGGGTGCATGCATAACAAAACCATTGCCCATATAAGCAAAGATGCAGTGGTTTCTTGGCCTGCAAGATAAAACAACTTGCACTCTTCAATCACCTCTTCAATACTAATTCCAGTTTCCTTCCGTCCATCTTCTTGCATCACTTTGTAGTTTGACTCTATTAACATACCCAACAAATCATCACAACTTGCTTGTCCAAGTCTAATTGCCTCTTCTCTTTTGTTTATTATTCCTTTAATCAGTGCTCGAGTTTCTTTATAATTTCTTCTCATTCTTCTATTTGTTGTAGTTGGCAAAAACCTACAATATAAATTAAATTGTGTTGGCAACATCAGGCCATAACATTGGCGTGAATATAACTGTTAATTTATAGTAACATTTTGATAACATCATTTGTATGCCACAATTTACGCTATCAATTAACACTAATGTTGTGTATATTCTCATTGACTTTCCAAAAACGTTTTCACTACAAAAATATATAAAAGTTATATCTATGCGATCTGACACCTGCATGGAGACTTTTGACATATCATAGCATGTTAAGCAAATTATTAATAATAGGAATATTATGAAAGCTACAATAGTAGTTTCATTTACCTCCATCCTGGGATGAAAGAGAACTGAAAATTTTCAACCAAATTTTTTATTTGTTTTCTTATGAGTTCAAATATTTTTCTTCCATCTTCATAGCTACTGCCAAATGCTGTTCGAGAAATTACATCGGCTGCCAATGTTTGAATATAAGGCCACACGTCTAACTCATGATTGGAGTTGTTGTCTTGGTTTGCGATCAAAATCTCCTTCCATTTACTTATCATGTTATTACAGCTCCAATAAATGCTTGGAAACATATCCTATACAGAAAGAAAATGGCTATATAAGCATTAATGATTAGTAGATAGTTGCTAACTAGGTTTAGGTGATTGTACATCCCCTATTGGCTATATTGGTGTGCATTTCCTTTTTCTAAGTCAATTTCGGGGGATTCAAATCTCATCATAAGTATTTATTAGAACATATGAAAAGATTTTTCGTTGATTATAAAAGAGTATTCTCTTGTTATGGAAGTAAATATTTGGGTTGTGTATTTAGTTATTAGGTCTTAATAAGTTATGATAAACCTTTGGCTCGTTTAGAGTTAGTTTGAAAAAAAAAAAAGAAAAGTGCTTGCATCTAATTTTGTTGAAATTGCCCATTATTGACATTAAAAGGGCATTTGACATTATGATTAGAATTTGTAATAAATAGTACAAAAATCACCTTTAACTTATACTGATGGAAAGCAGGGTTGGCAATTTTTCGGACTTTATTCCACTGCTCACCATCATAGCTCACCATCCCTGTCACCAACAACTTAGCAAGTGGGTCTCTTTTGGATTTTTGAAAGATGTCATACTTGAACAACATATCCCTTATCAATTTTGGGTCTGTGATGATTATGCTTGGTTTTGGACCGTTCCATATAAACGATTTCTTGCCTGCATTTATAATATATAGTATGAGGATATTTTTTTCTTTTTTGAAACTTGGTATGAGAATATTATATATGCAAAAATACTCTATATTCTAAGATAGTTATTAAGATAGAATTCATGCGCCTAGATTCTCATCAAGTAAAAGACAAACAAAAATTCTAAATTCAGGTCTAACTCATCTTATTATGAACTTCTTGTCTAGTTGCTTATTGGCACTCTAGTTGTTTAATTCTCCAATGCCAAACACACGCACCTAATGGATATGGTATCGAGTACGCCGAGGTAACATTTGTTTAATGATTGACACTTGCAAGCTAACGTAAAAATCTGAATTTACAAATACTTATCCTATTTCGTCCACATGAAACTAGAAAAGATAAGATGCCTTATAGCCACAGAAAAAGCTTTTCAGTCAATGCTGTAGCTTTTTCCATCTATGATTCTATGCACTTGTCAACAGTCAAAACAAACATTGATGACACACGCCTATTTTTAGAATAATAAACTCACACGTCTTTTATATATATATATATATATATATATAATGATAAAGCAAGGGGCACGAACTTCATCTACTTAATTATATAATACAAATATATAATTAATTAGATGAAAATAATACCCCTTCTTTATTATTTTAATTATTATTGTTACATATATCATTTTTTAAATATCATATTAAATTTATTTAATTATTTCGAGGATTAAGTTAATATATATTAAGTATTTTTAAAGATCATATTTTTTATATCAATTATAAAATAAATATTATTTTATTTAAATTGATAACATATATAGTAAAAAAATAATTTAATATGTTATGTTATTTTAAATATAAAGTATATTTATTTTATTCCTATTATCTCAATCTCAAAAAAAAATGTATATATTATTTTTATCTAATCTCATCTTGCATAAAAATCATTACAGTATTAATCTATCCAATCTAATCTAATTTAACCTAATTCAATTCAATTTTATTAAAATAATCCAATTCAATCTCTTATGCCAAATGGATAGATCAAGTGGGTAATTAAATACTTTTAATATATGAAATTATCATTGAAACAATTAAAATATGGGAATCATGGTATAAATTATAGTTATTATTATGAAATTGGTGAATAAATACTTAATCCTAATTAACTAAAATTATATACAAACAATAAATTCCTATATGAAGGAGTAGAAAATCAGCAAGACAAAGTCAATTACTTAATCTGCAATATCAAAACATGCGTTGTGGAAAATTTACTTGATCCTAATTAACATTACTAATATATACAGATATGACCGTAAAAGAGAGAAGAGAGAGAGAGAGATGTAGAAGGCGTACCATAGTTGGTGACGATTTGATGCTCGAAAGGCAGGACTCTTTGCACAATTTTACTGTGGGAATCGGAGGGGTTGATGGGTTTTGATCTTGCCTGGTTTTGTACCGCTAACATGTCTTTCATGTCTCCGAAAAAGAGTCTGTAGGAGTTGCCTGAGAAACCCTGTTGTCTGAGCCACTTCTCTAGCTTCTTTGGCTTCAACCATACCCATTCCACTACCCTCAACAGCATCCATGCTATCACAATCGTAGTGAGACCAGAAAGGAAACCGGTGAATGTAATTTCCATTTTATTCGATGAAGGAATGGAGAGGGCAAAGAAGAAAGTGGTAGATGTTAGCAGACACCCTATAGAAAGAGCCTTCTCTATATGTATTCACCGAGTATTTTCAATCGGTCCAATGATTGGGTCCCTCGGATGTGGAACCTCCCTGTTAAAGATAAATAGATAAACATGAGTTTCCTTAAAATACAAAAAGCTGGGTGAAAATTTCCACACCACTGATGTCATGTGTGAGATATGCAGCTTGTTTTTTTGTCAGATATGGAGCCATTTTGCCTAGTTATCCTATATTCTAATCTCAATTAAATTGAAAACCTTCTCTTTTTCCTCTTAAACCTTACTTAAAATACGAGATTTGATTGAATTATTTTCGTGAGATTGAATTAAATTAGATTTGATAAATTAATATTATGATGTATTTAGTACGATATAAGATTAGATCAATTAACATTGTGATGTATTTAGTATAATATGAGATTGAATAAAATCAATTTTAAATAATTAAATTATTTTAAAAATAAACAAATCAAATATATATAATTATATATATAATGATAATTATGTAAAACAAAGTTTCTTTTGTTTTTTAGGAGAAAACAATGTAAAAGAAAGTTTTCGCAAGAATAAATGTATGGATTCCTATGAAAAAAACTGCCTCTCTCTATATATCCATAGTTTCGTCTTGTAAAACATCTCAAATTGTCAAGATTGAGAAAACCCAAGCCAGCTGCCAGTACCAGTAGGATCCGTTTACTAATGTAGTGAAGAGTGGCTGAAATGTTGTATGTACACCCCTGTTTATTTGTGCAACCCATTAAATTTTTTAAAAAGTCCGTTATTTTATGTACACCTCATTTTACACCACATATACCCTTTCTATTAATTTGAAAACTGTATATATCATATCCCAATCTCAATTAAATTGAGAGTTTTCTCTTCTCTCTTTTAGGTCTCGTTTGGTACGCGAGATTAGATTAAATTATTTTAATGAGATTGAATTGGATTGGACAAATTGGTATTGTAACATGTTTGGTGCGGCATGGGATCGAATAAATTAGTGTTGTAATATGTTTGATACAATATGGGATTAGATAAAATTAATAATTAAATTATTTTAAAAATAAAAAATTCTATTTTTAACTCAACTCAAGTTAAAGCCCTTGCCCGATTGGCTCAGTCTCTCCCTCTTGGCCAAATTAACGTTGCCAACTCATCGTGACTCCGTCAAAGCATCGTCGTGCCCGTCTTCAGTCTCTCACACCATCATTGTCACTGTCTCATTTTGCCCAACCATCAAGTGAGTCTCAAACGTTGCCCAAACCAAATCTCGATTGTCATTCCTTCTCCTCAGACACCTCGTGACAGACCCATTTCAGAGGATGTCTGATCCGGTTGGAAGGTTCCCGTAAAGTTAAACTGTTTATCCTTTTAGAAACCTTCTTTTTATACGAAAACATGTGGGAAATTTTTCTTTTTATTATACACTTTTATAGATAAATTTATAAAATTTTGGGCAATATGACAACTGTTTTTCTAACTATGCCACCTTGTAAAGTTTATAGAAAAATATAAATACTTCTAAAATCAAGCATTTTCCCAACTTTTGGGCCTCAGGCCCTCATTTTTTTTAATTTACAAGCAACACAAAAATGCATACGATTTTGAAAGATATATTGAATCAAATTAATAAGTCATGCATAAATAAATTTCAATCCATTTCAAATAACATTCAAAAGTTTATATACAAATCTTCATATGCCATATTTCAAAATTATATACAACAAGTTTCATATTTCAAAGCATTTTAATAGTGGTGGTAATGATATTTTTCAAAGAATTTCTGAATAAAATAAGCCAACCACTGGTGCTCCGTACCACATGATACCCTAAGAGTGAAGCGGAATTCTGCATCGCTCGAACCATCCTGGAATTCTGCATCGTTTAGGCCATCTATCCAATTTTTACATAGCGGAATTCTACGTTGCTACGGAGCGGAATTCTATATCGCTCGGGTGGAAGCTAGCTAATAATATACCTCGTACGTGCATTGGGCAACTCATAAGACTACATAGACATTGTCCCACCCGCTGTTAGTGACAGACTCTCCCAACACGACCAATGCACGTTTAAGGTACTTAACACAGACTGGAGATATATAAAATACTATCAGATGTACCATAAGTTTTCAATTTCATTTCAAATTTCAATTTCCTTTTTCATTAAAGTCACATTTAATATAAACCATTCCCATAATCCATGCAACAGTTCCAATTAAAATTCATTTGATGTCAATTTATAACTTGATATATTAAAGCATGAATTTAAAAATAGATCATAGCAATTGTGCCTAGTTATCCTATATTCTAATCTCAATTAAATTAGAAACCTTCTCTTTTCCCTCTTAAATCTTATTTGGTGTACGAAATTGAATTGAATTATTTTTATGAAATTGAATTGAATTAGATTAGATAAATTAGTATTATAATATATTTGATGCGGTTTAAGATTGCATAAATTAATATTATGATGTATTTAATGTAATATAAGATTGAATAAAATCAATTTTAAATAATTAAATTATTTTAAAAATAAATAAATCTATCCGTATTGATGCACTCAAACCTATACACTTCACATGAGGTGTAGACGTGCTTGCTTTTGAGGCAAAGCAACTTAGTGCATATTAGAATACAAGTTGAGATACCTTTTATTACTCATTATTTAGAATAGAAAACAAATTATATTAAAAAAATAAAAAAGAATAGAAAATAAATTAAAATATCAACTGAGATGTCTAAGATTGCTCTTATTTAATTCTCCGATGCCAAAAACAAGCACGTAATGGTTGATACCTGCAAGCTAACATAAAAATCTGAATTTACAAATAATTATCCAAATTCGTCAACATAAAGACAGAAAGATAAGCTAGCCTTATAGCCAAAGAAAACTTTTTTCGGTCAATATTGTAGCTTTTTGTATCTATAAATGATTCTATGCATACGTCCAAAGTCAAAACACATGCGATGACACACGTATTTTTTTAGAATAATGACAAAGCAAGGAGCAGGAACTTCATCTACTTAATTATATAATACAAATATATAATTAATCAGCTGAAAACAATACCCCTTCTTTATTATTTTAATTATTATTATTATATATAGCATTTTTTAAATATAATAATAAATTTATTTAATTATTTCAAGGATTAAGTTAATATATATTAAATATTTTTAAAAATAATATTTTTTATATCAATTAAAAAATAAATATTATTTTATTTAAAATTGATAATATGTATAGTTAAATTATTTTTAAAAAATAATTTAATAGATTATATTATTTTAAATATAAAGTATATTTATTTTATTCATATTATTTAGTACAATCTCTATCTCGACTAAACAAAAGATGGTACTATTTTTATCTAATCTCATTCTGCATTAATCACATCACAACATTAATCTATCCAATTCAATCTAGTTCTATCCAATACACTCCAATTTAATTCAATCTCATCAAAATAATCTAATCCAATCTCTTATACCAAATAGATAGATCAGGTGGGAAATTAAATACTTTTAATATATAAAATTACCATTGAAACAATTAAAATATAGGAATCATGGTATAAATTATAGTTATTATTATGAAATTGGTGAATAAATACTTAATCCTAGTTAATTAAAATTATATACAAATAATAAATTCCTATATGATGGTGTAGAAAATCAGCAAAACAAAATCAAATACTTAATCTGCAATGTTAAAACATGTGTCGTGGAAAATTTACTTGATCCTAATGAAAATTACTAATATATACATGTATGACTATAAAATTACTAATATATACCTAGATAAAATCAATTTTAAATAATTAAATTATTTAAAAAAAAAAAAAAACAAATCAATTTTTAACTCAACTGAAGTTAAAGCCCTTGCCCGATCGGCTCAATCTCTCCCTCTCAGCCAAATTAACGTTGCCGACTCGTCGTGACTTCATCAAAGCTTCGTCATGCTCGTCTTTAGTCTCTCACACCATCATCGTCACTGTCTCATTTTGTCCAACCATCAAGTGAGTCTCAAACGTTGCCCAAACTGAATCTCGATTGTCATTCCTTCTACTCGGACACCTCGCCTGATCCTCCTCCACATTTCTCATCAACACCTCCTAATCTTCCTCCACCTCGCTTCCTCTATACACACAATGCCGCCACCTCTACTTGGTCCAAACCTTCATCTACTCTACTACCCATTAGTTGACTGCACACACAATGCCTCCATTCTCCCTCCTTTTCTCTCTGCTCTTTCTTGTTCTTCTAATTTGTAGAAAATCAAAACTTGGAAAGTTAAAAAAAAATTTTTAAAAAAAAAGATCAAACCCTGGATGTGGGTTTGATTCATCCTGCATGACTGGTGGCTTTCATTTAACCTACCACAATGGAATTAAAAAAAAAAACAAGAGTGGGATTGGTTTTTTCAATCTCATGTTCTTACCCAACATGAGTTTGGATTAAAAAAAAAAAAAAAAAAAAAAAAGAATCCTTTTGATTGCAAGTGAAGAGAGTCGCAAAGTTTTTTTTTTTTTTTTTTTAGGTACCAAAGTTGCAAGTGCAAAACTTAAAAGTTGTAGAGCTTGATTTTTTTTTTTTTTTCAAAAGATAGAACTTGAAAGTTGGAAGTTGAAAGTTGTAAGTAAGTGTTTTATTTATTTTTTATTCTTTTATTTTTTTATTCCAATCTCTTTTATTTTTTTATTTCAGTCTCCCTCTTCAACTTATTTGACCAGTCACCCATTTCTATCCATTATCTATTTTTCCTTTTATTTTTTTTCAAATCACCTTAACCATAGGATGAAAATTTGGCTCACCAAACGACTGAGCATTATTTTGTTCCATTGTACGTATGATACGAACACTTTTTAGTGGTTGTATCAAAGCTGGTTCCACTTTACGAGTTTGCAAAACAACAACATAATATCTAAAACAAATAAACCAGTCATGTCAAGTCACAAGCAATCACCTATGAACCAAACAAAGTATTGTGTCACAACAAAACACACACTACAAAATCAAGTATTAGATACTTCAATTATAACAATATACAACATAAAAACACAAATCTCTCTACATAAAAAGAAATGACTACATAAACAATCCTTACACAAAACTAACTACACAAAGACACACAAATATGACTACAAACCAAAGTTGACTATGCACATATTGTAACTACACAAAGACACACAAATATGCCTATATACCAAAGTTAACTGTGCACTTACTATTGTAACCCTACAGCCTATACCATAACTCACCATAATACATTAATCTAAACCCAAAAACCCTTACATGTAACTAAAATATAACTTAAACATGCAAACAATTTCCAGATAATCTTAAGAGAAGAGAAAATGGAAGCCTTTAGCGCCGAATTATCTCGACTTATGACATTGTCACCTAACGAATTCTTTGAGTTTATATGACACCTAAAAAAGGGCACTCCCAATTTTACTATAAATGAGACAAAACTCATCACTTTCTTCTATCTTTTCTTTTCTTTCTTTCTTTTTTTTTTTCTAAATTTTCCATCACTCTTCTTCTCGCTCTCTATTATTTTGAAATTCTCCTTCAAATGCACTTTCTCTCTTTAACAAGAACTCGAACTTATTGTTTAGGAGATGAAGATGTTTTGAAAGGCATATGATTGAATCTCAAACTCAAACTCTTTTCGGATATCCTGCACCCAAACGTCTTAGATGTCTTAGACATCCCAAACTCGAGACTTATTGATTTAGGACGTCTAGGACGTTCCAATGTATTCGAGACATCGATGTCTTGATATGTATTCCAAACGTCAATGTCTTGGTATGCTCATTAAAGGAACTCCCCATTTTACCCTCAATGAATGAGACAAAACTCATCAGTTTCTTCCATCTTTTCTTTTCTTTCGTTTTTTGGAAAATTTCCATCATTTTTCTTCCCTTTCTCTATTATTTTGAAACTCTCCTTCAACCACACACACACACTCTCTCTCTCTCTCTCTTTCTCTCTCTCTCTCTCTCTTTTACAAGAACTCAAACTTATTTTTGAGGAGACGAAGATGTTCTGAAGTGTGTATCATTGAATCTCAAACTCAAACTCTTCTCAAACATCCTGCACCCAAACGTCTTGGACATCCCAAACTTGAGACTTCTTGAACATCCTAATGTGTTCAAGATGTCAATGTCCTAATATGTGTTCAAGACATTGATGTCCCGATGTGTTCAGATGTCGACATCCTAGTATATTTGAGATGTTGATATCCTGGTGTATTTGGGACATCTGGCATCCCGAACTTGGGACATCTTGAGTTCAATTAGGATGGAGTTTAAGACATCTAGAATGAGTTTAGGTTATAGTGGATAGGTTAGAGTTTTCAATTTTTGTATTTTTGTTTCTTATTCTATTTTTTATTTTAGTTTTAGAAAGTTCGAGTTTCTTCTTTTTTTCTTTTTGTTTCTATATTTCATTTATGTTTGAAAACCAAAAGATGCAGAACATGACTTTATGGATCAAAGAAGGATATAATATTAGTGATTTTGAGTTTTGCATTCTCTCTCTCTCTCTCTCTCTCTCTCTTTGGTGTTTTCACTGTTGAAGAAGGAAGGAAAAGTTTGTTTTTTTCTCATTATGCAAGGACATTTTCATCTTAAAATTGAAATATGTATCATACAAACTTAAAATATTGATATAGTGACAATGCCAAAAGTCACCTAGTAAAGAGTGCTAGAAAAAAAATTCTTCTTCTTATTAAGAAAGCACCTTCGAAACCCTAAAACATCATCACATAGAAAATACATCAAAATCATAATTAATTTTCATAAAAGCAACATCTCCAACTATTATAATATTATCATGCAAAACCTCCCAAAAATTAACCTAAAAAATTAACCATTTCCAAACTTATTACAATTTTAAAACGTAAAACAAAACCAAATTTCTCAGTGCACTTATGTTTTACAAGAACAAAAGTTACTTTCAATAAAACTTGTATCTCATGCAATTCAAAGAATGAAAGCAAAAACGCAAAAAATAAACTTGTCGACAATATTACATTTCAAACTCAACATGCCTAAAACACAAATATAAAGCACAATTTGGTGTCTTTCACATATCTCAACTACTTTTATCTTTAGCTCATGTTTATTCTTTCCAACTGTCATTTAGGCTATATGAAAAATTAAATGCACACAGCCATCTATCACAAATGAATTAAATCATAGTTCACACAACAGTCAATTAATTTAAAACAACATCAATTATTATATCATCCAAATAAACAAATTTTTTGCTTATAAAGATCAATGTACACTAATTTATATTAAACAATAGCACTTTTAAATTAAAGAAAAAGCTAAGTACATATATCACATACTAGATTTTGTGTAGAATTAAGTGAGCACCAAATTGTGGTTGCATAGTTATACCACGACTAGGAGCATGAGCATAAGTTGGAGAAAGCTTGAAAGAGAAATTTTGCAAAATCATTGCCAGAGCCAATTTTGCTTCCACCAGTGCAAAGTTTTGTCCAATGCAAATGCGAGGACCCCAACCAAATGGGAAGAATGAGACTTCATTATTCTTTGACGCCTTTGAAACTCCATCAGAAAATCTATCTGGATTGAACTCCTCTACATCATCACCCCAATATTCACGATCATTATGTACCATAAGTATTGGAATTAAAACTACAATATCTGGTCGTATATCGATTTCTCCAAGTTTGGTCTGTCTGCAACTTGAACGGCCCAAAAGAGGTGCTGGTGGATATAATCTAAGTGTCTCATGTAGAATTTTGTTTACCTACAAGCAATATAAATTCACTCTCATTTTAAGTTATGTTTTAAAGATTAAGATATTCTATTTCCAAGTACTTGAATGCTAAATAGAAATTGTTATCATTATTAGTATTTTTCAGTTAAAATTGCTTTGATTGATCATTTAAATGACACTTCCATAATAGTTTGGTTTCAAAACTTTCAATTGCAAATTGGGGATCACAGATTCTAACATGTCCCCATTAATTATGTTGAGATGGCATTAATAGGTTTATTAAACATGAAACCTATTTATAATTTTTATTACTCAATAACATCCGTGATTGTGAGATTAAATACTAAAAAGAAAAATATATCATTCTTTTCAACATTTAATAATAAATAATATAATTATTAAATTAAAAATAATAAAAAAATAGGGAGGAAAATTGTAACATAGATGCCCTCCACCAACGCTACAAGGGGAGGCCATGTGTGTGTGTGTGTGTGTTTTAGCCTCCCCTTGACTAAATCTCCCTACATCAAGGAGTATCACTTGATAATTATCCTCCTAGATTTGTTTCAAAACTTATATCTAAGTCATCAATGATTTCTATGTTATTACACCATCAAATAAGTGTGTCAAAATATTTTACCTAAAAAATTAAAAGAACAAATTAAATTAGAGTTTAGTCTAAACATGACAACTCATCAAGTATCCTTCTAAATTATATACCCTAATTTTTTGAAGATGAACAAGAATAATATTAATAAAATAAAAGTTTAAGAAGTTTGAGAAAGGCATCATTGACTTACTACTTTCAAGTTGTTTAGATCATCAAACTTTGGTTTGTCATTCCCAAATACTTGGAACACCTCCTCTCTTGCAAGCGCTTGCCAATGCGGGTGGATGCATAACAAAACCATTGCCCATATAAGCAAAGATGCAGTGGTTTCCTGCCCTGCAAGATAGAACAACTTGCACTCCTCAATCACCTCTTCAATACTCATTCCAGTTTCCTTCTGTCCATCTTCTTGCATCTCTTTGTAATTTGACTCTATTAACATACCCAACAAATCATCATAACTTGCTTTTCCAAGTCTAATTGCCTCTTGTTTTCTCTTTATTATTCCTTTAATCAGTGCTTGAGTTTCTTTATAATTTCTTCTCATTTTTCTGTTTGTTGCAGTTGGCAAAAACCTACAATATAAATTAAATTGTTTAGGCAAGAAGCACCATCAGATCATAATATTGGCATGGATATAACTACTAGTTTATAGTACATTTTGATAACATCATTTGTATACCACAGTTTACATTGTTAAGAATAATGTTAGGCTTCTCAAATATTTTAACCAAATCTATGTTCAAATGATGTGGCTTGTGAGTTGTCAAAATCCTATTAGTTAACACATCATCTCGTCATTTATAAGATTTTGATAACTCATATGTCATATCATTTAGGCATAGATTTGTATAAAATATGTGAAAAGTCTAGCATTACTCTAAAAGTTATACAAAGAATGTCCCTATGAGACTTGACACCTGCATGGAGACTTTTGACATATTATAGTGATGTTAAGCAAATTATTAACAATAAGAAAGAATATTATGAAAGCTACAATATTAGTTTCATTTACCGCCATCCCGGGATGAAAGAGAACTTCAAATTTTTGAGCCAATTATCCATTTGTTGTCTTATGAGTTCAAATATTTTTCTTCCATCTTCATAGCTACTGCCAAATGCCGTCCGAGAAATTACATCGGCTGTCAAAGTTTGAATATGAGGCCACAAGTCTAACTCGTGATTGGAGTTTTTGTTTTGGTTTGTGATCACAAGCTTCTTCAATTTACTTATCATGTTGTTACAGCTCCAATAAATGCTTGGAAACATATCCTATGCAAAAAGGAATAGCTACATAAGCAGTAATTAGTAGATAATTTCTCACTAGGTTTAGGTAATTGTACATCCCCTCTTGACTATATTGGTGTGGATTTCCCTTTTCATGTCCATGTTGGAGGATGCAAATCTCATCATGAGTATTTATTAGAACATAGGAAAAAAATTTTCCTTGATTATAAGAGAATATTCTCTTGATTATGGAAGTAAAAACTTAGATTGTGTATTTAGTAATAGATCTTAATAAGTCACGATAAGTCTTTGGCTCATTCGGAGTCAGATAAAAAAAAAAAAAAAAAGAAGGAATGCATCTTATTTTGTTGAAATTGTCCACTATTGACATTGGGCAATTTGACATTATGATTATAATTTGTAATACATAGTATAAAAATTACCTTTAACTTGTAGTGATGGAAAGCTGGATTGACAGTTTTTCTGACTTTATTCCACTGCTCACCCTCATAGCTCAACATACCTGTCACCAGTAACTTATCAAATGGGTTTGATTTGATTTTCTGAAAAATGTCATTCTTGAACAACATATCCCTTATCAATTTTGGGTCTGTGATGATTATGCTTGGTGTCGGACCGTTCCATGTAAAAGATTTCTTGCCTGCATTTGTAATATACAGTATGAAGATATTTTTCTTTTTCGAAACTTGGTATGAAAATATTATATATGCAAAAATACTCTATTGTAAGATCATTAATAAGATAGAATTTATGCGCCTAGATTCTCATCAAGGTACAAGACAAACAAAAATTCTAAATTGAGGTCTAACTAGCTCATCTTGTTATGAACTTCTTGTTTAGTTGCGTATTTGCATAATCGCACTCTGGTTGGACACTCGCCAAGAAACAAAACAGTTGGACCCAATTATCCTCCAATTCAATTATTTCATTATTCTTGTACTTAAACTAGCTTCCATTTGATGATAAATTTCATATAAGAAAAAAGCTTAAGTGGAACGGTCTTGTTATGACAGTGATGGGACCATCCAATGTAGTTTTGCTAAGTAATCCAGTTTTACTCCATGCTATATGATATAGTTGTATTGGGTGTTCTTGGATCCAATTATCCTCCAATTCAATTATTTCATTACGTACTCTTATACTTAAACTAGCTTCCATTTGATGATAAATTTCGTCTAAAAAACAAAAAACGCTTATGTGGAACAGTCTTGTTATGACAGTGATATATAGGACCGTCTAATGTAGTTTTGTTACATAAATTTCACTACATGCTATATGATATAGTTGTATTGGGTGGTCTCATTATTAACATGATGAAACGACCCCATAAAGTGGTGTTGGGAAAGAAGGGAAAACTTTGGATTTTAGTTTTTTTTTTTTTTTTTTTTTTTTAAAAAACCAAAAAAAAAAAAAAAAAAACTAAATTTAGTTAATTTTCTTGTTCATTTTGCAACATGTATGACAATATGGATGGATTATAATCTAACACTCTCTTAGGTTTAAAAGGGATGACATTAACTGCTTGTTATAAATTATTTGTTTTAGATTTATGAAACAATTATATTGAATTTTACGATAGTTTAAAGTATATTGAATTTGAACAACAATTTAAAATTATTTTATTTAAAAAAAAAATAAAATAATTTTATCTTATTTAAAAATAATGTAAAATTGTTTTATTTTCTCAAAATATAAATTTACAATAATTTCTTGTCATCAACAAACTTCTGTGAATACTTTTTTGGTTGAATTGAAAGGTAACCAAAGAGGGAGATATAAATTGGGTTTTTAAGAATTCAAAACTTTTCTAGCAAATCCCCTTTGAGGCTAACATTTATTTTATTAAAAAAAATTGTTGGGATTTAATTTTATGTCAAAATTAATTTAATTAACCGTAGCCAATCCTACCCAAAACTATTATATTTAGGAGAAATTGCACAAACACCCCGGGTTAGGTGAAATTACTCTAATATTAAGTCTTTGACCATAATTAGAATAAGTTCCCTTGAACTTTCAAAAGTGTGACACGAAACACCTTCTGTTGTTAGTCAAACGCCGCCAAGTTCTAGATGAAAATGGCCAAAGGTGTAAAATAACTAAAATGTCCTTTAATTTTAATATTTAAATTTTTTATTATTTTATTCTGAAGTGTTGATTAATATATATATATATATATATTTAAAAATTGATTATATAATTCAATTTAATTATATAAAGGAAAAAAAATTGAAAGATATCCTCCAACCGAAGGAGATCTGGTAATGTTCCTTTTTCTTTTTAATTTTGATGATTTTTTTTTTTAATTTTTATGAGATAAATGGACGAAAATAGTTTGTGTATATTAGGATACAAGTTGAGAAGTTGAGATACTGTTATTACTCATTGTTTAAATTGACAATCATTATTTTAAAAAAATAAAAAAGAATAGACAATAAATTAAAATATCAACTAAGATGTCTAAGACTACTCTTATTTGATTCTCCGATACCAAAAAGAAGCACGTAATGGATAGGACTTCGAGTACGCTGCGGTGGAATTTGTTTAATGATTGACACTTGCAAGCTAACATAAAAATCTTATCCTATTTCGTCCACATAAAACTGGAAAGCCAAGCTGGCCTTATAGCCACAGGAAAAGCTTTTCGGTCACTATTGTAGCTTTTCATTCTATGCATTAGTCAAAAGTCAAAACACACACGATAACACACGTCTTTTTCTAGAATAAAAAACTCCTTATAGCCACAGGAAAAGCTTGTCGGTCAATATTGTAGCTTTTTCTATCTATGGTTCTATGCATTTGTCAACAGTCAAAACACATGATAACACACGTCTTTTTCTAGGAAAAAAAAATCACACGTCTTTCATATATATGTATATATATATATATATATGATGATAAAGCAAGGGGCATGAACTTCATCTACTTAATTATATAAGACAAATATATAATTAATTAGATGAAAATAATACCCCTTCTTTATTATTTTAATTATTATTATTATATATATCATTTTTAAATATAATATTAAATTTATTTAATTATTTCGAGGATTAAATTAATATATTAAGTATTTTTAGAAATAATATTTTTTATATCAATTATAAAATAAATATTATTTTATTTAAAATTGATAATACATATAGTTAAAAAAATAATTTAATATTTTATGTTATTTTAAATATAAAGCACAATCATTTTATTCATATTATCCCAATCCCGACCCAAAAAAGAAAAAGAAAGTATTATTTAATCTCATTTTGCACCAAAAATATCACAATATTAATCTAGCCAATCTAATCTAATTCAATCCAATTCAATCCAATTCCATCAAAATAATCTAATTCAATCTCTCATACCAAACGGATAGAATAGGTGGGTAATTAAATACTTTTACTATATAAAATTATCATTGAAACAATTAAAATATAGGAATCAAGGTATAAATTATAGTTATTATTATGAAATTGGTGAATAAAACACTCAATTCTAATTCCTAATTAATTATAATTATATACAAACAATAAATTCCTGTATGAAGGTGTAGAAAATCAGCAAGCCAAAGTCAATTAATTAATCTGCGATATCAATTAATTAAAATTACTAATACATACATATAAGACTTTAAAAGAGAGAAGAGAGAGAGAGAGAGAGATGTAGAAGGCGTACCATAGTTGGTGACGATATGATGCTCGAAAGGCAAGACTCTCTGCACAATTTTACTGTGGGAATCGGAGGGGTTGATGGGTTTTGATATTGCCTGGTTTCGTGCCGCTAACATGTCTTTCATGTCTCCGAAAAGGAGTCTGTAGGAGTTGCCTGAGAAACCCTGTTGTCTGAGCCACTTCTCTAGCTTCTTTGGCTTCAACCATACCCATTGCACCACCCTCAACAGCATCCATGCTATCACTATCGTAGTGAGACCAAAAAGGAAGCCAGTGAATGTAATTTCCATTTTATTTGATGCAGGAATGTAGAGGGCAAAGAAGAATGTGGCAGATGTTAGCAGATACCCAATTGATAGAGCCTTCTATATATATATATATATATACACATTCACCCACTATTTTCATGCGGTCAAATGATTGGGTCCCTCTCGCATGTGGAACCTCCTTGTAAAGACAAATAAATAAACAAGAGTTTCCGTAAAATACGAAAAGCTGGGTCAAAAATCCCACACCGCTTATGTCATGTGTGAGATATGAAGCCAAAACTTTTGATTTGCAAAGCCTATGTAAAAAATTTTGTTTGAAACTTTTTTACAAAGCCAAAACTTTTGATTGCCTAAAAGGGACTTCGCTTAAGCAGGAAGAAAATTTTTTATATTAAATTAAGCATTCTTAATGGGAAAGCATTTGTTGACCGCCACTACCTATTTGATTTGTACGGCCATACATTGCTTATAAGTAGGGCAAGTGTGCCTAGTTATTCTATATTTTAATCTCTATTAAATTAAGAGTTTTCTCTTTTTCTTCTTAGATCTCACTTGGTATACAGGATTGAATTGAATTATTTTAATAGAATTACATTGGATTTAATAAATTGATATTGTAAAATGTTTAGTACGGTATGAGATTGGATAAATTAGTATTGTAATGTATTTGATACAATATGAGATTGGATAAATTTAATTTTAAATAATTATATTATTTTAAAAATAAATAAATCTATTTTTAACTTAACTCAAGTTAAAGCTCTTGCCTGATCGGCTCACTCTCTCTCTTTCGGCCAAATTAACGTCGTTGACTCGTCGTGACTCCGTCCAAGCTTCGTCATGCATCTTAAGTCCTTCACACCATCGTTGTCACTGTCTCATTTTGCCTAACCATCAAGTGAGTCTCAAACATTGCCCAAACTGAATCTCGATCGTCTTTCCCTCTCCTTGGACACTTCATCTGATCCTCCTCCACGTTTCACACAACACCTCCTGATCCTCCTCCACCTTGCTTCCTCTGCACACACAATGTCACCGCCTCCACTTGGTCCAAACTTCTATCTCCTCCACTGCCCATCAGTGACTACACACATAACGCCTCCATTCTCTCTTCTTTTCTCTTTGCTTTTTCTTATTCTTCCTTTTCTTCTAATTCGTATAAGATCAAACTTGGAATGAAAAAAAATAAAAAATATATATATATAAAAATAAAAAAATAAAAAGATCAAACCTTAGACATGCGTTTGATTTCTCCTTCATGTTTGGTGGCTTTCATTTAATCCACCACAATGGAATAAAAAATAATAATAAAACAAGAGTGGGATTGGTTTTTTCAATCTCATGTTCTTACCAAACACAAGTTTGGATTGGAATAAAAAGAACCCTTTTGATTGCAAGTGAAGAGAATTGCAGAGTGTCTTTTTTTTGTTTTTTAGGTACCAAAGTTGCAATTGTAGAACTTAAAAGTTATAGAACTTATTTTTTTATTTTTTATTTTTTCTAAAGATAGAGCTTGAAAATTGGAAGTTGTAAGTTGAAAGTTGCAAGTGTTTTCTTCTTTTATTATTATTTATTATTTTTTTAATTTTTTTTATTTCAATCTCGTTTTTTTTCTTTATTTCAATCTCTCTCTCTTCGACTTATTTGACCAATCACCCATTTCTATCCATTATCTATTTTTCCTTTTATTTTTTATTTTTTCAAATCACCCTAACCATTGGATGAAAATTTGGCTCACCCAACAACCAAGCATTATTTTTTTCCATTGAACGTATGATACGAACACTGTATCAAAGCTGGTTTCACTTTACGAATATGCAAAAGAACAACATAATATCTAAAACAAATAAACCAACCATGTCAAGTCACAAGCAATCATATATGAACCAAACACAATATTGTATCAAAACAAAACACACACTACAAAATCGAATATTGCATACTTCAATTATAACAATATACAACATAAAAACACAAATCTCACTACATAAAAAAGAAATGACTACATAAACAATCCTTACACAAAACTAACTACACAAAGACACACAAATATGACTATAAACCAAAGTTGACTATGCACATATTGTAACTACACACAGACACAAATATGTTTACATACCAAAGTTGACTATGCACCTACTATTGTAACCCTACAACCTATACCATAACTCACCATAATACATTAATCTAAACACAAAAACCATTACATGTAACTAAAATATAACTTAAACATGCAAACAATTTCTAGATAATCTTAAGAGAAGAGAAAATGGAAGCTTTTAGCACCTAATTACCTTGACTTATGACATTGTCATTTAATGAATTCTTTGAGTTTATATGACACATAAAAGAGAGCACTCCCCATTTATTATGAATGAGACAAAACTCATAACTTTCTTCCTTATTATTATTATTTTTTTAAAAAAATTTCCATCACTCTTCTTCTCTCTCTCTATTATTTTCAAATTCTCCTTTAAACACACTCTCTCTCTTTAACAAGATCTCGAACTATTTTTTTAGAAGACAAAGATGTTTTGAAAGGTATATGATTAAATTTCAAACTTAAACTCCTTTCGGACATCCTACACCCAAAAGTCTTAGAGGTCTCAAACATCCCAAACTCGAGATTTCTTGGTTTGGGACGTCTAGGATGTTTCGATGTATTTGAAACATCGATGTCTTGATATGTATTCTAGACATCAACATCCTGGTATGTTCATTAAAAGAACTCATCATTTTACCCATAATAAATGAGACAAAATTTATCACTTTTTTCCATCTTTTCTTCTATTTCGTTTTTTGGAAAATTTCCATCATTCTTCTTCCGTCTCTCTATTATTTTGAAACTCTCCTTCAACCACACACACACACACACTTTATCTCTCTCTTTAACAAGAGCATGAACTTATTTTTTAGGAACGAAAATGTTATGAAAGGTGTATGATTGAATCTCAAACTCGAACTCTTCTCAAACATCCTGCACCCAAACATCTTGGACATCCCAAACTTGAGACTTCTTGGACGTCTCAATGTGTTCAAGATGTCAATGTCCTAATGTGTGTTCCAAACATTGATGTCTTGATATGTTCGGATGTCAACGTCCTAGAATATTTGAGATGTCTATATCCTAGTGTATTTGGGACATTTGGCATCTCAAACTTAGGATATCTTGGTTTGTTCACGACATTCGGGACATCTCGAGTTCTGTTGGAACGTTTGTGTTTAAGACATCTAGAACGAGTTTACTTTATAGTGGATGGGTTAAAGTTTTCAATTTTTGTATTTTTTTTTTCTTGTTCTATTTTTTATTTCAGTTTTAATGGGTTCGAATTTTTCTTTTTTCTTTTTGTTTCTATATCTTGTTTATGTTTGAAAATCGAAAGATGCAGAACATGACTTTATGGATCAAAGAAGGATATAATATTTGTGTTTCTATCTTTGGTTCTCTCTCTCTCTCTGTGGCACCTTCAATGTTGAAGAAGGAAGGAAAAGTTTGTTTTTTTCTCTTTATGCAAGGACATTTTCGTCTTAAAACCAAAATATTTATCATATAAACTTAAAATATTGATATAGTGACGATGCCGAAAGTCATCTAGTAAAGAGTGCTGGAAAAAAAAAATTCTTCTTCTTATTAAGAAAGCACTTTCAAACCCTAAAACATTATTACATAGAAAATACATCAAAATCATAATTACTTTTCATAAAAGTGACATCTTTAACTATTATAACATTATCATGCAAAACCTCCCAAAAATTAACCATTTCCAAACTTATTACAATTTTAAAATGTAAAACAAAACCAACTTTCTCAACGCACTTAAGTTTTACAAGAACAAAAGTTACTTTCAGTAAAATTTACATCTCATGCAATTCAAAGCATGAAAGCAAAAGCACAAAAAATAAACTTGTCAACATATATTACATTTCAAACTCAACATGCCTAAAACACAAATATAAAACACAATTTGGTGTCCTTCACAAGTCACAACTACTTTTATCTTTAGCTCATGTTTATTGTTTCCAACTGTCATTTATGCTATATGAAAAATTAAATGCAAACAACTATCTATCACAAATGAATTTAATCATAGTTCACACGACAGTAAACTAATTTAAAACAACATCAATTATTATATCATCCAAATAAACAAACCTTTTTCTTATAAAGATCAATCTATACTAATTGATATTAAATAACAATACTTTTAAATTAGAGAAAAAGCAAAGTACATATATTATGTACTAGATTTTGTGTAGAATAAAGTGAGCACCAAATTGTGGTTGCATAGTGAAACCTTGACAAGGAGCATGAGCATAAGTTGGGGAAAGCTTAAAAGAGAAATTTTGCAAAATCATTGCCAGAGCCAATTTTGCTTCCATTAGTGCGAAGTTTTGTTCAATGCAAATGCAAGGACCCTAACCAAATGGAAAGAATGAGACTTCATTATTCTTTGATGCCTTTGAAACTCCATCAAAAAATCTATCTGGGTTGAACTCCTCTACATCATCACCCCAGTATTCACGATCAAGATGTACCATAAATATTGGAACTGAAACTATAATTTCTGGTCGTATATCAATTTTTCCAAGTTTGGTTTGTCTACAACTTGAACGGGACAAAAGAGCTGCGGATGGATATAGTCTAAGTGTCTCATGTAGAATTTTGTTCACCTATAAACAATATAAATTCTCTCATTTTTAGTTATGTTTTAATGATAAAGTAATTCTATTTCCAAGTACTTGAATGCTAAATAGAAATTGTTATCATTATTAGTGTTTTTCAGCTAAAATTGCTTTGATTGATCATTTAAATGACACTTCCACAATAGTTTGGTTTTAGAACTTTCAATTGAAAAATGGGGATCACATACTCTAACATGTCCCCATTAATACCAATATTATGTTGAGATGACATTAATGGGTTTATTAAACACTTGAAACCTATTTATAATCTCTATTACTCAATAACATTTGTGATAGTGAGATTAAATACTGAAAAGAAAAATATATCATTTCTTTTAACATTTAATAATAAAATAATATAATTATTAAATTAAAAATAATAAAATAAATAGGGAGGATAATTGTAACATAAATGTCCTCCACCAACGCTATAGGGAGAGGCTATGTGTGTGTGCGCGCGCGCGTTAGCCTCCCCTTGATTAAATCTTCCTACATCAAGGAGTATCACTTGAAAATTATCCTCCTAGATTTGTTTCTAAACTTATATCTAAGTCATCAATGATTTCTATGTTATTACACCATCAAATAAGTGTATCAAAATATTTGACCTAAAAAATTAAAACAACAAATTAAATTGGAGTTTAGTCTAAACACGACAACTCATCAGGTATCCTTCTAAATTATATAGCCCTAATTTTTTGAAGATGAACAAGAATAATATTAATAAAATAAAAGTTTAAGAAGTTTGAGAAAGGCATCACTGACTTACTACTTTCAAGTTGTTTAGATCATCAAACTTTGGTTTGTCATTCCCAAAAACTTGGAACACCTCCTCTCTTGCAAGTGTTTGCCAATGCGGGTGGATGCATAACAAAATCATTGCCCATATAAGCAAAGATGCAGTGGTTTCCTGGCCTACAAGATAGAACAACTTGCACTCCTCAATCACCTCCTCAATACTCATTTCAGTTTCCTTCCGTCCATCTTCTTGCATCTCTTTGTAATTAGTTTAAATCTTCCTAACCTATTAACTTAATGATCAATAAAATTTTTTTAAATTTTTTTGTACAGTGAGGATGATGTGGATGCTTCCTCTAGTTCGGGTGACATGTACATTGAGGATGATGCCTATTATGTGGGTCAGATGTCTCAGTGCATGAATCCAGTGACTCAGATAATGAATATAATAGAGAAGAAGATTTTTGGGGGTACAAGAGCTGAGTTTCTAAAGAAATTGAAGATTCAAAACCATGATCTTAGATTCTTAATCTAGTAATTTATCTCAGCTTCAAGAATATATGGTCCATGAAATAAATAAAATTTTAGTGAAAGAATTATAATTTGTTGACATCCCTATTTCTTCTCTTTTCCTAATGATATTTTTCTAGCACTCTTGTCCCAATGATATTGGTCATATGAAATAGACAATTAGCTTTATATACCATCAATTTTTCTACTCAATGAAGTGACTTAGTCCCATCTCTAATCATGCACATACTTGTCAACATTACAGCAACGCTTCATTGATTAAGCACTTTCTTTTCTACCCATTTTTGAACTCTCTCTCTCTCTCACTGATATTTTCATGCAAAAAGCTGTCCGGGACCTAATAGAATTCTTCCATTATTGACCAAAAAAGGAACGAAAACCATCATCAGAGAGATACAAAGGATCAGCTGCAAACTCTAGAACTTGTAAATGCCTTTGACATATCTTGTAACTCGTTAGTGGTGGACGCATGGCACAAATGGGTCGACCAGAGTCATGAATAACAGATATATAATAGCTCAACCTATGAACTAACATACCCAACAAATCATCATAACTTGCTTTTCCAAGTCTAATTGCCTCTTGTCTTTTGTTTATTATTCCTTTAATCAGCGCTCGAGTTTCTTTATAATTTTCTTCTCATTCTTCTATTTGTTGCAATTGGCAAAAACCTACAATATAAACTAAATTGTGCAGGCAAGAAGCACCATCAGATCATAATATTGGCATGGATATAACTACTAGTTTATAGTACATTTTGATAACATCATTTTTATACCACAGTTTACATATTAAGAATAATGCTAGACTTCTCAAATATTTTAACTAAATCTATGCCTAAATGATGTGGAATGTGAGTTTTCAAGACCTATTAGTTATCACATCATCTCATCATTTACAAGATTTTGACAACTCACATGCCACATCATTTAGACATAGATTTGGGTAAAATATGTGAAAAGTCTAGTGTTACTCCAAAAGTTATACAAAGAATGTCCCTATGAGACTTGACACCTGCATGGAAACTTTTGACATATTATAGTGATATTAAGCAAATTATTAACAATAAGAAAGAACGGAAAAGAACTACAATATTAGTTTCATTTACCTCCATCTCGGGATAAAAGAGAACTGAAAATTTTTGACCCAATCATCCATTTGTTGTCTTATGAGTTCAAATATTTTCCTTCCATCTTCATAGCTACTACCAAATGTTGTCCGAGAAATTACATTGGCCGTCAAAGTTTGAATATGAGGCCACAAGTGTAACTCATGATTGGAGTTGTTGTTTTGCTTTATGATCAAAAGCTTCTTCCATTTACTTATCATGTTGTTACAACTCCAATAAATGCTTGGAAACATATCCTATACAAAACGGAAATAGTAGATAATTTCTAGCTAGGTTTAGGTAATTGTACATCCCTTCTTGGCTATATTGGTGTGAATTTCCCTTTTCATGTCTATGTTGGAGGATTCAAATCTCATCACAAGTATTTATTAGAACATAGGAAAAGATTTTCCCTTGATTATAAGAGAGTATTCTCTTGATTATGGAAGTAAAAGTTTGGGTTGTGCATTTAGTAATAGGTTTTAATAAGTCTTGATAAGCCTTCGGCTCATTCGGAGTCAGAATAAAAAATAAATAAATAAAAAGTGACTGCATCTTATTTTGTTGGAATTGTCCACTATTGACATTAAAGGGGCATTTGACATTATGATTATAATTTGTAATAAATAGTATAAAAATTACCTTTAACTTGTAGTGATGGGAAGCCGAATCGGCAATTTTTCTAACTTTATTCCACTGCTCACCCTCATAGCTCAACATACCTGTCACCAACAACTTATCAAGTGGGTTTGATTTGGGTTTTTGAAAGATTTCATACTTGAACAACATATCCCTTATCAGTTTTGGGTCTGTGATGATTATGCTTGGTGTCGGACCGTTCCATGCAAAAGATTTCTTGCCTACATTTATAATATATAGTATGAGGATATTTTTCTTTTTTGAAACTTGGTACGAGGATATTATATTTGAAAAAATACTCTATTGTAAGATAATTAATAAGATAGAATTTATGTGCCTAGATTCTCATCAAGGTACAAGACAAACAAAAATTCTAAATTCAGGTCTAACTAGCTCATCTTATTATGAGCTTCTTGTTTAGCGGCTTATTTGTACAATTGCACTCTGGTTGGACACTCGCCAAGAAACAAAACAGTTGGATCCAATTATCCTCCAATTCAATTATTTCATTGCTCTTATACTTAAACTAACTTCCATTTGATGATAAATTTTGTCAAGGAAAAAGCTTAAGTGGAACGGTCTTGTTATGACCATCCATTGTAGTTTTGTTACGTAATCCAATTTTAGTATATGCTATATGATATAGTTATATTGGGTTGTCTTGGATCCAATTATCCTCCAATTCAATTATTTCATTATGTACTCTTATACTTAAACTAGCTTCCATTTGATGATAAATTTCGTCTGAAAAACAAAAATAACTTACGTGGAACAGTCTTGTTATGATACTGATGGGACCGTCCAATGTTGTTTTGTTACGTAAATTTTACTTTATGCTTTATAATATAGTTGTATTGGGTGGTGTTATTATTAACATGATGAAATAGCCCCATAAAGTGGTGTTGGGAAAGCAGGGAAAACTTTGGATTTTAGTTTTTTTTTTTTTTAAATAAAAACCAAAAAAAAAAAAAAAAAACTAAATTTAGTTAATTTTCTTGTTCATTTTGCAACATGTGTGACAATTTGGATGGATTATAATCTCCACACACTCTTAGGTCTAAGAGGGATGACATTAACCGCTTGTTATAAATTATTTGTTTTAGATTTATGAAACAATTATATTGAATTTTATGATTGTTTAAAGCATATTGAATTTGAACAACAATTTAAAATTATTTTATTTATAAAAAAAAAAAAAAAAACCTAAAATAATTTTATCTTATTTAAAACTAATGTAAAATTGTTTTATTTTCTCAAAATATAAATTTAAAATAATTTCTTTTCATCAACAAACTTATGTGAATACCTTTTTTGTTGAATTGAAAGGCAACCCAAGAGGGAGATATAAATTGGATTTTTAAGAACTCAAAACTTTTCTAGCAAATCCCCTTTGAGGCTAACATTTATTTTATTAAAAAAATTGTTGCGATTTAATTTTATGTCAAAATTAATTTAATTAACCGTAGCCAATCCTACCCAAAACTATTGTATTTAGGAGAAATTGCAGAAACGCCCCCGGTTAGGTGAAATTACTTTAATATGAAATCTTTGACCATAATTAGAACAACTTCTCTTGAACTTTCAAAAGTGTGACACAAACAAGTTCCAGATGAAAATGGTCAAAGGTATAAAATAACTAAAATATCCTTTAATTTTAAGAGTCAAATTTTTTATTATTTTATTCTAAAGTGTTGATTAATATATATATAATTAAAAATTGATTATATAATTCAATTTAATTACAAAAAGGAAAAAAAAAATGAACGACTTCCTCCAATCGAAGGAGATCCGGTAATCTTCCTTTTTCTTTTCAATTTTGATAATTTTTTTGCAAAAAAAAAAATATGAGATAAATGGACGAAAATAGTTTGTGTTTGATGTGAAAATTGAAGATGGTGATCACATGAGTGTAATTGGATAAAAATAGTTTGTGTGTTTGATGTGAAAATTGACGATGGTGATCAGATGAATGTGAAGAGTCAAAGATGAAGATGATGATGGTAATGAAATCTAATGATGATGATGAAGAAGAATTAGTTTTTTTTTTTTTCAATTAAATTTTTTTTTTTGAATAAATAATATTAAAACTTTATTACTTATGCACGAAATATTTTACCATTGATATTGTGGACATAACGCTAACACATTAACAGCTCATTAAAGGCAAGGGGATATTTGTGTTTGCACTTTTGAAAGTTCAAGTGAATTTGTTGTAATTATGACCAAGGTTCCTATATTGGTGTAATTTCATCCAATCTTAGGGACGTTTGTGCAATTTTCCCACATTTGATAGATAGATGAAATGATTTTTTCAATTACGTCTTAGAGAATAAAGTTAAAATTCCTCAAGTGATAGGTTGTTTATACTCGTATTAGTAAGATTGTGAATTTAAATCATAATTTAATTCTTTAACACCCAAATTTATAGTAATTTTAAAAATGGAAAAGATTGGACAGTAGTTATTTAATAATAAATCTAGATATTACGACTCTATATTTTAATTTGTATCCAAACTTGTAGTGTGGTAATCCATAAATGAATACACATTAATAATAATTTACTTTACTTATTACATGTTATATGAATTATGAGTACTGTTAGATATCCTAACTCTAAATCTTAACTAATGATATGTCCTAATTTGTAGTTTCATTAATGATGTATCAATTTGTAAATGAATATATTGAATTATCTCATTTAAATTTAATTGGCATGTTAAATATTGGGATACAAGTTTTTTTTTTCTTTTTTTTGAGCTAATTACATTTATCAAGACTACATGATAGATATTATAGTACAACTTGAAACATAGTCCTCTATTCAAGGGAAAAATTATCTTTACTACCTTGAAGAGTCTATCCGCAATTTGCCCATATACATATAAGAGGCTTGCAAAAATTATCCGCATTACTATGGACGACGCAATTGAACCGTGTGCACTTCACACGAGGCATGCTTGCCGCTAAGGCATAGCAACTTAGTATATATTAGGATACAAGTTGACGAGTTGAGATACTGTTATTACTCATTATTTAAATTGACAATCATTATTTTAAAAAAATAAAAAAGAATAGAAAATAAATTAAAATATCAACTGAAATGCCTAAGACTACTCTTATTTCATTCTCCGATGCCAAAAACAGACACGTAATGGATAGGGCATCGAGTACGCTGCGGTGACATTTGTTTAATGATTGACACTTGCAAGCTAACATAAAAATCTTAATTTACAAATAGTTATCCTATTTCGTCCACGTAAAACTGGAAAGCCAAGCTGGCCTCATAGCCACACGAAAAGCTTGTCGGGCAATATTGTAGCTTTTTCTATCTATGATTCTATGATAAAGCAAAGGGCATGAACTTCATCTACTTAATTATATGATACAAATATATAATTAATTAGATGAAAATAATACCCCTTCTTTATTATTTTAATTATTATTATTATATATCATTTTTTAAATAAAGTATTAAATTTATTTAATTATTTCGAGGATTAAGTTAACATATATCAAGTATTTTTAGGAATAATATTTTTTATATCAATTATAAAATAAATATTATTTTATTTAAAATAAATTATTTTTTAAAAATAATTTAATATGTTATGTTATTTTAAATATAAAGTATATTTATTTTATTAATATTATCTCAATCTCGACAAAAAAAAAAAAAGAAAGTATTATTTAATCTCATTTTGTATCAAAAACTATCATAATATTAATCTATCCGATCTAATCTAATTCAATCAAATTCAATTCAATTTCATCACAACAATCTAATCTAATCTCTCATGCCAAACGGATAGATTAGGCGGGTAATTAAATACTTTTAATATATAAAATTATCATTGAAACAATTAAAATATAGAAATCCAGGTATAAATTATAGTTATTATTATGACATTGGTGAATAAAACACTTAATTAATATATATATATATATATATTCACTGACTATTCTCATTTGGTCAAATGATTGGGTCCCTCGCATGTGGAACCTCCTTGTTAAAGATAAATAAATAAACTTGAGTTTCCGTAAAATACGAAAAGCTGGGTGAAAAATCCCACACCGCTGATGTCATGTGTGAGAAATGAAGCTTGTTTTTTGTCAGATACGGAGCCATTTTGTTCGCTACCTGGGCGGCAAATTGATTTGCAAAGTCTACGTAAAAAACTTCGTTTGAAACCTTTTTACAAAGGCAAACCTTTTGATTGCCTAAAAGGACTTCGCTTAAGCAGGAAGAAAATTTTTTATATTAAATTAAGCATTCTTAATAGGAAAGCATTTGTTCACCGTCACTACCTACTTGATTTGTACCGCCATACATTGCTTATAAATAGGGCAAATGTGCCTAGTTATTCTATACTTTAATCTCTATTAAATTAAGAGTTTTCTCTTTTTCCTCTTAGATCTCATTTGATATACAGGATTGGATTAAATTATTTTAATAAAATTACATTGGATTCAATGAATTGATATTGTAACATGTTAATACGGTATGAGATTGGATAAATTAGTGTTGTAATGTATTTGGTATAATATGAGACTGGATAAATTTAATTTTAAATAATTAAATTATTTTAAAAATAAACAAATCTATTTTTAACTCAACTCAAGTTAAAGCCCTTGCCCGATCAGCTCACTCTCTCCCTTTCGGCCAAATTAACGTCGTTGACTAGTCGTGACTCCGTCCAAGCTTCGTCATGCCCGTCTTCAATCTCTCACATCATCGTTGTCACTGTCTCATTTTGCCTAACCATCAAGTGAGTCTCAAACATTGCCCAAACTGAATCTTGATCGTCTGTCCCTCTCCTTAGACACCTCATCTAATCCTCTTCCACATTTCGCACCAACACCTCCTGATCCTCCTCCACCTCGCTTCCTCTGCACACACAATGCCGCCGCCTCCACTTGGTCCAAACCTTTATCTCCTCAACTGCCCATCAGTTGACTACACGCATAACGCCTCCATTCTCCCTCCTTTTCTCTTTGCTTTTTCTTATTCTTCTTTTTCTTCTAATTCGTATAAAATCAAAACTTGGAATGGAGAAAAATAAAAAATATTAAAAAAAAAAAAAAGATCAAAACCTACACGTGCGTTTGATTTATCCTTCATGTTTGGTGGCTTTCATTTAATCCACCATAATGGAATAAAAAAAACAAGAGTGAGATTAGTTTTTTCAATCTCATGTTCTTGCCAAACATAAGTTTGGATTGGAATAAAAAGAACCCTTTTGATTGCAAGTGAAGAGAATTGTAGAGTTTTTTTTTTTTTTTTAGGTACCAGAGTTGCAATTGCAGAACTTAAAAGTTATAGAGCTCTTTTATTTTTATTTTTTTTCCCAAAAGATAGAGCTTGAAAGTTGGAAGTTGAAATTTGCAAGTAAGTGTTTTCTTCTTTTATTATTATTTATTATTATTTTTAATTTTTTTTATTTCAATCTCTTTTTTTTTTTTTAATTTCAACCTCTCTCTCTCTCTTTGACTTATTTGACCAGTCACCCATTTCTATCCATTATCTATTTTTCCTTTTATTTTTTTTTTCAAATCACTCTAACCATGGGATGAAAATTTGGCTCACCCAACAACTGAGCATTATTTTTTTCCATTGAACATATCAAAGTTGGTTCCACTTTATGAATATGCAAAACAACAACATAATATCTAAAACAAATAAACCAGTCATGTCAAGTCACAAGCAATCACATATGAACCAAACACAATATTGTATCAAAGAAAAACACACACTACAAAATCGAGTATTACATACTTCAATTATAACAATATGCAACATAAAAACACAAATCTTGCTACATGAAAAAGAAATGACAACATAAACAATCCTTACACAAAACTAACTACACAAAGACACACAAATATGACTATAAACCAAAGTTGACTATGCACATACTGTAACTACACAAAGTCACACAAATATGTCTACATACCAAAGTTGATTATGCACCTACTATTGTAACCCTACAACCTATACCACAACTCACCATAATACATTAACCTAAACACAAAAACCCTTACATGTAACTAAAATATAACTTAAACGTGAAAACAATTTCTAGATAATCCTAAGAGAAGAGAAAATGGAAGCTTTTAGCACCGAATTACCTTGACTTATGACATTGTCATTTAATGAATTCTTTGAGTTTATATGACACCTAAAAGATAGCACTCCCCATTTTACTATAAATGAGACAAAACTCACAACTTTCTTCCTTATTATTATTATTTTTGTTTTTTGAAATTTTCCATCACTCTTCTTCTCTCTCCCTATTATTTTGAAATTCTTATTTAAACACACTCTCTTTTTTTAACAAGAACTCGAACGTATTTTTTAGGAGACAAAAATGTTTTGAAAGGTATATGATTAAATCTCAAACTTGAACTCCTTTCGGACATCCTGCACCCAAACGTCCTAGAGGTCTCAAACATCCCAAACTCGAGACTTCTTGGTTTGGGACGTCTAGGATGTTCCGATGTATTCAAAACATCGATGTCTTGATATGTATTCTAGACATCAACGTCCTGGCATGTTCATTAAAAGAACTCCTCATTTTACCCTTAATGAATAAAACAAAACTCATCACTTTCTTCCATCTTTTCTTCTATTTCGTTTTTTTGGAAAATTTCCATCATTCTTCTTCCCTCTCTCTATTATTTTGAAACTCTCCTTCAACCACACACACACACTCTCTCTCTCTCTCTATCTCTCTCTTTAACAAGAACTTGAACTTATTTTTTAGGAAACGAAAATGTTATGAAAGGTGTATGATTGAATCTCAAACTCGAACTCTTGTCAAACATCCTGCACCCAAACATCTTGGACATCCCAAACTTAAGACTTCTTGGACGTCTCGATGTGTTCAAGATGTCAATGTCCTAATGTGTGGTCCATACATTGATGCCTTGATGTGTTTGGATGTTGACGTCCTAGTATGTTTAAGATGTCGATATCCCAGTGTATTTGGGACATTTGGCATCCCGAAGTTAGGATATCTTGGTTTATTCACGACGTTCAGGACATCTCGAGTTCAGTTGGAATGTCTATGTTTAAGACATCTAGAACGAGTTTACTTTACAGTAGATAGGTTAGAGTTTTCAATTTTTGTATTTTTATTTCTTGTTCTATTTTTTCTTTCAGGTTTAAAGGGTTCGAATTTCTTCTTTTTTCTTTTTGTTTCTATATCTTGTTTATGTTTGAAAATCGAAAGATGCAGAAAATGACTTTATGGATCAAAGAAGGATATAATATTTGTGTTTCTATGTTTTGATCTCTCTCTCTCTCTCTTTAACGCCTTCAATGTTGAAGAAGGAAGGAAAAGTTTTTTTTTTTTCTCTTTATGCAAGGACATTTTTCTCTTAAAACCGAAATATTTATCATATAAACTTAAAATATTGATACAGTGACAACGCCAAAAGTCACCTAGTAAAGAGTGCTAGGAAAAAAATTATTCTTCTTATTAAGAAAGCACTTTCAAACCCTAAAACATCATTACATAGAAAATACATCAAAATCATAATTACTTTTTATAAAAGCAACATCTATAACATTATCATGCAAAACCTCCCAAAATTTAACCTAAAAAATTAACCATTTCCAAATATATTACAATTTTAAAATGTAAAACAAAACCAACTTTCTCAATGCACGTAAGTTTTACAAGAACAAAATTTACTTTCAGTAAAATTTATATCTCATGCAATTCAAAGCATGAAAGTAAAAGCACAAAAAATAAATTTGTCAACATATATTACATTTCAAACTCAACATACCTAAGACACAAATATAAAACACAATTTGGTGTCCTTCACAGGGCATAACTACTTTTATCTTTAGCTCATGTTTATTGTTTCCAACTGTCATTTGGGCTATATGAAAAATTAAATGCAAACAGCTATCTATCACAAATGAATTAAATCATAGTTTACACGACAATCAACTAATTTAAAACAACATCAATTATTATATCATCCAAATAAACAAACCTTTTTCTTATAAAGATCAATGTATACTAATTTATATTAAATAACAATACTTTTAAATTAGAGAAAAAACTAAGTACATATATTACGTACTAGATTTTGTTTAGAATAAAGTGAGCACCAAATTGTGGTTGCATAGTGAAACCTTGACAAGGAGCATGAGCATAAGTTGGAGAAAGCTTGAAAGAGAAATTTTGCAAAATCATTGCCAAAGCCAATTTTGCTTCCAGTAATGCGAAGTTTTGTCCGATGCAAATGCGAGGACCCCAACCAAATGGGAAGAATGAGACTTCATTATTCTTTGATGCCTTTGAAACTCCATCAGAAAATCTATCCGGGTTAAACTCCTCTACATCATCACCCCAGTATTCATGATCAAGATGTACCATAAATATTGGAATTGAAACTGTAATTTCTGGTCGTATATCTATTTCTCCAAGTTTGGTCTGTCTACAACTTGAGCGGGACAAAAGAGGTGCAGGTGGATATAATCTAAGTGTCTCATGTAGAATTTTGTTCACCTATAAACAATATAAATTCACTCTCAATTTAAGTTATGTTTTAAAGATAAAGATATTCTATTTCCAAGTACTTGTATGCTAAATAGAAATTGTTATCATTATTAGTGTTTTTCAGCTAAAATTGCTTTGATTGATCATTTAAATGACACTTCCACAATAGTTTGGTTTTAGAACTTTCAATTGAAAAATGGGGATCACATACTCTAACATGTCCTCATTAATACCAATATTATGTTGAGATGACTTTAATGGGTTTATTAAACACTTGAAACCCATTTATAATCTCTATTACTCAATAACACTCCGTGATAGTGAGATTAAATACAAAAAAGAAAAATATATCATTTCTTTTAACATTTAATAATAAAATAATATTATTATTAAATCAAAAATAATAAAATAAATAGGGAGGACAATTGTAACATAGATGTCCTCCACCAACGCTATAGGGAGAGGCTATGTGTATTTGTGTGTGTGTGTGTGTGTGTTAGCCTCCCCTTGATTAAATCTTCCTACATCAAGGAGTATCACTTGATAATTATCCTCCTAGATTTGTTTCTAAACTTATATCTAAGTCATCAATAATTTCTATGTTATTACACCATCAAATAAGTGTGTCAAAATATTTTACCTAAAAAATTAAAACAACAAATTAAATTAGAGTTTAGTCTAAACACGACAACTCATCAGTTATCCTTCTAAATTATATAGCCCTAATTTTTTGAAGATGAACAAGAATAATATTAATAAAACAAAAGTTCAAGAAGTTTGAGAAAGGCATCATTGACTTACTACTTTCAAGTTGTTTAGATCATCAAACTTTGGTTTGTCATTCCCAAAAACTTGGAACACCTCCTCTCTTGCAAGCTCTTGCCAATGCGGGTGGATGCATAACAAAACCATTGCCCATATAAGCAAAGATGCAGTGGTTTCCTGCCCTGCAAGATAAAACAACTTGCACTCCTCAATCACCTCCTTAATACTCATTCCAGTTTCCTTCCGTCCATCTTCTTGCATCTCTTTGTAATTTGACTCTATTAATATACCTAACAAATCATCATAACCTGCTTTTCCAAGTCTAATTGCCTCTTGTTTTTTGTTTATTATTCCTTTAATCAGCGCTCGAGTTTCTTTATAATTTCTTCTCATTCTTCTGTTTGTTGCAGTTGGCAAAAGCCTACAATATAAATTAAATTGTGCGGGTAAGAAGCACCATCAGATCATAATATTGGCATGGATATAACTACTAGTTTATAGTACATTTTGATAACATTATTTGTATACCACAGTTTACATTATTAGGAATAGTGCTAGGCTTCTCAAATATTTTCACCAAATATATGCCCAAATAATATGGCATGTAAGTTGCCAAAATCCTATTAATTATCACATCATCTCATCATTTACAAGATTTTGACAACTCATATACCACATCATTTAGGCATAAATTTAGATAAAATATGTGGAAAGTCTAGCATTACTGAAAAAGTTATACAAAGAATGTCCCTATGAGACTTGACACCTGCATGGAGACTTTTGACTTATTATAGTGATGTTAAGCAAATTATTAACAATAAGAAAGATTATTATGAAAGCTACAATATTAGTTTCATTTACCTCCATCCCGGGATGAAAGAGAACTGAAAATTTTTGAACCAATCAGCCATTTGTTGTCTTATGAGTTCAAATATTTTTCTTCCATCTTCATAGCTACTGCCAAATGCTGTCCGAGAAATTACATCGGCTGCTAAAGTTTGAATATGAGGCCACAAGTCTAACTCATGATTGGAGTTCTTGTTTTGGTTTGTGATCACAAGCTTCTTCCATTTACTTATCATGTTGTTACAGCTCCAATAAATGCTTGGAAACATATCCTATACAAAAAGGAAATAGCCGCATAAGCATTAATTAGTAGATAATTTCTAGCTAGGTTTAGGTAATTGTACATCCCTTCTTGACTATATTGGTGTGAATTTCCCTTTTCACGTCTATGTTGGAGGATTCAAATCTCATCATAAGTATTTATTAGAACATAGGAAAAGATTTTTCCTTGATTATAAGAGAGTATTCTCATGATTATGGAAGTAAAAATTTGGGTTGTGTATTTAGTAATAGGTCTTAATAAGTCTCGATAAGTCTTTGACTCATTCGGAGTCAGAATAAAAATAAAAAATAAAAAAATAAAAAAAGTGATTGCATCTTATTTTGTTGAAATTGTCCACTATTGACATTAAAGGGGCATTTGACATTATGATTATAATTTGTAATAAATAGTATAAAAATTACCTTTAACTTGTAGTGATGGAAAGCCGGATTGGCAATTTTTCTAACTTTATTCCACTGCTCACCCTCATAGCTCAACATACCTGTCACCAACAACTTATCAAGTGGGGTTGATTTGGGTTTCTGAAAGATGTCATACTTGAACAATATATCCCTTATCAATTTTGGGTCTGTGATGATTATGCTTGGTGTCGGACCGTTCCATGTAAAAGATTTCTTGCCTGCATTTATAATATATGGTATGAGGATATTTTTCTTTTTTGAAACTTGGTATGAGGATATTATATTTGAAAAAATACTCTATTGTAAGATAATTAAAAAGATAGAATTTATGTGCCTAGATTCTCATGAAGGTACAAGACAAACAAAAATTCTAAATTAAAGTCTAACTAGCTCATCTTATTATGAACTTGTTTAGCTGCTTATTTGCACAATTGCACTCTGGTTGGACACTCGCCACGAAACAAAACAGTTGGATCCAGTGATCCTCCAATTCAATTATTTCATTACTCTTATACTTAAACTAGCTTCCATTTGATGATAAATTTTGTCTAAGGAAAAAGCTTAAGTGGAACGGTCTTGTTATGACAGTGATGGGACCATCCATTGTAGTTTTGTTACGTAATCCAATTTTAATATATGCTATATGATATAGTTATATTGGGTGGTCTTGGATCCAATTATCCTCCAATTCAATTATTTCATTATGTACTCTTATACTTAAAACTAGCTTCCATTTGATGATAAATTTCGTCTGAAAAACAAAAACAACTTATGTGGGACAGTCTTGTTATGATACTGATGGCATCGTCCAATGTAGTTTTGTTACGTAAATTTTACTATATGCTAGATGATATAGTTGTATTGGGTGGTGTCATTATTAACATGATGAAACAACCCCATAAAGTGGTGTTGGGAAAGAAGGGAAAACTTTGGATTTTAGTTTTTCTTTTTAAACAAAAAAAAAAACCTAAATTTAGTTAATTTTCTTGTTCATTTTGCAACATGTGTGACAACTTGGATGGATTATAATCTCACACACTTTTAGGTTTAAGAGAGATGACATTAACCGCTGGTTATAAATTATTTGTTTTAGATTTATGAAACAATTATACTGAATTTTACGATAGTTTAAAGCATATTGAATTTAAACAACAATTTAAAATTATTTTATTTATAAAAAATAAAAAATAAAAATAAATACAAATAAAAATAAACTAAAATAATTTCTTGTCATCAACAAACTTCTATGAATACCCTTTTGGTTAAATTGAAAGGTAACCAAAGAGGGAGATATAAATTCGGTTTTTAAGAATTCAAAACTTTTCTAGGAAATCCCCTTTGAGGCTAACATTTATTTTATTAAAAAAATTGTTGTGATTTAATTTTATGTCAAAATTAATTTAATTAACCGTAGCCAATCCTACCCAAAACTATTGTAATCAGAAGAGATTGCATAAACGCCCCGGGTTAGGTGAAATTGCTCTAATAGGGAATCTTTGACCATAATTAGAAAAACTTTCATTGAACTTTCAAAAGTGTGACACAAACACCCTCTATTGTGAGTCAAATGCCACCAAGTTCCAGATGAAAATGGTCAAAGGTGTAAAAATAACTAAAACATCCTTTAATTTTAAAAGTCAAAATTTTTATTATTTTATTCTAAAGTGTTGATTAATATATATATTTAAAATTAAAAAATTTATTATATAATTTAATTTAATTACAAAAAGGAAAAAAAAATTGAATGACTTTGTCCAACCGAAGGAGATCAGGGTAATGTTCCTTTTTCTTTTAAATTTTGATTATTTTTTTTAAAATTTTTATGAGATAAATGGACGAAAATAGTTTGTGTTTGATGTGAAAATTGAAGTTGGTGATCAAATGAGTGTAAATGGATGAAATCTAATGATGATGATGAAGAAGAATTAGTTTTATTTTTTCTTCAATTAAATTTTTGTTTTTGAATAAATAATATTAAAACATTATTTACTTATGCATGAAATATTTTACCACTGATATTGTGGACATAACGCTAACCCATTAATAGCTCATTAATGGCAAGGGGGTATTTATGTTTGCACTTTTGAAAGTTCAAGTGAATTTGTTGTAATTATGACCAAGGTTCCTATATTGGTGTAATTTCATCTAATCTTAGGGACGTTTGTGCAACTTTCCTATATTTGATAGACAGATGAAATGATTTTTTCAATTACGTTTTAGAGAATAAAAATAAAATTCCTCAAGAGATAAGTTTTTTATACTCATATTAGTAAGATTGTGAATTTAAATCATGCTTTAATTCTTTAACTCCCAAATTTATAGTAATTTTAAAAAGGGAAAAGATTGGACAGTAGTTATTTAATAATAAATCTAGATATAACGACTCTATATCTTAATTTGTATCCAAACTTATAGTATGGTAATCCATAAATGAATACAAATTAATAATAATTTACTTCAATTATTACATGTTATATGAATTATGAGTACTGTTAGATATCCTAACTCTAAATCTTAACTAATGATATGTCCTAATTTGTAGTTTCATTAATGATATAACAATTTGTAAATGAATATATTGAGTTATCTCATTTAAATTTAATTAGCATGTTAAATATTGGGACACAAGTTTTTTTTTTCTGATCTAATTACATCTATCAAGACTATATGATAGATATTATAGCGCAACTTGAAACACAGTCCTCTATTCAAGGGGAAATTTGTCCTTACCACTTTGAAAGGTTTATCCGTAATTTGCCCATATACATACAAGAGGTTTATAAAAATTATCCGCATTATTACGGATGACACACTTGAACCCTACGCATTTCGCACAAGACGTGCTTGCCGCTGAGGCATAGCAACTTAGTGCATATTGGGATACAAGTTGAGAAGTTGAGATGCTGGTGTTACTCATTATTTAAATTGACAATCATAGAATAGAAAATAAATTATGTTAAAAAAAATAAAAAAGAATAGAAAATAAATTAAAATATCAACTGAGATGTCAAAAACTACTCTTATTTGATTCTCCGATGCCAAAAATAGGCACGTAATGGATAGGGCATCGAGGACGCTGCGGTAACATTTGTTTAATGATTGACACTTGCAAGCTAACATAAAAATCTGAATTTACAAATAGTCATCCTATTTCGTCCACATAAAACTGGAAAGATAAGTTGGCCTTATAGCCAAAGTAAAAGCTTGTCGGTCAGTATTGTAGCTTTTTCATCCTATGCATTTGTCAAAAGTCAAAACACACATGAAAACACACGTCTTATTCTAGAATAAAAAACTCCTTATAGCCACAGGAAAAGTTTGTCGGTCAATATTGTAGCTTTTTCTATCTATGATTCTATGCATTTGTCAACACTCAAAACATAATTAATTAGATGAAAATAATACCCCTTCTTTATTATTTTAATTATGATTATCATATATATCATTTTTTAAATATAATATTAAATTTATTTAATTATTTCGAGGATTAAGTTAATATATATTAAGTATTTTTAGAAATAATATTTTTTATATCAATTATAAAATAAATATTATTTTATTTAAAATTGATAATATATATAGTTAAATTACTTTTAAAAAAATAATTTAATATGTTATGTTATTTTAAATATAAAGTACATTTATTTTATTCATAGTATCCCAATCTAGACCCCAAGAAAAAAAAAGTATTATTTAATCTCATTTTGCACCAAAAACATTACAATATTAATCTATTCAATCTAATTTAATTCAATCCAATTTAATTTAATTTCATCCAAATAATCTAATCCAATCTATCATGCCAAACGGATAGATTAGGTGGGTAATTAAATACTTTTAATAAATAAAATTATCATTTAAACAATTAAAATATAGGAATCAAGATATAAATTATAGTTATTATTATGACATTGGTGAATAAAACACTTAATTCTAATTCCTAATTAATTAAAATTATACACAAACAATAAATTCCTGTATGAAGGTGTAGAAAATCAGCAAGACAAAGTCAGTTAATTAGTGTGCAATATCAAGACATTCGTTCTGGAAAATTTACTTGATCCTAATTAAAATTACAAATACACACATATATGACTGTAAAACAGAGAAGAGAGAGGGAGAGAGATGTAGAAGGCGTACCATAGTTAGTGACGATATGATGCTGGAAAGGCATGACTCTCTGCACAACTTTACTGTGGGAATCGGAGGGGTTGATGGGTTTTGATCTTGCCTGGTTTCGTGCCGCTGACATGTCTTTCATGTCTCCGAAAAAGAGTCTGTAGGAGTTGCCTGAGAAACCCTGTTGTCTGAGCCACTTCTCTAGCTTCTTTGGCTTCAACCATACCCATTGCACCACCCTCAACAGCATCCATGCTATCACTATCGTAGTGAGACCAGAAAGGAAGCCAGTAAATGTAATTTCCATTTTATTCGATGCGGGAATGGAGAAGGCAAAGAAGAATGTGGTAGATGTTAGCAGATACCCAATTGATAGAGCCTTCTATATATATATACACGTATACATATATGGGATAGGATCGGGGGACACAAATTTTAACACGATTTATTGACCATTGGATAAGGAGGATTTCAATGGTTTAGATTTATTCACACCACTGTATACAACTCCATTTTACACTCTATATAAATGTTTTCTCTCACCTTTCTCTTCATTATTACACAATCTCTTTTCCCGCCCATTAATATTAAAATCTCAATATTTAAATTATTTTTTTCTCACCCAATCCAATTATATTTAAAAACCTATTAAGAAAATTAAAAAAAAAACTGCAATTGTTTTTTTTTTTTAACTTGATAAATTTATTATTTAATTGATGATTTATTTTTTAAAATAGTTTAAGTCAAGCAATCTTTAGTAAGAAAATTTTCACTACCACTAAAAAAAAAAAAAATCTTATTTCAAAAACATTTTCTAACCAAAATAAATAAAATAGATTTTGTTCCAAAAACACAAAACACTTAACAAAAAAAAAAAAAGACTGTCATCGAATCATTTTCCAAGTAAACTTGAAACACATAACCACACATGCCAATTGTTGCCACCATTGACACCCACCAACCATCAGAGTCTTTTCATGTAAAAGTTGCAAGATTTAAACTTTTTGGTTAAGTGTTTTGTGTTTTTGGAAAACAAAATCTATTTTATTTATTTTAGGTTAGAAATTATTTTTGAGATAAGGATTTTTTCTTTTTCAGTGGTAGTGAAAATTTTCGTACTGAAGATTGCTTGGTTTGAACTATCTTAAAAAATAAATCATCCTTTAAATAATTAATTTACCACTAAAAAAAAAAAAAATTGTAGCATTGTTTTTAATTTTCTTGGTGGGTTTTTAAATATAATTGGATTGGATGAGAAAAAAATAATTTAAATATTATGATTTTAATATTAATGGGAGAGATGAGAGATAGTGTAATAATGAGGAGAGATGGTGTAATAATGAAAAAAGAGGGGAGAGAAAACATTTATGTAAAATGTAAAATTGAGTTGTATGTATTTTGGTTAGAAATTGTTTTTGAAATAAGGATTTTATTTTATTTATTTATTTTTTTCAGTGGTAGTGAAAATTTTCGTACTGAAAATTGCTTGATTTGAACTATCTTAAAAAATAAATCGTCCTTTAAATAATTAATTTACCACTAAAAAAAAATAATTGTAACATTGTTTTTAATTTTCTTGGTGGGTTTTTAAATATAATTGGATTGGATGAGAAAAAAATAATTTAAATATTATGATTTTAATATTAATGGGAGAGATGAGAGATAATGTAATAATGAAGAAAGAGGGGAGAGGAAACATTTATATAGAGTATAAAATGGAGTTGTATGTAGTGGTGTGAGTAAATCTAAACCATTAAAATTTTTCTCATCCAATGATCAATAAATCGTGTCAAAATTTATATCAAAACTTATGTCTCTGGATCGTATCGCTACATATATATATATATATTCACCGACTATTTTCATACGGTCAAATGATTGGATCCCTCGCATGTGGAACCTCCTTGTTAAAAACAAATAAATAAACAAGAGTTTCCACCAATTGATAGAGTCTTCTGTATATATATTCACTAACTATTTTCATTCGGTCAAATGATTGGGTCCCTCGCATGTGGAACCTCCTTGTTAAAGATAAATAAATAAACATGAGTGTCCGTAAAATACAAAAGGCTGGGTCAAAAAGCCCACACCGCTGATGTCAGGTGTGAGAAATGAAGCTTGTTTTTTGTCAGATGTGGAGCCATCTTGTTCCCTAAGTGGGCGGCAATTGGATTTAAAAAGTCTACGTAGTAAATTTTGTTTGAAACTTTTTTACAAAGCCGAAACTTTTGACTGCCTAAAACGGGCTTAGCTTAAGCAGGAAGAAAATTTTTTATATTAAATTAAGCATTCTTAATATGAATGCATTTGTTCACCGCCAAGTGATTTGTACCGCCATACATCGCCGATTTTATAGGCAATTGTGCCTAGTTATTCTATATCTCAATCTCAATTAAATTGAGAGTTTTCTTTTCTCTTTTTTAAATTTCATTTTATATACAAAATTGAATTAAATTATTTTATTGAGATTGAATTGAATTAGATAAATTAAAATTATAATATATTTAGTATGGTATAGAATTAGATAAATTAGTGTTATAATATGTTTGATATAATATGGAACTAGATAAAATCAATTTTAAATAATTAAATTATTTTAAAAATAAACAAATTATTTTTAACTCAACTCAAGTTAAAGTCCTTGCCAAATCGACGCACTCTGTCCCTCTCGGCCAAATTAACATCACCGACTCATCGTGACTCCGTCCAAGCTTCGTCATGCCCGTCTTCAATCTCTCACACCATCGTCATCATTGTCTCATTTTGCCCAACCATCAAGTGAGTCTCAAATGTTGCCCAAACTAAATCTCGATCGTCTTTCCCTCTCCGCAAACACCTCGTCTGATCCTCCTCCACATTTTTCACCAACACCACTTGATCCTTCTCCACCTCGCTTCCTTTGCACATACAATGTTGTCGTTCCACTTGGTCCAAACCTCCATCTCCTTCACTACCCATCGGTTAACTATGCACACAATGCCTCCATTCTCTCTCCTCTTCTCTTTGCTCTTTCTTATTCTTCTTTTTCTTCTAATTCGCATAAAATCAAAACTTGGAAAGATAAATAATAATAATAATAATAATAATAATAATAATAAAAGATCAAACCTTGGACACGGGTTTGATTTATCCTACATGTTTGGTGGGTTTCATTTAACCCACTGCAGCGGAATAAAAAAAAAAACATAATTGGGATTGGTTTTTTCAATCTCATGCTCTTAGCAAACATAAGTTTCGATTGGATTTTATCCAAACTCATGTAACAAACAAAGCTTTATAATTCTCTCCTAAAATTTTAGAGAAAGGTAATTTTATTAGTTTAATAAAATCCTTCTAATCTTGGTTCGTAGATGTTTCCTTCATATTGAAGGTTTTATCACATAAATTCTGTGTCCACTATTGTTTTATTTTATTACTTCCATTTTTTTTTAATATTCTTTTCAATTTCAGATTTATACTGAGATTATAATAGTATCAGTTGTTATAACAACTTGTTTACTAATCATGAATTCAAATAAGGAAATGGAACTTAATTCCTTATTTATGAATTCCTATGTTTATTAAAATTTGTGAGAATTAAATTATGTAGACTCAATATCTAAATTGGAAATTAAGTTTGAGGTTGGAAAGGGAACTCGATTCTCTTCTCACACTCAAGAAATCAAGTTTACTTTTCTAATAAAAGAAAGGAATTTATATGGTTTTAGTAAAACATCCTCTACCAATTTTGGGAATTTAATGTAGAAATTCTAACACTTGACGTTCTCCTTTTATCACAGACTACCACTCCTCTGTTAGGGAGAAATAATAAGAGAAATGATGTAGGATGTGTTCATCGAAGCATGCTTCAAGACATATCTCTCTCTTCCACTTCCAAATTTGTAATTGCTTAACTTAATATTTTCATGGTGTCTGATGGCCCCGAAACTCAGACGCCGCCAATATATGAAAAGGGAATGTGCGAGAACTAGAGAATCCTCGCATAGTTAAGGTCCTGAAAAGGGTTATAAAAAACTATTCCCGACATTTGGTTTTCTTATGCAAAACCAAGTACGAAGGATGTATATGTTTTAAGATATCGGTTAGGGCATAATGGGGGTCTGCACATACAAGCTAATGGCAGAAGTGGTGCCTTGTCTCTTTTGTGGGGGGAAGAATGGTTGGTTACGATCCAGTCCTACTCACAGCATCATATAGATGCTAAGGTAAAAAGTATAAAGGGTAAGTTATGGAGGTTCTCAGGGATATAAGATAGCCCTTACCCAAGTCACTAGAAAAGACCTTTGGGAATTGCTCTGACGACTTGGCAGTGTTGATCGCTTGTCATGGTTATGTGGTGGCGACTTCAATGAGCTTTTCCGGTTTGATGAGAAACAAGGTGGTTCAGAGAAATCTGCCTATGGAATAGTAAAGTTTCGCAAGGTTGTGGAGGACTGCAGGTTGTATGATATAGGCTACAGGGGACCAAAGTTTATATGGATCAATAAGATATGTGGGGAGGCTAATGCACAGAAATGGTTAGACTGATTTTTGGCTAATAGTCCTCTGTGGAATGAGTATTAGCGAGCTCGAGTAGTGCATTTGGACTTCAACTTCTCGGATTATTGTCCTACTTTGCTGTAATGAGATCCCCCCACATTCAGACTTAAGCTCGCAAGGGTTCAGTCATAATAGATTTCATTACGAACTCTTTTGGCTACAGGACGAAGAATGTGCAACGGTTGTCCAGAAAGCTTGGGATAAAAAGACTATTAGTGGGTCTCCAGATGAACTATGCAATCCTCTAAGGTGGTGTGCAGTCCAACTTTACTAGTGGAACCAGCGGAAGTATGATGTTCTCAGCAGAACTATAACAAACAGGCAGTAAGAACTTGAAGAGTTAATTCATGACCAGAAAAGAAGCATGGAAGAGGGACAAATACAGCAGATGGAGCGCAAGCTGGAAGGACTTTTGGATTGAAAAAAAATGAAAAAAAGGTATATTGGAAGCAAAAATCACGAGTGGATTGGCTTCGAGCAGGTGATAGGAACTCGAAGTTCTTCCATGTGGAAGCTTCAGCTCATTGGCAGAAAAATGTCATCTCTTCCATTACAAATAAGGATGGGCAACAGATAGATGACCTGGACGGTATTACATCAGTTGTATGTGAATATTTTGAGGAGATTTTTGCTTCCCAATCCCCTTCACAGGCTACATTGGACCGAGTTGCAGAAGTTGTTTTAGTAGAACTATATGTAGATGCAATTTCAGTCTTGACAGCCCCGTTCATAGCAAATGAAGTCTATTGTGCAGCTTTCGAGCTTGGGCCCCTAAAGGCACTTGGACCCGACGGCTTGTGAGCCATTTTCTTTCAAACTTTTTGGAACGTGGCAGGAAGTGATGTGGTAGCAGTGTGTCTCAAAGCTTTGAATGAAGGGGAGTCTTTCAGACACTTCAATAAAACCCACATAGTTCTCATTCCCAAGAAGGCCAAACCTCTGAGTTTTCTAGACTACAGACCAATTAGTCTTTACAGCGTCCTTAACAAAATCATTTCGAAGGTGCTGACCAATCGAATCAAGAAAATATTGCCAGGTATCATCTCCATTTGACGAGACCTATCCCGACTCGCGTCTCATGTCCAAAAAAATATTGTGAAAACTGACGGAACTCATCCTAACTCTCGTCTCGAGTTCAAGAGAATGCCATGAAACTTTAATATTTCTAACTAAAATTTGAAGTTTCCAAAAAACCTTTTAGGAAAATTATCACAAATGTCATAGTCACTTTATAAATTTAATTTGAACAAAATCCAAAAATATTTACATTTCTCGTGTTGGACCCTTAGACTGAATATACAAAATATTCACAAAATATCTAAACAAGATATTTCATCTATAAGTGTACGCTTGAAACACGATTAAGAAAGCTGATTAATTAAAAATAATACACATAATGCAAATTGTTCATCATTATGTGGCCATTCTCACGATATAAAATAATCTACATGAACTTGCGACGAATGCTTTAAAAAAAATGGATTTTGTAAAAGCATGAGCGCTAATGCCCAATGAGTGGATATAACTTTTTTTAAAATATTTATAAATAAAACATAATATATTTCTAACAATAACAAATAATTTTCAATGATTCATACGCAATCATATTTGAAAATAAATTGAATTCAAATATCATATCCTAGTGAAACTATAAACTTCTATATAAATCATCTTTGTAAATTTAATAATATATAATCTAAAAATTTATAATCTGTCAAACTTTTCTAGAATCTCTTTCTGTAAATCTAGTGTTTTGTAAATCTTTTTCTTTACTAATCAAACTTAGTTTCTAATATTTGTAATTTGAAAATCTACACCAATTAGTACCCAAGAGAATCTGGTCATATGTGGTGGAAAACATCGTCGCACACGCAGAGCAAGCATAACATATGCTATAAATGTGTTGGGTAACTCAATAACTCTCCCGACAACTCAATGACTTTTCTGACTTCTACCATATATGTACTAAATAACTCTAAGACTAACATATGTGTAGTCTATCTGACTGTTAGATGAGAGGGTATAGTCCTTTTGTTCTAAAAATCTCATTTCATTCATTTCCAAATTTCAAATCATTTTCATATATAAATTGTATAATTCTATTTTCGATTATAAATATAGTTCTCAATAAATCCCCTTTTTTTCCATAATATAAATAAATATTCTATAATCAAATCTTAAAGCATAATTCATAATCAATAAATCAATAGACTAGTTAAATAATTTCCTTCTAATAACAATTAAATAATTAAAATTTGAAATTTAAATAATTATAATAAACTATCCAGGTAATTTATTAACTAACAAATAATTCATTTCTAATAATTTGTACATAATAAAATCTTAAATCAATGATTAAAATCTTAAATCTATAAGTATAAATAATTAATTTAAAATAAAGATAACAATTCACTCACATAGCTCCTTTATTTATTTTTGAGCATAATATGGGTTCCCATTTGATTCCTTATAAACTTGGATCTACTCTAAAATCACATAAAACTCAATTTAGAACCTAAAGGAAAATTAATTAATTTTTTGAATTTCAAATCCCATTGAAATAAAATCATTTATCTAAATATCTTAGGCACCCAAATATTCCATTCACTCATCCAAAATTTCCTTTTTTTTTTTTTTTTTCTCTCCCTTCCTCTTTCTCTTTTTCTTTTTCTTTCTTCTTTTCTCTCGGCTTTTCACTGCACTGTTTTTTTTTTTTTCTCTTCTACCCGGTTCTATTCTATTTGTGTGTGTTTGCTACCTTAAAAATATATATTATATATCATACACAACTCCTGGAACCAGACCCATTCTTTCATTCTTTCCATTGCTTAGCAAGCTCATTAATGTGACACTTGTCTTCATTTAAGTAAAAATAATTTGCCACTAATTTGTTTTCTTATTTGGCCACCAAGTTTTTTGTCCTTTTCCTATCATGTTGACCTTGCTCTTGTACCTTTATATTAACAATGCAAATTGCCTGATAATGACCCACTATCATTCGTTTGGTCAGCCACCCTCTTGTGTCTTTAATTTTGATAAGTGAAAGCCACGTAATTAGGCTTATAGGGTATGGCCCATAACTTCTTTTTGTTGGGCTCATTTAAATTACTTCGACCCATTTTAAAATTTAGGTTTCAATTGATCTCTTAAGTTCACTTAGATTCAGACTTAGAATTCAGACCTTACACCATTAATCACTGTGTGTTCGCTCAAAGGAAGTTTATAGTTGATAATATTTCGATTGCATTTGAACTCCCTCATTCCATTCAAAAGCAGCATAATGGTAGGAAAGGGTATATGACAATCAAGTTGGATATGAGTAAGGTGTATGATTGCATTGAATGGACTTTTTTTATTCGAATCATTACTAAATGAAATTTCCAATGAGGTGGATTCAACTGATAATGGCGTGTTTATCAACCTTGGAGATAGCATTTTTTATCAATGGACAAGTCAAAGGGAAAGTGACTCCAACAAAGGGTATCCAATAAGGGTGTCCACTGTCCCCGTATCTATTCCTCTTTTGTAGAAAGATATTTTCTAGTCTTCTTCATATGGCAAATCAGAACCAAGGATTACTGGGGTTTTGATGTTATCGTGGCAGCTCAATAATGAGTCATCTATTGTTTGCGGATGAAAGCATCGTCTTTTGTACAGCTTCGATAGAAAGTTATAGGGAGTTAAGGCGTATTTTGAAGGTCTATAAGGAAGGTTCAAGGCAAAAAATCAAACTGCAAAAGCCTAACGCTAAGCCCTAATGTGCAGGTTGAAACAATGGAAGAAATTAAAAGGTAGCTGGGTCTACAAGGTAGTTCTTACCATGTTCATTACTTGAGGCTCCTTCAACAATGGGAAAAGCGAAACGAAGAACCTCCAATGAATTAAAAGACCATGTGTGGAGAAAGATTCAATGATGGAAGGGCAGTTTGTTCTCAATGAGTGGGAAGGAGGTTTTGCTAAAAGCGATTGTCCATCTAGTTCCAATGTACACCATGAGTATATTTAAATTGCCAACGACCTTATATGATGAGCGAAGAGGACTAATGGCGAAATTTTGGTAGGGTATGTGGGATGGCAAGGGGAGAGTTAGTTAGGCAAAGTGGGCAAAACTCTGCTTACCAAAAGAGATGGATGGATTAGGCTTTAGAGACCTTTCTTTATTCAACCAATCTCTCTTGGCAAAAGCAAGGTTACAAGCTGTTAACGAATCAAGAGTCCTTGGTGTATTGATAAGGACATTTTTAGTAAAGATTTAAGTCTCTAAATCTATATCTTTGTCTTATTCTCAAGTGTTTTTTATGTGTTTTAGTGTTTTTTAGGGAATAAATCTCTCAATAATGTATACGTTTAATTGGAAATGATTTGATGTGAAATCAAGTCAAAAAAGTGTTGGGTTTAGGTTTTGTGAAAAAATGGCATAATCATGGATTTTCATGCTTAAAAGATGAGTTGACTTGTGAGAGCTTATGCAGAGTCATCAATTTGAGTTATTTGAGTTACACCTATCAAATTAAAAGTACAGATGTCTAGTTTCCATAGTAATTAACGGTTCATGGATCAAAGGTCCATGGAGAAATATATGACTTTTAGTGAGCAAGGGTCAAAGCTAGCGCGCTCTAACACACTCCCTCACCAACTTGCACGCCAACAAGCATGCCATTATCATCCAAGTGTGCACACCAATGCGCTTACACACTAAGCAGTGCGCCAAGAAGCACCACATACTGTCCAAATCGTGCTTACTCACCAACAAGCATACCAAGGGGCATGGCACACTCTAACAAGGGTTGTTTTGTCATTTCACCCTCCATTCCAAGCCCTAGCTTTCCCACACTTTAAAAGGAGACTTGAACCATGAATTTAAGAAGTTTTGTGAGTGGGAAAGCCCTAAGGGCTCCAATGATAAAGTTCCACCATTTCTAAACTACGAGAGCAAATCACTCTATCTTTACACTATCCAACAAAGAAAAGAGTTAGGAAGGAAATTCTATATTGACAGAGAAGGAGAGGCATTTTTGGAAAGGAGCAAGCTTCACACCAACCCTATAAGCTACCCTTTCTCTTTTTTATTTGTATTTGTTATTGAAATATGTTAATAGTGCATTATATGGTTGGGTTTTCCTTATATTTATGAACTTATTTGTTGTCTAGGGTTATAATGTAGCTAAAATTTATAGCTTGACTTGTTATTTATTATTAAAGCTTGATTCTCCATTTTAATCTTTTACTTTAATTATGTTTAATGCTCCGAAATTAATTTATCATTAATTAGAAATTTAGTAACCATATTGAACTTGAAAAATGAAGGTATATGTTGAGACCTCAATTAAAGTGACATCAATAGCAATGGATAAGAGAATATTTTTGTTGCTTGTGCAATCACCATTGAGCAATCTAAACTTAATAAACTCGACTTAGTTGATCCACATAAGAATATAGTGGGCTAGGTGAGGTTGAGCATATCCACTAGACTATCGAATGAGGCATATGTATAAATTAGACATTAATCGATTGAAGATTAGATGGAGATAGAGTGAAAATGGTGGATGATTGGGTTGGGTGAATTAGTGAGGTGAAGTTGCAATCCTAAAGCTCCTACTCCATTAGTTTTGTTCTTTATTTTTAGTTATTAATTTTAGTTTAGTGTTCGTAAGTTCATTTCTCATTTTAGGTAGTTTGAATAAGTTAGTTTGATACAAGTTTAGTACTTGACAAGTTGGCCCAATGCTCGTGGGAATGATATCTTACTCATTATTATATTACTTGTAGACTGTGTATACTTGCACAGATTTCTCGTGTATGTATGTTGTGTGAACTCGGCACGCGTATAGAGATTAGTCATCACGTATCAAGTTTTGAAAGCCAAGTATTTTAAAAAAGAAACATTGATGCAAGCTACCCTAAAACCAAGGGCCTCCTATCTTAAGAGGAGTCTGTTATGGGGACGTGAGCTTCTAAGTAAAGGTGCTAGATGGAAGGTCAGAAATGGCCAGTTCATCTGTGTGTTCAAGGACCTATGGATGTCAAGCCCAAAATCATTTTGTCCAATCACCCATTGTTTCGAGTAAGACCTGAAAGTCTGCTCTTTGGTGATACCTAATGAGAGAGTGTGGGATGTCGACAAGATTAATAATTGGTTACTAGAGATGGATGCAATGAAAATCCTATCTATTACCCCATGTCTATTCGATGATCAAGATTCATGGCAGTGGCACTTTGAGAAGCATGAGGTTTATGATGTGAAAAGTGTTTATCACGTTACATTGTAGGAATGCATTTAGGAAATCAGATTAGGCTCAGGCCCAGCAGTACAATTGTGGAAGACACTGTGGGGATTAAGCATTCCTCTTAAAGCTAAGGTTTTTGTCTAAAAAGCTTGCAATGACGTTATTCTAGCTCTATCTAACCTATTTAAACGATCCATCCTAGTGTATCCTACTTGTCCATTGTATGGTGAGGATCCAATTGTTAGGATTATGCCCTAAGAGTTTGTAATTTATAAACTTTTAAATAAATAATAAATAAAATATGTTTATTTTATTCAATTGATGTGCATTTGTGAAATGTTTGTTTCATACGAATGTCATGTAATATTCATGATTACTTATGTAATCTCAAACTAAATATATAAGTGTTATATACAAAATGATTTAGTTTGAGATTAGTAATCTAAAGAGTCCGTAGAAAACAAATGAAACTGGGTACTTTGTTTGTGGTAAATCTATAACTACAGTTCATTTCACATTTGATATAATGATTTTATCTGGGATCATTCATGTGGTGACATGAAAATGGAGGTACCTTATATAATAGAGATTATATAGGACTGGGCCACGATAAAAAATGAATTTCTTATTAATATCCGTTAAATAAAGAAATTTTTATTTATCGACTATATGATCATATATGAATTGATCTTAATCTTGAGTGTCTTATAGACTTCTATTTGTTGAGACATATCTTTTTATTTACATAGGTGAGTGATGGGATAAAATCCTAATGCACTGATTACAATAGGTCGCGTGCAAGTACACACGGTCACAATGTAATATACTGGCAAATCAAGGTCGTTCCCACAGAGACAACTGCTAAGTTTTAAGTATCAATTACCAACTTCCTTGAAACCAATTTTATTCAGACTTCTTAATTGACACGAATATTTATATATTAAAATTAAAAATACAACTTAACTAAACAAATAATTAAAAATTACTTAAAAAGACAGAAGACCTCGACAGAAGACCTCGACAGAATAAAGTATTTAGGAAATACAATTTCACCAACTATTCCAATGACTTATTCTCATTAAAATAAAATAAAATAAGATAAATAATTTTATTGCGTATTTAATCGGATAACTCTTAAATCTTCACTAGCCTCTTCCGAATGGTCAAGTGAAAATATTCAGAGAAATTAAACTGCTATATTCCTATGCCGATTAATTAGTCTAAATTCTTTAGGATCCAATTATCCACAACGATTACACAAACCTTATAGGTATATTCCTATCCTTTAAGATTCATGTCATTCTATTGATGTCTAAACTATAGTCGTCTTTTCCAAGTGCAATATAGTTAACAGATCAGGCTAATTAATTAGGCCCAAGTTAATTAACCTCATATATAAACAATAGAACAGAATACTGACAATAAAAATAAAAATATTAAACACCAATAAATCATTGAACAAGAATTGAAATAGCTGGCTACATTATATTCCTAGATAAAATCGTTTAGTTCTCCATGAAACCAATTAACACAATGGAAAAAATTGACATCAAAATAAAAATCATTGTATTAATTGAGAAAATAAATTAAGGAAGAAATCATTGTGTAAGTTTGCAAGCCTTCCTTGAATACAACTGAACCAATTGATACAGTCACGCTGATAGCCTCAACTCTTCCTTTGCTGTCGTTTGCTCTAAAAGTGTTTTTCTGTCAAAAATCCTCCGTTGTTGTTTTGTTTGTGATTTTTTTTCTGTCAGCCGTCTTTCCCCTATTGCAAAAAAAATGAGATGCTTTATAGCTGTCCAATTTAGGGTAATTTATTTTCGAAATCAGTCAGTTGACTCCCACCCGCAATCTCAGACTTCTATTCCCATTTCTGTCCTTGATTCTCTCCTTTCTACCTTTGCAAAACTTGGATGCTCAAATTAATTTTGTGATTCTTTCCAAGCTGACAGTTGACTGCTTCCTCAACTTCCTTTAAAAGAAAATTTGCTTCCTTTTCTTGGAGTCTTTGAATTTTTGAGAGATGCTCATGTTTGATTGTGAAATTCAATTCTTTCCTTTCACTGAGTGATTAAATCCCCACTTGACTTAATTGGCTCTGTCACATAAAGTTTGGACTGCTTGAAACACCCATACAGGTCATTCACGCATGAAACAAGGCCCATGCCTAGGTGCAGTTCCTTTACGGGGGCAACAAGGCTGCGACAACTTTCAGCACCCAAAAAATTACAATTTGACCTCTTTATTAAATTCCTGCATAAAACACTTATAAAACATTAAAACACCCCTATTTTACTCGAGTTTTCATCACAAAAGCACAGGTTTAGAATATAAAATCGTGCTTTATTTTAGTCCGATCAGTGAGACTGTTATAGATTTACAGTCAGTAAATTTCGTACTTTAGATATGTGATTTAGTAAGTAGCTGGGAACACTCTATATAATAGTGGAATTCACTCATTCTTACGAGAAGTAGATGAGTAGTTCTCTTGAATATTGATTCGGGATTTAAACAATAAGAGCGTTCGACTTTCTGTTTACGAGTAAACGAAAAGATAAATTCATAAGTTGTTATGGATATATTGTTCATTAGAGAATCAATGACACTTAATTGAATAAAATATAATTAGAGAGGTATAATAAACTTTAATGACCTAACTCTAATTATGAACTACTCGTAGATAATCGAACTATATGAAATGATTAAATCGATGGATACTGAAATTTCAGATTGTGTAAAACATCTATAATTTTAAGAGTGCAACTTTAAATTTTTAGTGGAATAACTCTAACGTTAATAATAGTAAATTATTAATTAAACAGTTTAATTAATAATTCTGATATTATTGAAGTTCAAATTATAGGTCCATTTGATCCTCCTGCTAGCTCACAACCACATAAATAAACAACAAGAATGATATAATTAGATTATCCAATTATTAGTGCCACGTATAAATTTTATGGACACGTTCACGAATTATTTAAATAATTTGATCATTTAAATATATGTAATTATTTAATTATTTGTCAGAATTTATGGGTTCAATTTCAAATTGTACATTAAATTATTTATAATTTAGAATCATTTAATTTAATGAAAAATCAATTAATTAATGGAAATAATGATTTTAATTTAATTGGAATTTGATTCCATATTAAATTAAATTAAAGGGGTTTTAATTTAATAGGAATTAGATTCAATATTAAATTAAAAGTAAAGAGTTATAAATCAATAATGAATTTGATTCTACATTGGATATGAGTTAAGTCTTTCAATTTAAAAGGAAATTGGATTCTTTATTAAATTGAAAAACCTTAGCTTACCATTATAAAAATTGTGTTTTATATTAATAACAAAAAAAAAAAAAAAAAAAAAAAAAAAATTGCCACTTGAACCAAAAATTTCCATTATTTAAAACCCCATATCAAAAGAAATCAAGAAAATTATTTTTTGATTCCTACATAATTTTCTCATAAAAAGATTCCGTAATTTGATTCTTTGAGATTATTATGCCTACACACAGTTTCTTTTGTGAAGAGTCATAGTAAAGAAAATCGGGTGATAAAGAATCTGTAAATCAAAAGAGATCAATTCAATATTCAAGGTAAAATTCGATTTTATTAACTTATTATTAAATTGTTATTACTAGAATTCGATCGACTATGTTTTTGTTTGGAAAAATTTTTAAAATCTACGTATCCGTATTCATATTAAAATCGTTTTTTCCCTTCACAAATATGCATTGGTATGGTGCAGCGAGATTGAGGAGGTCTGGCAAATGACCCATTTTTGGCAAATCTTGGATAAAAAAAGTCAATCAATCTGTCCTAGAAGTAGCAAATGGAGTAGCTAGTCAGGTAACAAAGACTGAGTTTGAGCTTTTCTATTTGCTTCTGTGGGGCATTTAGGTCAAGAGGAACCAGAGCGTCCGTCAGCAACGAAGCAGAAGCGCGGCTGAATTGGTGGAATGGATGAAGGATCTGCATCAGGGGTTTCTCAGAGCAGGGTTTTCCTTATCTTCTAGACCACCAAGAACAGTAGTTCAGAGTTCCTTCTCACAATAACATCTGTCAATAGGGGGAGTTAGGATGAGCTCAATGGCCATAGTAAAGTCTGGGCAAGAGGGTCTAGGAATGGGAGTGACCTTTAGGAACTTGAGTGACAGCGTAGTGGCTGCACTCTCCGTGCCAATTCGAGGGGTGTATTCCTCACAAATGAGGGGATTAATGGCTGTCCGGCTGGGATTACAGTTTGCTAGAAGTATCAGGTTGCAGGTCCTGCAAGTGGAGGTGGAAACGCCCAATGTGGCAGCAGCAATGAATCTGGAGGGGGAATGGAGATCAAAGGTTGGTACAGTGATCAATGACATCAAAGTCCTGCTTAAGGAAGATAGAGTACGGAACTGTCAGGTGGTTTCCTGTAGCAAGAATTGCATGACACGTAACTTCTCTTTGTGGGCTCTACTCCACATGAGGGATGGTTGCTGGAATGCAGCAACTTTCTCTAACAGTTATAGCTTTGTCCAATAGTGTGTTTTAATTGTAGTGCGTTTCAACTACGGTGGTGCTTATTTTGTTTGTGTACAGTTTGAGTTAATTGAAAAAAAAAAATGCAAGATGTGTCGAAGATGTGTTATTTATAATCCATAGACGAAAATTACAACTAGAATTTTTTTACTTTTACTTGCTCTGTGCATGAAACACCATTGGCGTCCTTCGCTAGTCACCACAACTTTTATTATTTTTGGATCACGTTTACTCTTTCTAACTTTTTTTTTTTTTTTAACTACCGGTACCTAATCAGAACACTACTGGGACCAACTGATATAAGACTTAAAAGCACAATCCAAATTTTTACTCCCAGAAACGGAAGAGGGCCACCCATACAAAATGGAAAAACTACCCACATATTACACTATGAGAACTAGCTGAGATGAGATTCTGAAACACAGTTTAAAAATCTGTTCCTAAAAACGGGAGAGGACTATCCACACAGAGTGAGAAAACTATTCACATATTAGTGAAAGGTGCGCAAATCGAACCCAAGACCTTAGACAATGCAAGAGATGAGGGGCACCAACCACCGAGGCACACCCACTTTACACTATTCTTTCTAATTGCCATCTAGGATAGATGACAAATTAAATGTCAACAGCCATCAATCACAAATAAATTTAATCATAGTTCACATGAAACAACATCAATTATTACTTCATCTAAATAGATCAAGTTTATTCTTGAAAAGATCATACATTGTACTTTAAACCAAACAGCAGTACTTTGAAACTAGAGAAAAAGCCAAATATAAACATGACATACTAGATTTCCTGTAGAATCAGGTGAGCACCAAATTGTGGTTGTATAGTTGCACCACGAACAGGAGCATGAACATAAGTTGGGGAAAGCTTGAAAGAGAAATTTTGCAAAATCATTGCAAGAGCCAATTTTGCTTCCACAAGAGCAAAGTTTTGTCCAATGCAAATTCGAGGACCCCAACCAAATGGGAAGAATGAGACGTCATTATTCTTTGATGCTTTTGAAATTCCATTAGAAAATCTATCTGGGTTGAACTCCTCTACATCATCACCCCAACATTCACGATCATGATGCACCATAATTATTGGTATTGCAACCATAATTTCCGGTCGTATATCAATGTCTCCAAGTTTCGTTTGTCTACAACTCGAACGGTTTATAACAGGTGAGGGTGGATATAATCTAAGTGCCTCGTATAGAATTTTAGTTATCTGCAAAACAATATCGATTCACTCACATGTTAATATATGCTTTAAAAGAAAAAGATATTCTATTTCAAGTACTAGATTTGAATGTTAGGGACTATCTTCATTATTTGTTTCTATCAGCTAAAATTGCTTCGACTAACCATTTAAATGACACTTTTAAAATAATTTGCTTTTAGAAGAACTTTTAATTTAGAAAAGAGGATAACACACTCTAACATGACTGCATTCGTACCCAATATTACATTGCGATGGCAATATTATAGGTTTGTTACACACTAACACCTCTTTTATAATCTCTTATTACTCAATGGCACTGTGTAATAATAAGGTTGACTGTTGAAAAGACAAATATACAATTCCTTTTAAAATCTAATAATAAAATAAAATTATTATTAAAATAAAAAAGGGAGGATAACTTTACAATAGATGGCCTCCACCAACACTAATGGAAAGGCTGTGCGTGTGGGGGAGTGTCCCCTTGATTAAATCCTTCTGCATCAAGGACCATATGGTTTCCATCATTTGGTAATTATCCTCCTAGATTTGTTTTTTAAATTTTATTAAAACATATATAGCTACATTGTATAAAAGTATTATTATAAACTTTGACTATTATCCTCCATTAGTTTTTAACTATGGGTAGAGGCGGTCAGTGTATAATAAGTCATCATGTGACATCTCATTCTCATTAGACCAGTGTCAAAATATTTTAGCCCAAGAAAATAGAAGAACAAAATTAGAGTTGAGTCTAAACACAGTAACTCATTGGGTACCTTTCTAAATATATAGCCCTGATCTTTGGAAGACGAATAAAAATAGTATTCATGAAGAAAAAGGTTTAAGAAAGGTCAAATTGACTTACTACTTTCAAGTTGTTTAGATCATCAAACTTCGGTTTGTCATTCCCAAAAACTCGAAACACCTCTTCTCTTGCAAGCTCTTGCCAATGTGGGTGGATGCATAACAAAACCATTGCCCATACAAGCAAAGATGCAGTGGTTTCCTGCCCTGCAAGATAGAATAGCTTGCACTCCTCAATCACCTCTTCGATGCTCATTACATTTCCCTTCTGCCCATGTTCTTGCATCTCCTTGTGATTTGATTCTATTAACATACCCAATAGATCATCACTACTTACTTCTCCAAGTCTCAAAGCCTCTTCTCTTCTGTCTATTACATTTTTAATCAGTGCTCGAGTTTCATTGTAATTTCTTCTCATCTTTCTGTTTATTGCAGTTGGCAAAAACCTACAATATGAATTTAAAATGTTTCAGGTAAGAAGTACCATCGAATCATAATATTGTCATGGACATAAATATTAATTTATAGTAGGATTTTTGCAACATTATTTGTAGATTTACTGTTTACCATATCAATTAACAATAATGCTCGCGATATCCTCACACATTTTAATGCATATCTCTATGTTACATCTCAGATTCTTATATTGCAAGTTCATTTGTACGTACAGTATGTGGAAGCCAGATAAATCACTGGTTAATGTTCATCAGTTTGTCAAACAAAATTGATTCAGATTATTTCCATAGACTTTTCAAAAACGTTTTCACTAAAAACATATATAAAAGTTATACAAATCATCATACCAATGTCAAGCAAATTATAAATAATAAAAACATAATGAAAGCTACAATATTAGTTTCAATTACCTCCATCCCGGGATGAAAGAGAACTGTAAAGTTTGAGTAACATTTGCCATTTGCTGTCTTATGAGTTCAAATATTTTTCTTCCATCTTCATAGCTACTGCCAAATGCTGTCCGAGAAATTACATCGGCTGTCAACATTTGAATATCAGGCCACACGTCTAACTCTTGATTGGAGTTGTGGTTTTGGTTTGAGACCAAACTCTTCTTCCATTTGCTTATTATGTCGTTACAGCTCCAATAAATGCTTGGAAACATATCCTATATACAGAAATAAAATGATTACATAAGAATTAATTAGTAGATATAATAGCTAGGTTTAAGTCATTGTACATCCTCTGTTATATTAATGTGTCCCTTTTCACATTTGCGGCGAGGGATTCAAATCTCATCATGAGTATTTACGAGATTATATGAAGAGATTTTCTATGATTTTGAGAGAGTATTCTTCTGAGAATGAAAATAAATATTTGGACAGCATATATATATATATATATATAAGAAATGATATTAATAAGTTAACAAACCTTAGACTCAAAAAAAAAAAGGTGATTACATCTAATTTTGGTTAAATTGCTTGCAATTAACGTTAAAGGGGCATTTGACATTGTGACTTTAATTTGAAACAAGTAGTATAGAAATTACCTTTAACTTGATGTGATGGAAAGCTGGGTTGGCAATCTTTCTGACTTTAGTCCACTGCTCACCCTCATAGGTGGCCATCCCACTCACCACCAACTTAAGAAATGGGTTTGGTTTGGGTTTCTGAAAGATGTCATTCTTGAACAGCATATCCCTTATCAATTTTGGGTCTGTGATGATTATGCTTGGTGTTGGACCGTTCCATACGAAAGACTTCTTGCCTGCATTTAGGCAACATGTAGTATGAGGATATCATATATACAAAAATACCCTATAGTATAATCAATATGACAGAATTTATGTGCATAGAGAATTTCATCAAGGCACTTGACAAAAAAAATTGTAAATTGAGTTGCATATTCTATTAGGAACTTCTTAGTTAGTTTCTTGTTTGTACTCTAGTTGGACACTCACCTTATAATTAAGTTTAATAATTAAAACAGTTGGATACAATGTGAGATTGTTAACATTATCCTCCACTTGAATTACTTAATTATTCTTACACTCAAACTAGGTAAATTTCGTAGAGGAGAAAGGTTTATAGGGGATGATCTTATAATATCAGTGATGAAACCATCCAATGTAATTGTGTAACACAATTCAACTTCATTAAATGATATATGGTATAATTATACTAGGCAGTCTCATTGCTAACGTGGTGAGACAATCCCTTAATTTATCTTATGCATCTAAAGTGGTGTCGTGAAAGAAGAGGAAACTTGGGATTTTATTTATTTATTTTTGGTTAACTAAATTAGTTTTCCTTTTTATTTGGCAACATTTGTCACAATTTGGGTGGATTATAATCTCACACACTCTATTAGGTTTAGGAGGAAAAAATTAAACCGCTTGTTATAAAATTTTTTCTTAAGATTTTTGAAATAATTTAAATGTATATTGAATTTTAAAAATAGTTTAAAGTTAATTAATTTTTAAACAATAATTTTAAATTATTTATGTTATAAGAAACAACCTAAAATAATTTTATCTTATTCAAAACTAATGTAAAATTGTTTTATTTTCTCAAACAAAAATTTAAAGCAATCACTTGTGACCAACATGTATCTTAGATACTTTAATTTTATTAAAAAAAAAAAATGCTATAGTTTAGTTTAATTCAAAAGTGGTTCAATTTTTTTCAAAAAAAAAGTATCTAAGATACATGTTATACTAATAATTTACCTAAAGCATCGAAAGATAGAGATATAAGCTAGCCTTATATATATATATATATATATATATATATATTATTAACTAATACTTTTTATGGAACTAATTACTTTCAAGACCAGCTTAGATAAGAATTCTAATAACACAGCTCGAATTGATACTCCCAAAAATCAAGAGAAGACTATCTACATAAAGATGGGAGGAATGAGATCAAACCTATCATCTGATGGATAGACAGGGTGTACATTTCCATTAGGCCACTCTTTGTCCTCAATAGGCGCTATAGTTATAACTATAAGTTATAACCATAAAAAAAGCTTCTCAGTTGAGGACATAGTGGGTGGTCTAGTGGAAAGGCACACTCCACCTATCCCAAAAGGTAGATTTGATCCTTACATGCGCCACAATGTGTATGGCAATTGTCCCACATATTTATGGATAACTCTATCTTAATTTTAAAAGTAAATTTTCGAATCGCTCATTAAATATACCCCTATTAGTAAATCTCGATAGATATTTAATCTAAGGTCCGAAATTATATATGTATCAAAATAATAATAATAATAAGGTCAAGGGTGTAAAGTGGCCTTTTCTATCTATGCATATCTCAACACACATATACACACATATATATATATATATATATATAAAAGTAGTGGAAGATGATGTAATATATATACTATTTATTTATGGGATCATGCGGGTGATTAACTACTCCTATGTCAGATAATTATTGAAACAATTAAAATAAAGGACTTACGGCATAAATTATAGATATTATAATGAAATGGATGAATACATACTTGATTCTAATTAATTAAAATTATATACGTACAAACAAGAAATTCCTATATGAAGGTGTCGAACATCAAGAAGACAAGATATTAATTAATCTGGAATATTAGAATATGCATGGTGGAAAATTTACTTGATCTTAATTAAATTTAATAAAATTTGTTGTTGCTTTCAAAAGTAATAATAATAATAATTGTTGTTGTTCTGTATATATAAATATATGACAGTGAAATTTAATAATATATGTTGTTCCTTTCAAAAAGAAACTATATTTGTTCTTTTTTCGAAATAAAAATAATAACAATATTTGCTGTTCTACACTATATGACTCTGAAATTTTATAATATTTGTTTGTTCCTTTCCAATAATAATAATAATATTTGTTGTTCTATATATATAAATGACTGAAATTCAATAATATGTAGATCTATCGACTGAGAGAGAGAACGAGAGATATGCAAAGGCGTACCATAGTTGGTGACGATATGATAATCGAAAGGCAGGATTCTTTCATGGTGGGAATCGGAGGGATCGATGGGTTGTGATCTTGCCTGCTTTTCTAGCGCTATCATGTCTTTTAAATCTCCATGAAAAAGTCTGTAGGAGTTGCCTGAGAAACCATGTTGTCTGAGCCACTTCTCCAACTTCTTTGGCTTCAACCATACCAAGTCCACTGCCATCGTCAAAATCCATGCTACCACAATCGTAGTGAAACCCCAGAAGAAGGTAGTGACAGTGATCTCCATTGCCGACGCAGAAATCGAGACAGGTCAAAGAACAATGTTGGGTAGATGTGAGCTGGTCCCTGAGCTGATCCCTACTTATATAGAGCCTTCAACATATCAGTCCAGCATTTTGGGCCCCCATGCGCACGAAAACTTAACTGTTTTGAAATAATTGTGTCAGAAGTAGGGACGAGCTTATCATCAAGCCAAAGTTGAAAATATGAAACCTGCACAACCGGTTTCATACAAATGAAAGTCGCACTTAATGTATAAGCAGTGGTTTGTACAGTCGAAAGTCCGGTGACTTAATGGTTAAGCATCTCTAGCTGTTACTTCAAATAGTACATTCCAATATCAATTAGATAGTATTTGACACATGAAACTGAGAGTAGATTTGAGATTCAAAAATTTTAAATTATTTAAATATTATATTTAGAGATCAATTAAAATTCAATGGGATTGAGATTATTTAAATCTCAAAAAATCTCAAACTCTCTCATTTCTCATTCTTTTAGAATTTCTGAATCCCAATCAAAATTATATCTTTAAGTGGGATGAGATTTTTCATTTCTTATTTTCTTTCTCTTCTCTCCATCTATCTCTCTTTCTCTCACCTTCATTCCTTCTCTCATCACATAACCACCTTTCTACTCTCTCTTCTTTTTCTTGTCTTCTTTTTTTCCTTTTGAGTTGGGTGGTTCTGCGTTTGACGAACCCAAAACTATCTAGTTTTAGGTTCGATCAGAACCGTTATTCTGATTTTTTTTTTTTTCATGTTTTGATGTTGTTGATGATGTTATTAGTGTGGGCGATGATGATATTGATAAACTTGATTGATGATATTGATGAACTGTGTTAAATGATGTTAAATAGTGGGAGATGTTATGAATTGGATTGATGATGAGATAAAGAATTGTGGTTTTTTTTTTTGTTTTTTGAGATTTTTTATAAAATAATTTTATATAATAAAAAATTAAAATTAATTTTATTTCAATTTAATTCTAATTTACACCAAACATAATATAGTATAATTTTTAATCCAATCTTAAGTTCTACCAAACATGGGACAATGATTTTTCATTCCTATTCAATCCAATCTATTCAAATCCATTTAATTTCAATCCAATCTATTCTAATTCCGTGTGTCAAACGGAATCTAAGTCTCACTCTTTATGTAATATTCATAAAAGTATTGGTAGATCTTTTTTTATGTTTGAAAGTAATCATTCGAACTATACTACCACAGTTATATCTAGATTGATTTCAATAATTCTTTGATCCTTAAAAAGGTTTAAAAAAAAAAAAAAATTAAATAATGGTGTGTACTGCACAATCAATTTGGCTGCGAGCGAAAGTTGAAAAATGAAATGTACAGCAACCCACCGTTTCATGCAAATGAGAGATGCACTTTTGGTCAGGCAGGACTAGCTATCTTAACAAACAACAAAAGTTGTTTCAATTTTGGCTGCTGGGCTGCTGGGAAAGAAGTTGAAAAAGGAAACATGCGGCAAGTGATTTCACACAAATGAAAGCTGCACTTATAATATGGACTACGGCTATCATACAAACTCTAAAAATTGTTTGTATGCTAGGAACACGTAACGGGAAGGTTTCTGAATCGTTGGATGAATAGAATTCTCGTCCGACGGTCAGGAAAAAAAAAAAAAAAGAAAAGGAAAAAATGGGTGGAAACTGGGTACCGGTCTAAAGGGTTAAAAGAAATGGGAACGCTTTCCCCTTCATCGATGTCACTCAAAAAAATAAATAAAAAAGAAAAAAAAAACAAAAACACAATCTTATCCTTACTGCCCCTTCTCTCTCTATATATATTATTTTTATAATCACAACACCGAAATTTTATATATATATATATATATAATTTTTATAATCAAACCGTTCTGATTTTAAAAATTATAATAAAATAATCGAAATTATGTATTTTATTTGAATTAAATAAAAATGATAATATAATGGATGAATTTAATTAGTTCGTCTTAACTTTTTAAAATTAGATTATCTTGATTATAAAAATATTATATATAATAAATATACAAAGACATGTACTACAATTGAAGCCTTCTAATATAAATTTTAAAGTATAATCCTAAATAAAACTTTCAAAAGTTAGGAGGAAGATCCACACAAAAATTAATAAATGATGCAAATATGAACCCGCAAAAATATGAGAAATAAAGTTGGGACTTCGACTCTCATAGAAAGAGACAGAGAGTGGTGCCAACCGCACCATTGACCAACTTCACTTTTGCCTTCTATATGAGTCGCCATTGAGAATTTGAGATCATCGGCATGAATTATTCCATTTAAATATCATAATATTAATTAATAATTAAAACTGCAAGCACTAGAGTATAAATAATAGATAGTTGTATCACCGGATGGCTTTCTTCTTTAATAAGTTATTCCCCGACAACGAGGGCCCTCCTCAAGAACGGAGACCGAACGAAGTTCTAGAAACACTAGGGCCCTGAAACATCTTATTGGACACTAGGGCGTCAAATATTTTATCCATATTTTATAACTAATTGTTTTTATATTTTTTAACTTAGAATATCCCTATGAAATTATCACTTTGAACTGATTTTTTTTTTTTTTGACATAACTTTGAATTGAATTTCTCGTAAAATGTGATAGATACATAATGGGAAAAAAATTTAAAAAAAAAAAAAAAAACTCAGCTTCAAGATAATTATCTAACCTAAATATGAAATGATGTAACAAAAAAAAAGAGAAAATTAAAGAATATAAAGATGAGTTTCTTGATTAGAGTTTTGAAATTTTTTCAATCAATAAAATATATGGAGATTTATCTTATTCTTTCTCCTCTTAATTGTAAAGTATAAAAGATAAAAAGATGTAACACATATTTTATAATGATTGGTCAAAAATTAATGCATAATTTATTTTAGATAATTGCTTTGGAAATGAAAATATGCATTTATATATTTTTCTTACCAAAAGGGATCCATATTCAAAAAAATCATCATGTGTCCCTAATGCAAACTGAAAAATACATAATACATCTCACCTTCGAGCCTCTTTTCTTTGCAGTAGGGATTGTGTGAATGGAAGGCAATTTTGCTGGATGTGCGAGGTGTTAGTTAAATAAGGGTGATCATAAAGTGCAAATCAAGCACATACGCAACATAGAAAAATAAAGGAGACTGAATTTTTACATGATTTGAGAAATTCGTACATTCACATAACATACTAGCACTCTTTCCAATATAAAACCATGTTTACGTATGGAATCTTTGTTTTTCTCTCTCTCACTTATGACTCTCACGTACAACTAAACTCCCTTTTTCTCTCACCCTGCTCGTTACACTAAAAAAATAATTTATATATATGCATATATATATATGTGTATTTATATATGTATTTATATTATCAAGAATACAAGTACTAATCAAGATTTCCAATCCAATCAAAACTCTATTTTCTGAATAAGGGCAGAGTCACGCCAGATGTGTCACGACTTGAGGTCGCAATACCAAGTCACACATACAGTAGTCGCATGAAGCATGACCCATGTTGGGGAGCCTAGTCGCTCTACAAATTGGTGGTGTGCATGCAACCTATGGCATCTGAACAATTTTGGTTTCGTTAGTGGAGCTTGAATCTTGTTTCATTCTCACATAGATGTCCTTCAAAAGCATCATGAGAGGCTTTTATATGTGATCATGGAGCCTACAATTGAGACGAACATTGGTTACATTCTCAACAATCTCTTGATGGGTGTCTCTAATAGACAGATTACTAGACTTCCTCTTCCGGGCCTGGTAAACCGTAAACAACTTTGCTTGAGTGTAGGTTTTTATATTGCGAAAAAAAAAATGATGTTGAAGCATCGATTCCGAAGTCATTTGATCAAGTTGTTGTATATTTGTTCAAAAACATTGAAGTTAACAAAGAGATGAAATGGAGAGTGACGAAGAAGAAGAAGAACCAACAACAACAACAATAATAGCGAAAGCAATTAAAAATTAGAAATGAAGAATGATAGAGAGACTACTGAAGCGAGGAAAGCATATGGAAGTTAGTTTGGTTGAATAGCCAAGCCAAGTGAAAATAATATTGTAGAGAAAGTGTGTAACACATTATGATGTCCTCAAATCAGTCATGATTCATGTACTTGATAAAGAAAAAGGTATAAATCGGATTTGGTTGAAAAAAACTTCAAGACATTATATTGTCGACTCCACATCTGGACCCTTAGCGGTAATGTTGTGCTTTTAGCCTCTCCTCAAGGGATATAGTAGAGACTAGATGTTGTCCATGTTCTACTTAAATCATAAGGTGATGTCTCCAATATTTGAACCAGTAATCTTACAGGTATTTTGGTTAATTAAAAAATCGGTCAACATATATAATTAGATCACTTGTTAATTAAAAGTATAAATAAATAGGTGAATAAAAATACTAGGAAATGTTATTAATTTCTCTTTTTTTTTAAAAAAAAAAATATCGATGGAAATATAGCAGATATTTTAAGAACATTTCTTCAATATTTTAAGAATATTTTAAATTACACTACATATTCACATATATATGATATTTTTTGAAAATATTGCAGATATTTTTGAAAAGTTTTAGGATATTGATATTACAATCCACATTAACATTGGTATCCTTGATTTATGGAAATATTGGTAGAAATATGGAGGATGTTACACATTTTTCATTCATTGGTTTCAACAACAAGCATTAGTAATATCATAGTTTTGGAAATATATGGTTTAAAATAATTGAGTGGTAAAAATTTGTTAATAAAGAGATTTATTTCAAATCTTTTGTAAAAGTCACCTGAGATTTGTATAATTTTCTATAAAATTGACCTTTCGAAATTCAATCTTGAGGAATATTACATAGCAAACCTATTTTTCGAATGATTTTTTGTGCCTAAATCAAATTACATTTGAGTTTCACTCCAAATTCATTGAAGACGTCAATCAAGACATCTATGAGAAACATGTGATAAAAAGAGTCAAAGAAGATTGAGAAAAGAGAGATAAGTGAAAACTTTAGATAAAGGGTGAAAAAAACATTTTCTCATTTCGTGATTTTTTTTTTAAATACTTTTTATTTATTACACATACTATCACACGAATAGACATATAATTGGACATTCTAGATAAGTTTGCTAAGGTGTGACCCGAAAAGGAGACTCCTAGAGCTGAAGAATGAATCCCAAAAGATGGAAAAAGATCTCACATGTTGAGAGAAAAATTGAACACTACAAGAATGGTCGTGATGAGTTAACTTCGGCACATTAGTGCATCCAAATGGCCTATCTTTTCATAGAGGCATTGAACCTTTGCTCCATTTCGTGTTTTACAAGTGGAAATGGTCAAAAATAATCTTATAAAATTAGGAATTTTTGTTTTTAACCATAAGCAGTATTTCTCATACTTTTAACCAAACTTTGATAATTTCATTTCACTCTATAGTCATATATTTACCAAAATATACTCATATTTTCTTCTTCAATAAAATCATCTTATCTCTAGTTTCTCACTTTAGAAAAACTCTATATATACATATGGCGAGGAGGAAGCTGCTGTTACTGTTGAAACCATTCGACGTATACTCTGTCCACCGATCAGAGACCATTTCTTGCATCACTAACTCTCAGGTGTATATATGCCTTTATTCACTTCTCACTCACAACATGATTCCTTTCTTGAATTCTCAACTATGGACCTCCTTGCTTGATGGGTTCTTATCAGTTTTGGTATATATATTGTTTTTGTCGTAGTATTCAAGCTGTTTGATGAAATGCCAAGCTGATGTAGATATACTTCTCTTGATGTCTTATTGGGCTGTTCGTCTGTTTATTTACATTGTTAATCAAGAAATGATTTTGTTTGATGATATTAGTTGTGGTTGCCAAGGCATTTTAATTCTCTGCAAGTATGTTTTTTTTCGTTGCTCTACACTAGCTTTGGAATCAAGCTGTTGATTTTAATACTCTAAGTCTGGTTTTTGATGAAACAGATTTTTCAGCATCTGGACAACAGGTGTAAGGTTCATAAGGATGCCATAGACTTCTGTCAGGAAATTCTTCAGCGGAAATCCGTTGATTGGGAGCCTAGTTTTCGTAACAAGTTATCAAGACCAATCCGTAATGTGGATTTAGTTGTCACCGTTGGTACATCATTGGAATAGCATATGTGAAGTCGTCTTTAGTTGGTGTATCTTATAATTTCAATATCTTGAACATAGAGAAATTGAACATCATATTTCTACTTCTTGTTTGCTGATTACTTAAACTTTTAAGGGCCAAAAAGTTTTAAGGAAGTTAAAGGACCATCTTACGTAGTGAAAGGAATTAAATTAACCGGCTTGCAGCCTGCCTAAGCTCATCATGATACGCTGACAATTTTTTCCCCTCAAACTAGCATTTATAGCAGATTACTGATATTATTCTGTATGTCATTGTGAAGGCACTGCTTCTTTTTGTTAATGTTTTTGTATTACAGACATAGGATCTATCTATCATGTTAAATAGAACAAACCACACTATTATTTTCAACAAAGATTTATTTGCTTCAATAAGTTGGCATTGTTTTCAGGTGCTAGACAAAATCTTGGCAGATAAACTCATTCCTTCAAGATTATCAAGGATAGCTGTATGTGTAAATTCAAAAGTGGTGCCAACGTATGCTCTTAATGACATTTTGATTGCACATCCTTGTCCTGCCACTGTTTCTCGGTTCTCATTCAAGTAAGGAACTTTCCCATAGAGAAGGAGTCATTAACCCTTTGCTGTAGTGTCTTAAATTACATGTTCTAAAATTTTTTTATGCATGTTTGCAGAATTATAAAAGATGGCCTGCCAAGTTCCCCATTAGTGAACTGCCGATCAAGTGGTCTAAGAGTCTCAACTGCTGCAGGATCAACGGCTGCAATGCTCTCAGCAGGTGGATTTATAATGCCTATTTTGTCTAAGGATCTCCAATATACGGTAAGAGAGCCCATTTCACCAGCAACAGTATGTTTTTTTTAAATAGTATCATTAAATTATTTATGATTTAGAATCATTTAATTTAACGAAGAATCAATTAATTAATGGAAATAATGATTTTAATTTAATTGAAATTTGATTCCATATTTAATTAAATTAAAGGAGTTTTAATTTAATAGGAATTAGATTCAATATTAAATTAAAAATAAAGAGTTATAAACCAATAATGAATTTGATTCTACATTATATATGAGCTAAGTCTTTCAATTTAAAAAAGAAATTGGATTCTTTATTAAATTGAAAAACCTTAGCTTACCATTATAAAAATGGTGTTTTATATTAATAACAAAAAGAGAGAATTTTTGGCTACTTGAACCAAAAATTTCCATTAATTAAAACTCCATCTCAAAAGAAATCAAGAAAATTATTTTTGATTTCTACATAATTTTCTTTTATAAAAAGATTCCGTAATTTGATTCTTTGAGATTGTGCCCACATACAGTTTCCTTTGTAAAGAGTCGGGTGATAAAGAATTTGTGAATAAAAAAAGATTAATTCAATATTCATGTAAGGTAAGATTCGATTTTATTAATTTATTATTAAATTATTATTATTAGTATCGATCGACCATGTTTTTGTTTGGAAAAATTTTTAAAATCCACGTTTTCGTATTTATATTAAAATCGTTTTTTCCCTACACAAATATGCGCTGGTATGGTGCAGCGAGATTGAGGAGGTCTGGCAAATGACCCATTTTTGGCAAATATTGGATAAAAAGGAAATCAATCTGTCCTAGAAGTGGCAAATGGAGTAGCTAATCGGTAACAAAGACTGAGTTTGAGCTTTTCTATTTGCTTCTGTGGGGCATTTAGGTGAAGAGGAACCAGAGCGTCCATCAGCAACGAAGCAGAAGCGCGGCTGAATTGGTGGAATGGATGAAGGATCTGCATCAGGGGTTTCTCAGAGCAGGGTTTTCCTTATCTTCTAGACCACCAAGAACAGTAGTTCAGAGTTCCTTCTCACAATAACATCTGTCAATAGGGGGAGTTAGGATGAGCTCAATGGCCGTGGTAAAATCTGGGCAAGAGGGTCTAGGAATGGGAGTGACCTTTAGGAACTTGAGTGACAGCGTAGTGGCTGCACTCTCCGTGCCAATTCGAGGGGTGTATTCCTCACAAATGAGGGGATTGATGGCTGTCCGGCTGGGATTACAGTTTGCTAGAAATATCAGGTTGCAGGTCCTGCGAGTGAAGGTGGAAACGCCCAATGTGGCAGCAGCAATGAATCTGGAGGCGGAATGGAGATCAAAGGTTGGTACAGTGATCAATGACATCAAAGTACTGCTTAACGAAGCTAGAGTACAGAACTGTCAGGTGGTTTCCTGTAGCAAGAATTGCATGACACGTAACGTCGCTTCTTGGGCCCTACTCCACATGAGGGATGGTTGCCGGAATGCAGCAACTTTCTCTAACAGTTATAGCTTTGTCTAATTGTGTGTTTTAATTGTAGTGCGTTTCAACTACTGTGGTGCTTATTTTGTTTGTGTACAGTTCGAGTTCATTAAAAAGAAAATGCGAGATGTGTTGAAGATGTGTTATTTATAATCCATAGATGAAAATTACAACTAGAATTTTTTTACTTTTACTTTCTCTGTGCATGAAACACCATTGGCGTCCTTCACTAGTCGCCACAACTTTTATTATTTTCGGATCATGTTTACTCTTTCTAATTCTTTTTTTTTTTTTTTAACTATTGGTACCTAATTAGAACACTACTGGGACCAACTGAGATGAGACTTAAAAGCACAATCCGAATTTTTACTCCCAGAAACGGAAGAGGGCCACTCATACAGAATGGAAAAACTACCCACATATTACACTATGAGAACTAGCTGAGATGAGACTCTGAAACACAGTTTAAAAATCTATTCTTAGAAACGGGAGAGGACTATCTATACAGAGTGAGAAAACTATCCACATATTAGTGAAAGATGTGCAAATCAAACCCAAGACCTTGGACAAGGCAAGGGATGAGGGCCACCAACCACCGAGGCACACCCACTTTACACTATTCTTTCTAATTGCCATCTAGGATATATGACAAATTAAATGTCAACAGCCATCAATCACAAATAAATTTAATCATAGTTCACATGAAACAACATCAATTATTACTTCATCTAAATAGATCAAGTTTATTCTTTAAAAGATCATATATTGTACTTTAAACCAAACAGCAGTACTTTGAAACTAGAGAAAAAGCCAAATATAAACATGACATACTAGATTTCCTGTAGAATCAAGTGAGCACCAAATTGTGGTTGTATAGTTGCACCACGAAGAGGAGCATGAACATAAGTTGGGGAAAGCTTGAAAGAGAAATTTTGCAAAATCATTGCCAGAGCCAATTTTGCTTCCACAAGAGCAAAGTTTTGTCCAATGCAAATTCGAGGACCCCAACCAAATGGGAAGAATGAGACGTCATTATTCTTTGATGCTTTTGAAATTCCATTAGAAAATCTATCTGGGTTGAACTCCTCTACATCATCACCCCAACATTCACGATCATGATGCACCATAATTATTGGTATTGAAACCATAATTTCCGGTCGTATATCAATGTCTCCAAGTTTCGTTTGTCTACAACTCGAACGGTTTATAACAGGTATGGGTGGATATAATCTAAGTGTCTCGTATAGAATTTTAGTTATCTGCAAAACAATATCGATTCACTCACATGTTAATATATGCTTTAAAAGAAAAAGATATTCTATTTCAAGTACTAGATTTGAATGTTAGGGACTATCTTCATTATTAGTTTCTATCAGCTAAAATTGCTTTGACTAACCATTTAAATGACACTTTTAAAATAATTTGCTTTTAGAAGAACTTTTAATTTAGAAAAGGGGATAACATACTCTAACATGCCTGCATTCGTACCCAATATTACATTGCGATAGCAATATTATAGGTTTGTTACACACTAACACCTCTTTTATAATCTCTTATTACTCAATGGCACTGTGTAATAATAAGGTTGACTGTTGAAAAGACAAATATACAATTCCTTTTAAAATCTAATAATAAAATAAAATTATTATTAAAATAAAAAAGGGAGGATAACTTTACAATAGATGGCCTCCACCAACACTAGTGGGAAAGGCTGTTCGTGTGGGGTAGTGTCCCCTTGATTAAATCCTTCTACATCAAGGAGCATTTGGTTTCCACCATTTAGTAATTATCCTCCTAGATTTGTTTTTCAAATTTTATTAAAACATATATAGCAACATTGTAAAAGTATTATTATCAACTTTGACTATTATCCTCCATTAGTTTTTAACAATGGGTGGAGGCGGTCAGTGTCTAATAATAAATCATCATGTGACATCTCATTCTCATTAGACCAGTGTCAAAATATTTTACCTCCAAGAAGATAGAAGAACAAAATTAGAGTTAAGTCTAAACACAATAACTGATTGGGTATCTTTCTAAATATATAGCCCGGATCTTTGGAAAACGAATTAAAAAAAAAAAGGTTTAAGGAGTTTAAGAAAGGCCAAATTGACTTACTACTTTCAAGTTGTTTAGATCATCAAACTTCGGTTTGTCATTCCCAAAAACTCGGAACACCTCTTCTCTTGCAAGCTCTTGCCAATGTGGGTGGATGCATAACAAAACCGTTGCCCATACAAGCAAAGATGCAGTGGTTTCCTGCCCTGCAAAATAGAATAGCTTGCACTCCTCAATCACCTCTTCGATGCTCATTACATTTCCCTTCTGCCCATGTTCTTGCATCTCCTTGTGATTTGATTCTATTAACATACCCAATAGATCATCATTACTTACTTCTCCAAGTCTCAAAGCCTCTTCTCTTATGTCTATTACATTTTTAATCAGTGCTCGAGTTTCATTATAATTTCTTCTCATCTTTCTGTTTATTGCAATTGGCAAAAACCTACAATATGAATTTAAAATGTTTCAGGTAAGAAGTACCATCGAATCATAATATTGTCATGGACATAAATATTAATTTATAGTAGGATTTTTGCAACATTATTTGTAGACTTACTGTTTACCATATCAATTAACAATAATACTCGCGATATCCCAACACATTTTAATGCATATCTCTATGTTACATCTCAGATTCTTATATTGCAAGTTCATTTGCACGTACAGTATGTGTAAGCCAAATAAATCATTAGTTAATGTTCATCAATTTGTGAAACAAAATTGATTTAGATTATTTCCATAGACTTTTCAAAAACGTTTTCACTAAAAACATATATAAAAGTTATACAAAAAAATTATTTATGATGAGATCTGGTACCTATATGGAGACTTCTGCAAATCATCATAGCAGTGTCAAGCAAATTATAAATAATAAAAACATAATGAAAGCCACAATATTTGCTTCAATTACCTCCATCCCGGGATGAAAGAGAACTGTAAAGTTTGAGCCACATTTGCTATTTGCTGTCTTATGAGTTCAAATATTTTTCTTCCATCTTCATAGCTACTGCCAAATGCTGTCCGAGAAATTACATCGGCTGTCAACATTTGAATATCAGGCCACACGTCTAACTCTTGATTGGAGTTGTGGTTTTGGTTTGAGACCAAACTCTTCTTCCATTTACTTATTATATTGTTACAGCTCCAATAAATGCTTGGAAACATACCCTATATACAGAAATAAAATGGCCACATAAGAATTAATTAGTAGATATCATAGCTAGGTTTAAGTCATTGTACATCCTCTCATACATTAATGCGTCCCTTTTCACATTTGCAGCATGGGATTCAAATCTCATCATGAGTATTTACTAGATTGTATGAAAAGATTTTCTATGATTTTGAAAGAGTATTCTTCTGATTATAGGAGTAAATATTTGGATAGCATATATATATATATATATATATATAAGAAATGATATTAATAAGTTCTAACAAACCTTAGACTCGTAAAGTCATTAGAGAGAGGAAAAAAAAAAGTGATTGCATCTAATTTTGGTTAAATTGCTTGTAATTAACGTTAAAGGGGCATTTGACACTGTGACTTTAATTTGAAACGAGTAGTGTAGAAATTACCTTTAACTTGATGTGATGGAAAGCTGGGTTGGCAATCTTTCTGACTTTAGTCCATTGCTCACCCTCATAGGTGACCATCCCACTCACCACCAACTTAAGAAATGGGTTTCGTTTGGGTTTCTGAAAGATGTCATTCTTGAACAGCATATCCCTTATCAATTTTGGATCTGTGATGATTATGCTTGGTGTTGGACCGTTCCATACGAAAGACTTCTTGCCTGCATTTAGGCAACATGTAGTATGAGGATATCATATATACAAAAATACCCTATAGTATAATCAATATGATAGAATTTATGTGCGAAGAGAATTTCATCAAGGCACATGACCAAAAAAATTGTAATTTGAGTTGCATATTCTATTAGGAACTTCTTTGTTAGTTGCTTGTTTGTACTCTAGTTGGACACTCACCTTATAATTAAGTTTAATAATCAAAACAGTTGGATTGTTAACATTATCCTCCACTTGAATTACTTAATTATTCTTATAATCAAAGTAGGTAAATTTCGTATAGGAGAATAGTTTATAGGAGATGATCTTATTATATCAGTGATGAAACCATCCAATACAGCTGTGTAACACAATTCAACTTTATTAAATGATATATGGTATAATTATACTGGGCAGTCTCACTGCTAACGTGGTGAGACAATCCCTTAATTTATCTTATGCATCTAGAGTGGTGTAGTGAAAGAAGAGAAAACTTGGGATTTTAGTGTTTTTGTATTTTTTTTGTTAACTAAATTAGTTTTCCTTTTTATTTGGCAACATTTGTCACAATTTGGGTGGATTATAATCTCACACACTCTATTAAAGTTTAGAAGGAAAAAAGTAAACCGCTTGTTATAAAATTTTTTCTTAAGATTTTTGAAATAATTTAAATGTATATTGAATTTTAAAAATAGCTTAAAGTTAATTAATTTTAAACAATAATTTTAGATTATTTTATGTTATAAGAAACAACCTAAAATAATTTTATCTTATTCAAAACTAATGTAAAATTGCTTTATTTTCTCAAACAAAAATTTAAAGTAATCACTTGTAACCAACATGTATCTTAGATACTTTAATTTTATTAAAAAAAATGTTGTAGTTTAGTTTAATTCAAAAGTAGTTCAACTTTTTAAAAAAAAAATGAAAAAGTAGTTTAACTAACCATAACTAATCCACCACAAAACTATATGTTTGATACATTAGATGACGTATTTTTTCAACTTTATCTTAGTAGAATAAAGTTAAAATTGCCTTAGTGGGAAATTCTTTATACTCACATTAATTAGATTATAAATATAAATCCTGTCTCATTTCTGCACTCCCAAATTTATAATAATTGAAACAAGGGAAAAAAAAAAAAGACAATATTTATTTAATAGTAATTCAAGATTACCCAACTATATATCTCAATTTGTATCTAAACATAAAATATACCGGTTGATATGTGAATACACATTAATGATGATTTATTTCACTTGTTGCATGTCATATAAATTAAAAATATTGTTAGACGTTCTAACTCTATATTCTAATTTGTGTCTTAATTAATGATATATCAATTCACAAATGTATATACCAACTTATCTCACTTGCTACACATCATGTAAATTAAATTGACACACCAAATATCAGGATACAAAATTGGCATATCGATTACTTCTCATGAATTAAATTAATATACATCATTCTACCCCTAACAACAGTATTCTTCATTATCTTCCCTCGTATTTTCGTATTCCTAAAATCCCCACTATTTTAGTATTCATTAATAATCCGTTAGTACTCCAAAAAATGTAAAATGTAAAGGGTAAAACAGCAAATTCGGATTAAGATAATATAATATAATTTAAAAATTGAAATTGGAAAACAATCTCACCTAAGGAAAGAGAGATGTGACAAGTGGGTTATGTAGAGCTGAAGATGGTGAAGATGGGATGAGAAATTGAGACGATGAATGATGAAGCTATGGTGGTGTTGGGCTGGCCAAGTGGCACAACAATCCCATTTTTTAAAGAGGACTTTCTTTTTTTTTGAACTTCTCTTTATTATTATTTATTTTTTACTACTGCTTTATTATCTTTTTAAATGTTTAATTGTTCTATATGCCATTATTTTACTATTAATTTTAAAACTGAAGGACATAATAGGCTTTTCATTTTACTTTAAAATTAAGTTACAAGAAGGGGTAGAATGATGAGTATCAATAGGGTAGGGAAAAAAATGATGTATTTGCAAACCTTAGGAGAACATAATAATTTACCTAAAGCATCGAAAAATAGAGAGATAAGCTAGCTGTATACATATATATATATATTATTAACTGATACTTTTTACGGAACAAATTACTTTCGAGACCAGTCTAGATAGGAATTCTAATAGCACAGCTCGAATTGTTACTCCCAAAGATCAAGAGAAAACTATCTACATAAAGATGGAAGGAATGAGATCAATCCTGTCATCTGATGGACAGACGGGGTGTACATTTCCATTAGGCCACTCTCTGTCCTCAATAGGCATTATAGTTATAACTATAAGTTATAACCATAGAAAAAGCTTCTCAGTTGAGTATATGGTGGTCTAGTGGAAAGGCACACTCCACCTGTCCCAAAAAGCAGGTTTGATCCTTGCATGGGCCACAATGTGTATGGCAATTGTCCCACATATTTATGGATAGCTCTCTCTTAATTTTAAAAGTAAATTTTTGAATCGCTTATTAAATATACCCCTATTAGTAAATCTCGATAGATATTTAATCTAAGGTCAGAAATTATATATGTATCAAAAAAATAATAATAATAAGGTCAAGGGTGTAAAGTGGCCTTTTCTATCTATGCATATCTCAACACACGCATATACACACACATATATATATATATATATATATAAGTAGTGGAAGATGATGTAATATATATACTATTTATTTATGGGATCATGCGGGTGATTAACTACTCCTATGTCAGATAATTATTGAAACAATTAAAATAAAGGACTTACGGCATAAATTACAGATATTATAATGAAATGGATGAATACATACTTGATTCTAATTAATTAAAATTATATACATACAAACAAGATATTCCTATATGAAGGTGTCGAACATCAACAAGACAAAGATATTAATTAATCTGGAATATTAGAATATGCATGGTGGAAAATTTACTTGATCTTAATTAAATTTAATAAAATTTGTTGTTGCTTTCAAAAGTAATAATAATAATAATTGTTGTTGTTCTGTATATATAAATATATGACAGTGAAATTTAATAATATATGTTGTTCCTTTCAAAAAGAAAATATATTTGTTCTTTTTTTGAAATAAAAATAATAACAATATTTGCTGTTCTACACTATATGACTCTGAAATTTTATAATATTTGTTTGTTCCTTTCCAATAATAATAATAATATTTGTTGTTCTATATATATAAATGACTGAAATTCAATAATATGTAGATATATCGACTGAGAGAGAGAAAGAGAGATATGTAGAGGCGTACCATAGTTGGTGACGATATGATAATCGAAAGGCAGGATTCTTTCACGGTGGGAATCGGAGGGATTGATGGGTTGGGATTTTGCCTGCTTTTCTAGCGCTATCATGTCTTTTAAGTCTCCATGAAAAAGTCTGTAGGAGTTGCCTGAGAAACCATGTTGTCTGAGCCACTTCTCCAACTTCTTTGGCTTCAACCATACCAAGTCCACTGCCATCGTCAAAATCCATGCTACCACAATCGTAGTGAAACCCCAGAAGAAGGTAGTGAGAGTGATCTCCATTGCCGACGCAGAAATCGAGACAGTTGAGAGAATAGTGTTGGGTAGATGTGAGCTGGTCCCTGAGCTGATCCCTACTTATATAGAGCCTTCAACATATCAGTCCAGCATTTTGGGGCCCCATGCGCACGAAAACTTAACTGTTTTGAAATAATTGAGTCAGAAGTAGGGACCAGCTTATCATCAAAGCCGAAGTTGAAAATATGAAACCTGCACAATCGGTTTCATACAAATGAAAGCCGCACTTAGTGTAAAAGCGGTGGTTTGCACACTCGAAAGTCCGGTGACTTAATGGTTAAGCATCTCTAACTGTTACTTCAAATAGTACATTCCAATATCATTTAGATAGTATTTGACACATGAAATTGAGAGTAAATTTGATATTCAAACATCTTTAACTATTTAAATATCGTGTTTAGAGACCAATTGAAATTCAATAGGATTGAAATTCTTTAAATCTCAAAAAAGCTCAAACTCTCTCATTTTTTATTCTTTTGGAATTCCTCAATCCCGATCAAAATTATATCTTTAAGTGGGACGAGATTTTTTATTTCTTATTTTCTTTCTCTTCTTTTCATTTATCTCTCTTTCTCTCACCTTCGTTTCTTCTCTCATCACATAACCACCTTTCTACTCTGTCTTCTTTTTCTTGTTTGCTTTTTTCCCTTTTGAGTTAGGTGATTCTGGGTTTGACGAACTCAAAACCATCTAGTTCTGGGTTCGATCAGAACCCTTATTATGATTTTTTTTTTTCATGTTTTGATATTGTTGAGGATGTTGTTAGTGTGGACGATGATGATGTTGATAAATTTGATTGATAATATTGATGAACTGTGTTAAATGATGTTAAATAGTGGGAGATATTATGAATTGGATTGATGATGAGATAAAGAATTGTGATTTTTTTTTGAGATTTTTTATAAAATAATTTTATATAATAAAAAATTAAAATTAATTTTATTTTAATCCGATTCTAATCTACACCAAACCTAATATAGTATAATTTTTAATCCAATCTTAAGTTCTATTAAATATAGGACAATGATTTTTCATTCCTATTCAATCCAATCCAATTCAATCAATTTAATTCTAATCTAATCCATTCTAATCTTGTATGTCAAACGGAGTCTAAGTCTCACTCTTTATATAATATTCATAAAAGTATTGATAGATCTTTTATTATGTCTGAATGTAGTCATTCGAACTATATTACTACAATCATATTTAGTGAATGTCTGAATGTAGTCATGCAAATGAAAGATGCACTTTTGGTCAGGTAGGACTAGCCATCTTAACAAACAACAATAATACAAAACCACACAAATGTGAGAAATAAAGTTGGAACTTTGACTCTCATAGAACGAGAAAAAAGAGAGTGGTGCCAACCGCACCATTCACCGACTTCACTTTTGCCTTTTATATGAGTGCCATTGAGAATTTGAGATCATGGGCATGAATTATTCCATTTAAATATCATAATATTAATTAATAATTCAAACTGCAAGCCCTAGAGTATGAATAATAGAAAGTTGTATAACCGGATAGCTTACTTGTCTAACAAGGTATTCCCCGGCAACGTGGGCCCTCCTCTCGAACGGAGACCGAACGAAGTTCTAGAAACACTAGGGCCCTGAAATATCTTATTTGACACCAGGGCGTCAAATATTTTATCCATATTTTATAACTAATTGTTTTTATATTTTTTAACTTAGAATATCCCTATGAAATTATCACTTTGAATTGATTTTTTTTTTTTTTTTTTACATAACTTTGAATTGAAATCCTCATAAAATGTGATAGATACATAGTGGGAAAAAAAATTTAAAAAAAAAAAAAAACCCATCTTCAAAATAATTATCTAACCTAAATATGAAACTGATGTAACCAAATAAAAAATAAAAAATATAAAAATATAAAAATGAGTTTCTTGATTAGATTTTAAAAAATTTTTCAATAAATAAAAATTATGGAGATTTATCTTATTCTTTCTCCTCTTAATTGTAAAGTATAAAAGATAAAAATGTGTAACGCATATTTTATAATGATTGGTCAAAAATTAATGCATAATTTATTTTAGATAATTGCTTTGGAAATGAAAATATGCATTTATATATTTTTCTTACCAAAAGGGATCCATATTAAAAAAAATCATCATGTGTCCCTAATGCAAACTGAAAAATACATGATACATCTCACCTTCGAGCCTCTTTTCTTTGCAGTAGAGATTGTGTGAATGGAAGGCAATTTTGCTGGATGTGCGAGGTGTTAGTTAAATAAGGGTGATCATAAAGTGCAAATCAAGCACATACACAACATAGAAAAATAAAGGAGACAGAATTTTTACATGATTTGAGAAATTCGTACATACACAGAGCATACTAACACTCTTTCCATTATAAAACGATGTTTACGTATGAAAACTTTGTCTTTCTCACTTATGACTCTCACGTACAACTACTCTCAGCAACTCCCTTTTTCTCTCACCCTGCTCCTTACACTAAAAAAATACTTTATATATATGCATATATATATATATATGTATTTATATATGTATTTATATTATCAAGAATACAAGTACTAATCAAAGATTTCCAATCCAGTCAAAACTCTATTTTCTGAATAAGGGCAGAGTCACGCCAGATGTGTCACGACTTGAGGTCGCAATACCAAGTCACACATACAGTAGTCGCATGAAGCATGACCCATGTTGCGGAGCCTAGTCGCTCTACACATTGGTGGTGTGCATGCAACCTATGGCATCTGAACAATTTTGGTTTCGTTAGAGGAGCTTGAATCTTGTTTCGTCTCACATAGATGTCCTTCAAAAGCATCATGAGAGGCTTTTATATGTGATCATGGAGCCTACAATTGAGACGAACATTGGTTACATTCTCAACAATCTCTTGATGGGTGTCTCTAATAGACAGATTACTAGACTTCCTCTTCCGGGCCTGGTAAACCGTAAACAACTTTGCTTGAGTGTAGGTTTTTATATTGCGAAAAAAAAAACAATGATGTTGAAGCGTCGATTCCGAAGTCATTTGATCAAGTTGTTGTATATTTGTTCAAAAACAATGAAGTAAACAAAGAGATGAAATGGAGAGTGACGAAGAAGAAGAAGAACCAACAACAACAACAATAATAGCGAAAGCAATTAAAAATTAGAAATGAAGAATGATGGAGAGACTACTGAAACGAGGAAAGCATATGGAAGTTAGTTTGGTTGAATAGCCAAGTGAAAATAATATTGTAGAGAAAGTGTGTAACACAGTATGATGTCCTCAAATCAGTCATGATTCATGTACTTGATAAAGAAAAAGGTATAAATCGGATTTTGTTGAAAAAAACTTCAAGACATTATATTGTTGACTCCACATCTGGACCCTTAGCTGTAATGTTGTGTTTTTAGCCTCTCCTCGAGGGATATAATAGAGACTAGATGTTGTCATGTTCTACTTAAATCATAAGGTGATGTCCCTAATATTTGAACCAGTAATCTTACAGGTATTTTGGTTAATTAAAAAATCGGTCAACATATACAATTAGATCACTTGTTAATTAAAAGTATAAAAAAATAGGTGAATAAAAACACTAGGAAATGTTATTAATTTCTATTTTTTTTTTAAAAAAAAATTATCGATGGAAATATAGCAGATATTTTAAGAACATTTCTTCAATATTTTACCAAAATTTCCATGATATTTTATTAAATTACACTACATATTCACATATATATGATATTTTTTGAAAATATCGCAGATATTTTTGAAAAGTTTTAGGATATTGATATTACAATCCACATTGATGTTGGTACCCTTGATTTATGGAAATATTGGTAGAAATATGGAGGATGTTACACATTTTTCATTCATTGGTTTCAACAACAAGCATTAGTAATATCATAGTTTTGGAAATATATGGTTTAAAATAATTGAGTGGTAAAAATTTGTTAATAAAGAGATTTATTTAAAATCTTTTGTAAAAGTCACCTGAGATTTGTATAATTTTCTATAAAATTGACCTTTCGAAATTCAATCTTGAGGAATATTACATAGCAAACCTATTTTTCGAATGATTTTTTGTGCCTAAATCAAATTACATTTGAGTTTCACTCCAAATTCATTTAAGACGTCAATCAAGACACCTATGAGAAACATGTGATAAAAAGAGTCCAAGAAGATTGAGAAAAGAGAGATAAGTGAAAACATTAGATAAAGGGTGAAAAAAATATTTTCTCATTTCGTGTTATTTTTTTAAAATATTTTTTATTTTTTACACATACTATCATACGAATAGACATATAACTGGACATTCTAGAGTAGTTCACTAAAGCGTGACCCGAAAAGGAGACTCCCTAGAGTTGAAGAATGAATCCCAAAAGAGGGAAAAAGACCTCACATGTTGAGAGAAAAACTGGTCACTACAAGAATGGCCGTGGTGAGTTAACTTCGGCACATTAGTGCATCAAGATGGCCTATCTTTTCACAGAGGCATTGAACCTTTGCTCCATTTCGTGTTTTACAAGTGGAAATGGTCAAAAATAATCTTATAAAATTGGGAATTTTTGTTTTTAATCGTAAGCAGTATTTTCTCATACTTTTAACCAAACTTTGATAATTTCATTTCACTCTATAGTCATATATTTACCAAAATATACTCATCTTTTCTTCTTCAATAAAATCATCTTATCTCTAGTTTCTCACTTTAGAAAAAGTTTCCTACAACATCCTTCTCTTATTTTAGTAACACATTTACCTTTGATTCTTCATTTAATTGTTGCATTTCGATAGATTTATGTAATTTGTTTGACTAAATTAAATAAAAAAGTACGAATTAATTGAAATCTTCATGTATTTCGCATCGAAAATTTTCTTAATGAGTTATTTTTAATTTCCTCCCTAATGATTGACGAATTGTCATTTTTTCTTCTATCGATTCAAGAAACATTATTTTACTCATTTTTTTAACTTGAGTTAACATTAATTCAGGATGTTTTTCGACTTTTTTTTTTTTTTTTTTTGTAAATCTTCAATCAAGAAAATGAAAATAACAATTTTTTTATTTCATAGAGTTAATTTTACAATTACCCTTATATGCAATCAAACTATAATCTAGATTAAAATAAAACATGACAAAATTAGAAGGTTAACTTCATAATTTGCTTTATCAACCTTTTATTTTTTTGAAACAATTTGCTTTCTCAATTTTGGGGTTTAAGGAATTTAAAATGGAAAGTTGACACTTGACAATTGATTTCAAGGACAATTTTGTCCCAAAAAAGATTTTTGTGACTACTTTTAAAACTCACATAAGAAAAGTGGCTATGATGGGAAAAAAACCTATAATTCAAAACCACCCCGACCCAGGTGGCCTCTAATGGTTGCAGGTGTGCAGAGAGCAGCGCTTCTTGTGCGACAGTCTTGAAAAACATAAACTGAACAGTCTATATATACATATGGCGAGGAGGAAGCTGCTGTTACTGTTGAAACCATTCGACGTTTACTCTGTCCACCGATCAAAGACCATTTCTTGCATCACTAACTCTCAGGTATATATATGCCTTTATTCACTTCTCACTCACAACATGATTCCTTTCTTGAATTCTCAACTATGGGCCTCCTTGCTTGATGGGTTCTTATCAGTTTTGGTATATATATTGTTTTTGTCGTAGTATTCAAGCTGTTTGATGAAATGCCAAGCTGATGTAGATATACTTCTCTTGATGTCTTATTGGGCTGTTCGTCTGTTTATTTACATTGTTAATCAAGAAATGATTTTGTTTGATGATATTAGTTGTGGTTGCCGAGGCATTTTAATTCTCTGCAAGTATGTTTTTTTTAGTTGCTCTACACTAGCTTTGGAATCAAGCTGTTGATTTTAATACTCTAAGTCTGGTTTTTGATGAAACAGATTTTTCAGCATCTGGACAACAGGTGTAAGGTTCATAAGGATGCCATAGACTTCTGTCAGGAAATTCTTCAGCGGAAATCCGTTGATTGGGAGCCTAGTTTTCGTAACAAGTTATCAAGACCAATCCGTAATGTGGATTTAGTTGTCACCGTTGGTGGTGATGGCACTCTTTTGCAGGCCAGCCATTTGATGGATGACTCAATCCCGGTTCTAGGAGTGAATTCTGACCCCACACGTAATGAGGAGGTCAGTTAAATTTCAGGCTGAGGTTTAGATCCGTGAGCTTGAAACTCCTTGTTGGATTTTCACGTTGTGTCTTGATATTGACATGTCAGTTCACAATGTCTTCCTTTCTGTAGGTGGAAGAATTTAGCAATGAGTTTGATGCCTCTAGAAGCACAGGCTATCTATGTGCGGCAACTGTCAAAAACTTCGAACAAGTAAGAATACATCATTGGAATAGCATATGTGTAGTCGTCTTTAGTTGGTGTAACTTATAATTTTAATATCTTGAACATAGAGAAATTGAACATCATATTTCTACTTCTTGTTTGCTGATTACTTAAACTTTTAAGGGCCAAAAAGTTTTAAGGAAGTTAAAGGACCATCTTAAGTAGTGACAGGAATTAAATTAACCTGCTTGCAGCCTGCCTAAGGTCATCATCATACACTGACAAATTTTTCCCCTCAAAATACCATTTATAGCAGAATACTGATATTATTCTGTTTGTCATTTTGAAGGCACTGCTTCTTCTTGTTAATGTTTTTGTATTACAGACATAGGATCTATCATGTTAAATAGAACAAAGCGCACAATTATTTTCAACAAAGATTTATTTGCTTCAATATGTTGGCATTGTTTTTAGGTGCTAGACAAAATCTTGGCAGACAAACTCATTCCTTCAAAATTATCAAGGATAGCTGTATGTGTAAATTCAAAAGTGGTGCCAACGTATGCTCTTAATGACATTTTGATTGCACATCCTTGTCCTGCCACTGTTTCTCGGTTCTCATTCAAGTAAGGAACTTTCCCATAGAGAAGGAGTCATTAACCCTTTGCTGTAGTGTACTTAAATTACATGTTCTAAATTTTTTTATGCATGTTTGCAGAATTATAAAAGATGGCCTGCCAAGTTCCCCATTAGTGAACTGCCGATCAAGTGGTCTAAGAGTCTCAACTGCTGCAGGATCAACGGCTGCAATGCTCTCAGCAGGTGGATTTATAATGCCTACTTTGTCCAAGGATCTCCAATATATGGTAAGAGAGCCCATTTCACCAGCAGCAGCATGTTCTGGCTTTATGCATGGTTTAGTGAAATCAGATCAGTCTATGAAAGCTACGTGGTTTTCTAAAGAGGGTGTGATATATATTGATGGTTCTCATGCTTGCTATTCTATCCGAAATGGTGATATTATAGAAATATCATCGAGTGCCCCCAATTTGAAAATTTTCTTGACTCCCCATTTGTTATCGTAAAACATATGAGCAGAGATAGTCAATAATATGAATTTGTTTAATTTTATAATTTCGAAAGAAAGGGACCGGTAATCTGTAAATATCGGCTTTGTAAACATAAATGCACTATCAAAATTTTGTCTATCTTCATAGCTGGGAAGAAACATTTAGTTTTTATTGAAAAATTGTCCAAAAGTTATCTTGATGTACCAAGAGGTAAGTTGAGCATGAGGCATTTGCAAACCTGCAACAACTGATTGAAAAAGTTTATTGAAAATTCTCCGTCGATAGATTTAATGCGATATCATTTGACAGGAGGACCAACTAATTCATGTTAATCACATAAGATTATCATGCATGGAGTGACAATTCATACTGCTGTCATATTATATCTAGATAATGCAAATAACTATTAGCTACAATAGGAATATTATAATATGACCCATTTGAATGTAACCAACATCAAACCTAAAAGGAAAAAACTTAGAAGGTTTTGTTTAGTCTAAACAACAATAGCCAATTTCTACGACATCCCCCCATGTACAAAACGAATGAAAATATAAGACTAGCTCTAAATTACATTGCTGATGAGACTAAAAAGCTTGAACTTGTTAATGTAACTACCAGAAATTGTACTTGAGTTCTAATGTCTAAATTAAGAGCTATGTACAGTTGTTAATGTTGCAGTGTAGAGATCAGCCAGACCATGGCTGTGTATCGCCAACATCAGTAATTCAAGCAAACTGAGAGCCTTAAGATGCTCTATGTTACACTAAAAGGATTAGTTACAAAACCCACTTCCCTATGCAGGTTCTTGAGTTATATTTTTATCTATTTATCTTCAAATCCAGACATATTCACTAATTAAGATCTGTAAATCAGCTTCATCGATGAGGTACGTCTATTTTTCATTGTTATCAACTGCTCCTCAAATCAGCGAAGGAAAACGAATCCAGCATAGAGGAGGATACAAATTCATGGTTGTATTGTATCTTCAGTGTATCTAATTTTTACCTGAAATCATTCAGGACAGAAAAAAAAATTAAAACGAGATCAAAACCAAGCAGCATGAATTGTCCATCAAACAGCCAATCCTCAACTCTTACCTGACAACCTGAAAGGTCAAGATTTCACAAGATTCAGAAATTTCCGCCAATTTACTTCAGCAGAATCAACTTTCACTTACGCGAACAAATGGGTGCGGTTATGAGAGAGCTGAGGCCTTTTTACTGGGGAGAGTATCAAATTCCTTAGTGTCACTGGGGGATTACTGCCAGAAGCTCCAAAAACAGGATGAGCACACCCCTTCTATTCCCTGCATCAACTACATTGGGTGCTTGTTTGGCTGGTGAACCACTGGAGATGTCAAAGTGACCAGAGTTTGAACCATTCTGTCTCGCTGGCCATACATCCTCTCTTGGCCCGGGAGTTGCAGGAGAGAAAACTGACCAATCTGCAAAATATGTCATTTGGTTTCAGAAATATATAAGCAACAATGGTACTAAGCTAAGCTAGGCTTCATAAAAGCATAAAAAGCCCAAAACTTTAACAGCTTTCTGGCATCAAGAAAACTTTTGGTACGGGCAACGATAGTGTTCTGAGATGACACTTAAATCAGCAATACACCATCCTTTTATGAACCTGAATAAGAGTATATTACCTTTTTGAGTAGGATGTGTATATTATCTATCATGCTAACTGTAGGGTTTGAGAACATATCAGGCTTATTTCTTGGGTAAAAGTTGTTTGCTGGTTGGAGTGCTGATCTCTTCATCGACTCAAACTCATTCCTCAATCTCTTCTGTCCAGTATCAAAATGAAATAGTTCACTGTTGAGACATCCAAGAACAAGACCATAAATTTTTTTACTAAGTAAATCAATAGACTGGAACATAACAATGTAAAGAGACCTGGATTTTCCTGGAGTTCTTGCTTATCCTTGGACAAATTCTCAATCTCTTGTTTCATCATTTGACACCTCTTGGCCATTTTCTGATGCACAATATGTACCTGCTACAGTCTTTCTGTGGATTTTTCTTGCATTGTTTAACATTTCTGCCGGCAATGAGCCACAACTCTGTCCATCTTGTATTGCATTCTAGTTCCTTGTGCCCCGAGTAGAAGATTACACTTCTGTACACACTTTTCATTACTGAGTCAATGAAACAGATGCAAGGCCTAACAATTTCCTTTTAGATTCCTAATAGAACTAATAGGAGTTGATGCTCCCGTTTAATTTTGGAAACTCTCTATAATTAAAACAAGAATTGCAAATACCAAATAACTTCCCTACTTTAATTCCAATATCCATTCTTAGTAACTAACGGATATAAAACACAGTCAACTGTCAACCAAATCACATCGTAGAATTAAGGATACGTATCCGTGGAGAAATTCCTGCCATGGCCATTGCAGCAGAATGGATTGACAAAATAAACCACAAAACAGCTATTCACAAAAAAGCAGCAATACTATGAAAGGAAAACCAAAAGCTTGAGGCACTGTGTGACTATTACTTACAATCTCCTTATAGGAAAAAATAAATATGCCATATATGACATATACCAAGAGAAGCAGTTCCTTACATTTATCCATTCATAATTTGGATTGACATCCACAGGTTTCATGGGACTGGCCAAAAGGAAAACAAAATAGGGTGAGAAGAACTAGTTTGACTGACTGCAACAAGGAAGTAAAGAAAAAATACTACAAATTGCCCAAAGCAACCTTCAATAACAGGAATATTCATTATATAAAATAGCAAGCCCTTGTGAAATGAGATGGAAGTTCTGCAGTACATTGATTATGATTAATTATAAATATTTATAATATATTAATCAATTATTTCGTTTGATTTTGCACACCAAGTTTTTTTTTTTTTACTTGCCAATTTATATTATTCGTGCACAAAATTGTTGATTTATGTTTTTTCCTTTTTTTTTTTTTTTTTGAAAGTTGTACATTTACATGTTTGTGACTAGAAAAGTGTTGCACAAATATTGGTATGTCACATTTCTTCAAAACTAAATTTAGTTAATTTTCTTGTTCATTTTGCAACATGTGTGACAATTTGGATGGATTATAATCTCACACACTCTTAGGTTTAAGAGGGATGACATTAACCGCTTGTTATAAATTATTTGTTTTAGATTTATGAAACAATTATATTGAATTTTACTGATAGTTTAAAGCATATTGAATTTGAACAACAATTTAAAATTATTTTATTTATAAAAATAAAAATAAAAAACTAAAATAATTTTATCTTATTTAAAACTAATGTAAAATTGTTTTATTTTCTCAAAATATAAATTTAAAATAATTTCTTGTCATCAACAAACTTCTGTGAATACCTTTTTTGTTGAATTGAAAGGTAACCAAAGAGGGAGATATAAATTGGGTTTTTAAGAATTCAAAACTTTTCTAGCAAATCCCCTTTGAGGCTAACATTTATTTTATTAAAAAAATTGTTGTGATTTAATTTTATGTCAAAATTAATTTAATTAACCGTAGCCAATCCTACCCAAAACACGCCCCAGGGTTAGATGAAATTACTCTAATATAGAATCTTTGACCATAATTAGAATAACTTCCCTTGAACTTTCAAAAGTGTGACATAAACACCGTCTGTTGTGAGTCAAATGCCATCTAGTTCCAGATGAAAATGGTCAAAGGTGTAAAATAACTAAATCATCTTTTAATTTTAAAAGTCAATTTTTTTATTATTTTATTCTAAAGTGTTGATTAATATATATATTTAAAATTAAAAAATTGATTATATAATTTAATTTAATTACAAAAAGGAAAAAAAAAAATTGAATGACTTTGTCCAACCGAAGGAGATCTGGTAATGTTCCTTTTTCTTTTTAATTTTGATTATTTTTTTTTTAAAAAAATTATGAGATAAATGGACGAAAATAGTTTGTGTGTTTGATGTGAAAATTGAAGTTGGTGATCAAATGAGTGTAAATGGATGAAAATAGTTTGTGTGTTTGATGTGAAAATTGACGATGGTGATAAGATGAATGTGAAGAATCAAAGATGAAGATGATGATGGTAATGAAATCTAATGATGATGATGAAGAAGAATTAGTTTATTTTTTCTTCAATTAAATTTTTGTTTTTGAATAAATAATATTAAAACATTATTACTTATGTATGAAATATTTTGCCATTGATATTGTGGACATAACGCTAACCCATTGATAGCTCATTAATGGCAAGGGGGTATTTGTGCTTGCAGTTTTGAAAGTTTAAGTGAATTTGTTGTAATTATGACCAAGGTTCCTATATTGGTGTAATTTCATCTAATTTTAGGGACATTTGTGCAACTTTCTCATATTTGACAGATAGATGAAATGATTTTTTCAATTACGTCTTAGAGAATAAAATTAAAATTCCTCAAGAGATAAGTTTTTTATACTCATATTAGTAAGATTGTGAATTTAAATCATGTTTTAATTCTTTAACTCCCAAATTTATAGTAATTTTAAAAAGGGAAAAGATTGGACAATAGTTATTTAATAATAAATCTAGATATAACGACTCTATATCTTAATTTGTATCCAAACTTATAGTATGGTAATCCATAAATGAATACAAATTAATAATAATTTAGTTCACTTATTACATGTTATATGAATTATGAGTATTGTTAGATATCCTAACTCTAAATCCTAACTAATGATATGTCCTAATTTGTAGTTTCATTAATGATATATCAATTTGTAAATGAATATATTGAGTTATCTCATTTAAATTTAATTAGCATGTTAAATATTGAGATACAAGTTTTTTTTTTTTTTTAAGCTAATTACATCTATCAAGACTATATGATAGATATTATGACGCAACTTGAAACACAGTCCTCTATTCAAGGGGAAATTTGTCCTTATCACTTTAAAAGATTTATCCGTAATTTGTCCATATACATACAAGCGGCTGACAAAAATTATTTGCATTACTATGGACAGCGCACTTGAACCGTGTGCGCTTCACACAAGGCATGCTTGCAGCCAAGGCATAGCAACTTAGTACATTTAGGATACAAGTCGACAAGTTGAGATACTGTTATTACTCATTATTTAAATTGACAATCATTATTTTAAAAAAATAAAAAAGAATAGAAAATAAATTAAGATATCAATTGAAATGTCTAAGACTACTCTTATTTCATTCTCGGATGCCAAAAACAGGCACGGAATGGATAGGGCATCGAGTACCCTGCGGTGACATTTGTTTAATGATTGACACTTGCAAGCTAAGATAAAAATCTGAATTTACAAATAGTTATCCTATTTCGTCCGCATAAAACTCGAAAGCCAAGCTGGCCTTATAGCCACAGGAAAAGCTTGTCAGTCAATATTGTAGCTTTTTCTATCTATGATTCTATGCATTTGTCAACAGTCAAAACACATGATAACACACGTCTTGTTCTAGGAAAAAAAAACTCACACGTCTTTTATATATACTAGTTTTGGCAGCACGTGCCTTGCACGTGCTTAAATTTATATTCGTTTTTCTTATCCATTAACTTTTAAGGTTAAACAAATTATTAATTAAATATTATTATTTATAATTTATAGTGATATCACTTTCTTTCTTGTACTCGAAGAAATTATAACAATAAAATCGTTAGATATTACTGTAATAGAGAGCCCCTATTTTAGCGACAAATGTCCAAATAAAGACAGAGAACCCAACTTTCTGCCATATAAAAGAATGTATTCTCATCCTAAGTATTAAAAAATCCTTTTAATTCTTTCTTACCAAATAACCCAGTACATTGCTAGAATGATGCTCCTTGAAAGGGGTATAGCTTCTTCACTCTACCAAAAACAAAAAAATTACCGCATATAAATAAGTATAGCTTCGCTAGTTTCTGAACATACAATTGCAGTACAGTCGAACAAAGAATTATAATTGTGTCTTTTTGTAACCCTGTAAATCCAGTAAGTCACATAATCAGTAAATCAACAAAGTGAGTCAATTCTATATTAATAGTTGCTAGAAAATGCTCTGTAAATACCTTTTAATACGCCTTCATCTCTAAAGATTACATCATTAATTTGATCTTCATGAGAAATTAGCACAACCAAAACTACAACATCTGCCAATAAAAATGCAAATGGCAATACTCCAAATCAACAAATATTCAACAAAATGAAACCTGTTAAGTTACTATTTCTGAACATTCGATGTTTAATATTTGTTTCGATATTATTTTAACCAGAAGCTTTGCATATAAAAAACTAATCTCAAGCACATCTAGGTCCTTAATCTAGGCGTCAAAGCCATTCCCTAACTAAAACGAACCTATGCAACTATAGACATTGTTAATAACCATAAGCACCAAAGGCAATGGCTATGAGCCTAGCTTACATTTTAGAACACATAAAAATAGAATTCAAAGGATAATAAAAAAAATTAAAATTAAATGATATAATATAACCAGTAAACATCTTTCCCTGCCTCCATATGGCTGCCGCATCTAATTCCCCCTAGCTTTAGAAACTCAACTTCTAAAGACTCAGATATCTACAAATGAAAAGAGCACTAAAACATGAACTTAATACTTCCAATCCAACAAAATATCCCATAAATCAATATCCGAAATACCAAACTGTTGATAGATGTGACAAACACTAAATGTCACACACACACACACACACACACTTTGTTTTGAACAATAGCAATCAACATGTAATTCAATTTTATGAGTTATAGAATCATGATATTTCTCTACAGTGAACCAACAGTTCACATAATAGCCAAAAAAGTTATTCTTCTCTAAGATGTCAAAAAACCAATCCATCAAAACACGCAGAGCAAACATTTAAAATCCCAACACCTTGTCCCAATTAATGTGACTGAAATTTGCTTTTTTTTTTTTTTTTTTTTTTTTTTTTTTTTTTTTTTATGAGCAAAAACCATGAGCATATGCTTGAAGCACTCACCAAAACATAAAAATTGAAATCCTGAGCAAATTCTGATGTTGGTTTGTGTTTCTCTATTTGTTAGCGTGTTGAGTCTGATATTATAACGAACATGGACTATTTGATGGCCATTATAAAAAAAAAAGGTTGAAAATTCTAAACTGCTTTATATATTATCAACAAAACTACTCGTTTTCACTTCACATACATTACAAAATTACAACACAAAAAGCAGAATAGAGAATCAACGAAAATATAACCTCAAAAGCCTGGAGTTGATAGCCAGAGTGAAGCGGCCATGTAGAGGCTAAATTATCTTGGAGTAGCAGTAATACCACATTTGCACTACCAAAAAGACAAAGCTTTGAATACAAAAACCACAATTTGAAGCATCAAAACACATAAACATATCCATTTAAGTAAATAAACTAATTCTTGAATACTTAAACTATAATCATACATATACATGTATGCATTCATGTCATTGCACAAATCTGCATCATCTTTCCAATCACAACAATAACAAAAATAAAACACCATAGTTAATCCTGAAAAGTTGTTCTAAACTAAATTTTCTTAGAGCAATAATACAACAATTAAGTTACCAAAAAGATAGAACTCTCCATACAAAAATCATAATGCAAAGCACCAGAAACACATAAACACACCCATTTAAGTACAAGAACTAAAATTAACACAGAATCATGCATATATACACATTTTCATGTTACCATATGAATCTGCACCATAATTCTAATCACAACAATAACAGAAACAAAATTCTGAAAACTTATCCTAAACTATATTCTCTCAGAGCAGCAAACAGTTAAGTTATCAAAACATATAGAATTTCCAATACAAAAACCACAATTCAAAACCTCAAAAAAACATAAACACGCCCATTTAAGTACACTAACTAATTGTCCAAAAATTCACATATAATCATGCATATACCACCACCACAACAATAACAAAACACCATATCCAATCTAAAAAGTCGTTCTTAACTTGTAAACTAAAATCTTGTCACAGCAGCAATAACACCGCAACTGGGTCACCAAAAAAGACAACTTTCAATACAAAAGCCCCAGGGACACATAAACACACCCATTTAAGTACATGAACTAATCGTAACACATAATCATGCATATAAGACCAATTACAAAACACCATATCCAATCCTAAAAAGTAGTTCTAAACTAAAATCTTGTCACAGTAGAAACAACACCACAACTGGATCACCAAAAAGGGCAAAACTTTCAATACAAAACCACAATTAGAACCACCAAGAACACATAAACATATCCATATCCATATAAGCAAATACACAAATTCATTAAAAATCAACACAAAAACATCAAAATAGAGAAAAAAAAAAAAAAAGGAACAAACTTGGGCGTTCAAGGGTGATGAGTCGAAACTTGGCGGCAAAACTATCAGCTGAAAGGATACCTTGCAATGGCTGGTGAGCAAGGGCATCCGACTCTTCTGAAACCCTAGATACACATTTTTTCTATGCACTCATCTCTGATTTTCGCTTCTTCTCGTTTGTGACACCAATTCACAATCTTGTTTTGAACACTCACTGAATTTGAAGCAATCAATATGAAGATTGAAAAACCCTAATTGAGTTAAAAAGAAGAATGGACACTGACCCAAAACTTCTGCTGGAGGTCCTTCGTCATGGAAGCCAGCACCATCACCGCGAGCACCTCCTTTGGCCCCGTCGCCGCCAAAACGACCTCCTCTCCCGCGACCTCCATCTCTGCCGCCGCCGCCGCCTCCCAACTCGACTCTCCATGAAAGATCGCTTGTTTTCCATATCTTACTGAAAAAATTTGAAAGTAAAAAACAAAATATGAATTAGAAGTCGCGGATGCAAATGGCAGGAAGGAAGAGAGAATGAGCGTGCGTAAAGTAGCGGATGCACATAGGAGGAGAAGAGAGAGAACGATTGCGTTGATTGAGAAGAATGTGAGGATATATAGTTAATAGAGGGTAAAAATGTCATTTCAGTTTCAAACAAATTCAGGGGAGTGGAATTGTCACTATTCACAGCCTCTCTTCCCCTTTTTATATATAGTTAATAGATATATATATATATATATATATGACGATAAAGCAAGGGGCATGAACTTCATCTACTTAATTATATAATACAAATATATAATTAATTAGATGAAAATAATACCCCTTCTTTATTATTTTAATTATGATTATTATATATATCATTTTTCAAATATAATATTAAATTTATTTAATTATTTCTAGGATTAAGTTAATATATATTACGTATTTCTAGAAATAATATTTTTTATATCAATTATAAAATAAATATTATTTTATTTAAAATTGATAATATATATAGTTAAATTACTTTTAAAAAAATAATTTAATATGTTATGTTATTTTAAATATAAAGTACATTTATTAATGAATCTCGAACTCATAAATTGATAAATTGAACAATATCATTAACTTGTAATATATTGTATCAATAACAATGATTAAATTACAAAAAATGATGAAATACATACCTTCAATAGGAGTAGGATCAACAAGAACAATGTTACAGGTCTGGTAAGTAATCACAATGGAAAGCAAACTCTAATCACAGTGTAAGAGCCTAGAGAAGATTTGTATTGTTTACTGAGAAGAAGAAGAATGAGATTTTTGTATACTGTTTCTCTGTTTTTCATCACCAGTTTACGTTGTTTAACAACGTATATATATATCTTTATTTCAACAACTGTCAAAGCAGTTGTAACTGATCTCAACTGCTATGGCAGTTGATTACCATTATCCAAATTCATACCACATAATGGGTATTGGATATTGGGTCGTGGATTCTGGATAAAGTCCGATCCAAATCTCAGGACCCAATTATTCATTCTGGGCAGGCTTTCATAATTTTCAACATCTCCCATTCGCACAGAATGAGACAATGTTTATGAAGGGATGTAAACATTCAAATACAAATCTATTCTCAAATATTCATACAGACAAATACACCGTGTGACCCGTGAACAATTGTTAATCTTGGAGGTTGTAGTTTGATAATTTAATAATGAAACATCACATATTGTTCAAATGTATCCTAGAATCAATTTCAAAATTTCATCAGCTCAAATATACTTAATCTCTCCTTTTAATTAATAAAGAAGTTATACTTAGCTTTAATAATTCTATGTATTCATAATTGTAATCACAACTTTGATCACAATTGGTCGACCAGTAAATACATCATTGATGAAAGAAATGTTGAATCTTCCCATTCAACTTTCGTATTCAACTTTCATCCTTTGGCCCACAAAGACAATTGCTACCATAGACATACTACATAAGTCGAATTATCATGACCATAGAAAGGTATGTTAAAGGCACTAACATCATCCTGTAACTTCAGGACAAAGCCAATAGTCTTAAGGATATAGTTCAGAGTTTTTTACAACTCTAATGGAACTTACACAATGAGGAAGTAGAGATTCATTCTCTCATTTTCCATATTGGTCACATAAGCACACATGGTATGAGTCATGTGTTACAATGAATTTCATTCTTAAATGCATATGTCTAATAATTATTTCACTACGCAATTTGAGCGTTCAACCTGAGTTCTTAATTGCTCACTTTTCAAAATGTCATATTAAGATCTCACATCTGGCTCAATCAGGTTTCGATGACAGTGGGGTAATTGTCATTGATCGGTTTTCATAATTTGTTTATGTAGAGAAAACCTCATCTTGACTAGGTCAAGGCGACAAAAATTCATATATCTAAGCTCCAAGAAAATTATATTACTTATAATTTTCAATGACATATGTGTCTCATCTTAGCTTGCTTTCCCAAACAACTAAGGCGACAACATGTGTAAGAATGCTAGTCTCTACCTGACGACATATTTTTAACAAATTCTTATATGAAATATGTATGCTAGTATAAAATTGAAGATTCAAATTGAATTGATATTTATATTCATAAGCAGAAAATTAAATCAGTTCAAACAATTCAATACATATATATATGATATATATAAACAATATTACAATCTACGCAATCCTAAAGACTTAGCATGTGACTTATACACATCTCTAGTCACTGCTTTGGTCAATGGGTCTGCTATCATCATGTGCGTAGAAATATATTGAACTTTCACTTCCTTCTTCATTATGATATCCCTCACAAAATTATACTTTGTCTCTATATGTTTGGATTTACTGTGATACTTGGAATCTTTTGTATACGCAATTGTAGCTTAACTATCACAATAGACCGTTACTGGTTGCTCTACACCAGTGACAATCTTAAGATCTTCCAAGAATCTCTTAAGCCAAACTGCTTCTTGTACTACCATCTAACATGCCACAAATTCGGCTTCCATTGTTGAGAGGGCTATGCATGTTTGCTTCTTGCTACACCATGAGATAGCACCTTGACTAAGCAAAAATGTATAACCTGAGGTGGATTTTCATTCATCTAAATCACCTCCCCAATCGGCATCTGTGTAACCGACTAAATGAAGATCACCTCCCTTATAACAAAGAAAGTAATCTGCAGTACCATTAAGATATGCCAAAATTCTCTTAACAACAATCCAATGTTTCTGTCTCGAATTCGAAAGGTATCTGCTTTCAAGTCCAACAGCATAACAAATATCTGGTCTTGTACACATCATTGCATACATGAGACTTCCAACAGCACTGAAATAAGGAACTTTCTTCATTTTTTCGCATTCTTGTGGAGTCTTAGGGCACATATCAAGACTAAGAGTTTGTCCTTTTAACATGGGAGTATCTATTGGCTTGCAATTAGCTATATTAAAACGTTTAAGAATCTTCCTTATGTAAGTCTCTTGTGATAGAGCAAGAAGTTTTCTTGAACGGTCTCTTGTGATTTTGACTCCCAATATATAGGCAGCTTCACTCATATCTTTCATTTCAAAATTCGAGGATAACCATCTTTTTATGGTTATCACAAACTCTTTATCGTTCCCTACTAATAAAATATCGTCCACATATAAGGATAATATTATAAATTTATCATCGTATCGTTTAATGTATACGCAATGGTCCTCTTCCATCATTGTAAAATTATAAGACAAAACAGTTTGATGGAAACGAAGGTACCATTGTCTGAATTGCTTTAATCCATATATGGATTGTTTAAGCTTGTATACTTTGTGCTCTTGGCTTTTGACAATAAAATTCTCAGGCTGTTCCATATAAATCTCTTTTTCCAATTCTCCATTGAGAAATGCCGTCTTTACATCCATCTGATGCAATTCTAAATCCATATGTACAACGATTGCTAGGATAAGGCGTATGGAAGCAAATCTCACTACTGGTGAGAAAGTTTCTTCATAGTCTATACCCTCTTGTTGGGTATAACCTTTAGCGACCAATCGCGCCTTATATCTTTCTATTGTGCCATCCGCTTTTCGTTTGATTCGTAAAACTCATTTGTTTCCAATGGTTCTTCGATTAAGCGGTAAATCAACCAAGTCTCAAACTTTGTTGTTTTTCATTGACTCCATTTTTTCTGCATGGCTTTTATCTATAACTCTTTAGCAGATGAGTTGAGAGCCTCTTTCACATTTCTTGGCTCATTGCTATCATGTGAAGCAATCATAAACGCTTCCCCTTCAATCTCAAATCGACGACGTGGAATTAGCTTACGATTGCTTTGACGAGAGAGCGAATCCATCACATTGCTCCCACTAGGTATCGATGGTCCCATTACATTTTTAGTAATCTCTGTAGGAGCATTTTGATGCACACCATTTTCTTGATCATCCAATTTATAAAATCGAATATCTTTATCAATCTCACCTCTGCTAGGAAATTCATTTTCATGAAAATTGACATTCGTGATTCTAATTCAATCACTCCTTCATCTGTATGCTCTTCGATTAGTACATATAATTTGGAGTGCGCAGAGTATCTAATAAAGAAACATCTTTTACCTCTTGCACCCAATTTTTCATATTTATTTGATAAATCATATACATAACCTGTACATCCCCAAGGTCGTAGGTGACTTAGGTTCGATTTTCTACCCTTCCATAACTCATAAGGTGTAGAAGTGACTGATTTTGTGGGAACTCGATTAAGTATATATGTGGCTGTTAATAATGCATCTCCCCAATAGGATATTGGGAGATTTGCTTGAGCCATCATTGACCTAACAATTTCCAACAAGGTTCTATTCCTTCTCTTTGCAACACCATTTTGCTGCGGAGTTTCAGGAATAGTTAATTGTCTATCTATGCCTTTTTCATTGCACAATTCCTTTGATTGCTCGAAGAGGTATTCACGTCCACGGTCAGTTCTTAAAATTTTAATTTTTCTATCAAATTGATTCTCTACCAAATTTATATATAACCTAAAGCAATCCAATGTTTCAGATTTGTGAGAAATCAAATAGACATGACCGAAACGTGTAAAATCATCAATGAATGTAATAAAATATGAGGCTCCATGTCTTACTCTAACATTCATCAAACCACAGATGTCAGAATGAATTCATTGTAATGGGATAGTCAGCCCTAGTTTCTTTTCTAAACGGTTTTCTATTTGCTTTTCCAGCTAGACAACTTTCACAAATAGATAAATCTATTTTGTTAAGTGGGCCTAATAATCCTTCTCTGGCCAATCTATTCATCCTCTCATGACCTATATGACCCAGTCTAGCATGCCAAATATTTGCATCAACATTTGTAACATCGGAAGAAGCAAGTAGAGAAAAACAACCATCAACATAATTAAAACCGTTCGTCTTGGTATTTAGCACAATAAAACCATCCAACATATAACCAATACCTACTCGAACAAAATTTAATATAATATCCATACAATCACCATAAAAGTTTAAAACATATCCTAATTTTAATAGTACTTGGACAGAAACCAAATTTCGTCGAATATCAGGAGCAAAAAGAACATCATGGAGATAAAAGTATCTGGCCACCATACAATTCAAGCTTGCATGTGCCGATTTCTTTCACTTCAACGCGTGAATTATTCCCCACATAGATCCATCTTGTTCCATGACTAATTCGATGATACTCCACAAATGTTTGCCGGTCTTTAGCTACATGGTCTGTAGCTCATGAGTCTACGGTCCACAAAGGACGAGATTCAGTAAGTAATATTGAGCTAGAAACATAAATATAATTAGGCAAATTGGAGTAACAATATACTTTCTCCTGCTTGGGCTTAGTGCATTCACGAGCAAAATGGCCCAACTTTCCACAGTTGAAGTAAGTCATTTTGGTCTTGTTCTTCTTCCCCCTAGCGCATTTACCCCTCTTGCGCTTTCCAGTCTCATTCTTTCTAAAGTTGGGGTTACCTTTCCCTTTCTTGAAAAAATTCTTTCCTCTCTTGCGCTTAAGGCCTGAGCCTTTACGCTTGCTGGATTCAGCCATATAAAGCTGACCAGAAGCCTTAGCCGTTTCCAAGCGCTCATCTTCCAGCTCAACATGACATGAAATGTCATCAAAAGTCTTGATGTTATCATTATGTGTCATGTTGATCTTCATATTCTCCCAGCTAGAGGGCAGAGACCGGATCACAGCCTGTACTTGTTGCTCATTAGTGAGGTTATTCCCAACGGACTTGAGCTCACGAATCATGTTTGACATTTCCCTAAGGTGTTGCCTCATTGTGTGATTTTGGTGCTTTCTGTAGGTGTCAAACTTGATGGTTAGCTTTCTCAACTTGGTGGTTGAAGTACCACCATACTTGTCTTTCAAGGCTATCCATATGTCTTGGGCTGTCTCATATTTCTCATACATACACATGAGGTCATCCTCCATGCTGCTCAGGATCGTAATCATAGCTATGTTATTCTTCTTTTTCCAAGTCTAATAGACCTTCATGTCTCTCCTACTTTAAGCAGATGTACTTGACTGGGGTGGTACTATGGTGTTTATAAGAGTCTCAAGAGCATCTTGTCCTTCAAGGATGTACTGAATTTTGCGGTGCCATATATCATAGTTGTCACCATTCAGCTTCTCACCCTTATTAAGCTCAGCTATGATATTCTTTGAAGTAAAAGTCATTTCCTGAAATATATCCTATTTAGAGACAAGCAAAAGATATCTAATCTTAGCATGCACTGTACTATTTCATATTTTATTTGCAGCAAACGTACGCCTACAAATATAATATGTGAATGCAAGGAGTAGAGTCGAAAAAACAGTCAAGCTGTTTAATCATCATCAACTTCCAAACATTTCAAACATGATATATAAGTAAGTGTTTTTACGCAATCCAATTCTTTTAAACATTAAGCAGAGAACACCTACTTTGATAGATGAATATAATGATCATTCAATTAAGTGCAAAAATAATTATATTAAATATTCATCTTCAATTTAACTAACATGAATGAACTAATCATTTAAGAAATGTCATAAAATCAAATACTAATAACATTTACAAATAAAATAAAATAAAATAAACAAGCATGCTAATACATAAAATAGTTCATATCATCATAATGCTAGAAGTCATCCATCTCGGGATCCTCCTCGTCCGATGAGATGTCTATAACCTCAACCACCTCATCATCAGGAGTCCTCATCACGTCAGTCATCTCATCATCAGATATCTTAATGATCTCTACATCCATCTCATCATCAGAAATGACAATTAGATCGGTCGGAACATCAGAGGGTACATAGTCCGGAGGCTCGATGCCCTCCTCGTCATCTGAAATGATTATAATATCAGCCGAAGCATCAGAAGGCACATAGTCTGGAAGCTCGACGCCCTCCTCGTTGTCTGAAATGACTATAACGTCGACCGGATTATCAGAAATATCGATGATATTAGGACTCTCTACAATCTCAATGACTTCTTCAATTTCATCATCAGAATCAGAATAATAATGAATAACACGATAAGTCATCTACAAAACAATTTATCATGTTAAAGCATGTTAAATAATTTGTTTTAATTAAACTAAACAAATAAAATTTATAGTAAATTTTATTGTTAATAGGCCCTAAAAAACATAATAATTTTTTTTTTAACTTTTTTTTGCCGAAAATCATCGTCGCCGGACGCCAGTCGCTGTCAAGCTTCGGCAGTCGTGGCACATCAGTCGCGCGAGCCCCCATGCACGCCTGACGCGTCGCTGGTTTGAAGCAACACATGGCGGCCTCTGGTGCGGCCACATCCTTGAGACGTGGCCACTCTAGAAGCTGCCACGTATAGTGACACGTGTCACTATCTCATTCGTTGAAAACATTGACACGTGGTGTTTTCAGATGTTGCCACGCAGTATGACACGTGGCTTAATATTATTGGGCCGCATCGCATATGCATGGGCTCTACACATATTGACACGTGTCAAGAACATGGCTTCATCTGGTTCTGACACATCGCCTTCTCTGGACCTCTCCTAAGGTGACACGTGTCTGATATTGTTCATCGTCTTCAACCTTTTTTTCTAGATTTCAATTTTTTGTTTTTAACTTTGAAATTGATTTTTCTCACTCAATTTTCATCGAAATCAGTCATATAATATATCGTTGGAAAGCTTTTTTCGAGCCCATTCTAATGGTGTATTACACGGATCGAAAAGAAAACAATTTGTAACATTAATATTCAAAAGAAAGTTTCGGGTTTCATGCATAACATGAGTCTTCGAAATTCTTCAAATTTTCTAACCAATTCAAGTCAAACAGAAATCCAATTATCTGTTTCTAGACTCACTTTCATGCAATACACAAGTCTCTAATGCCCTATAAATTTTCTTCAAAATTTATGGCTGAACAATAACACAATTTTTGTTTCACAAACAATTAAATTAAAATAAAAAATTAAACCAAGCACTGTTATATAACCAGGCTCTGATACCATTGATGAATTTCGAACTCATAAATTGATAAATTGAACAATATCATCAACTTATAATATACTGTATCAATAACAATGATTAAATTGCAAAAGATGATGAAATACATACATTCAATAGGAGTAGGATCAACAAGAACAATGCTACAAGTCTGGTAAGCAATCACAATGGAAAACAAACTCTAATCACAGTGTAAGAGCCCAGAGAAGATTTGTATTGTTTACTGAGAAGAAGAAGAATGAGATTTTTGTATACTGTTTCTCTGTTTTTCATCACCAGTTTACGTTGTTTAACAACGTATATATATCTTTATTTCAACAACTGCAAGAGCAGTTGTAATTGATCTCAACTACTATGGCAGTTGATTACCATTATCCAAATTCATACCACATATTGGGTATTGGATATTGGGTTGTGGATTCTGAATAAAATCCGATCCAAATCCCAGGACCCAATTATTTATTCTGGGCGAGCTTTCATAATTTCCAACATTTATTTTATTCATAGTATCCCAATCTAGACCAAAAAAAATAAAAGTATTATCTAATCTCATTTTACACCAAAAACATCATAATATTAATCTATTCAATCTAATTTAATTCAATCTACTTCAATTCAATTTCTTCAAAATAATCTAATCCAATCTCTCATGCCAAACGGATAGATTAGGTGGGTAATTAAATACTTTTAATATATAAAATTATCATTGAAACAATTAAAATATAGGAATCAAGATATAAATTATAGTTATTATTATGACATCGGTGAATAAAACACTTAATTCTAATTCCTAATTAATTAAAATTATACACAAACAATAAATTCCTGTATGAAGGTGTAGAAAATCAGCAAGACAAAGTCAGTTAATTAGTCTGCAATATCAAAACATTCGTTCTGGAAAATTTACTTGATCCTAATTAAAATCACAAATACATACATATATGACTGTAAAACAGAGAAGAGAGAGGGAGAGAGATGTAGAAGGCGTACCATACTTAGTGACGATATGATGCTGGAAAGGCAGGACTCTCTGCACAATATTACTGTGGCAATCGGAGGGGTTGATGGGTTTTGATCTTGCCTGGTTTCGTGCCGCTAACATGTCTTTCATGTCTCCGAAAAAGAGTCTGTAGGAGTTGCCTGAGAAACCCTGTTCTCTGAGCCACTTCTCTAGCTTCTTTGGCTTCAACCATACCCATTCCACCACCCTCAACAGCATCCATGCTATCACTATCGTACTGAGACCAGAAAGGAAGCCAGTGAATATAATTTCCATTTTATTCGATGCGGGAATGGAGAAGGCAAAGAAGAATGCTGTAGATGTTAGCAGATACCCAATTGATAGAGCCTTCTATATATATATATGTATACATATATATATATATATTCACCGACTATTTTCATGTGGTCAAATGATTGGGTCCCTCGCATGTGGAACCTCCTTGTTAAAGACAAATAAATAAAAAGGAGTTTCCGCCAATTGATAGAGCCTTCTATATATATATATATATATATATATATATAATTGGTTTTGGGTAAATATGACTCTGTTTTATTACTGTATTGGCAAAATGTTGAGTGTTGTCTGTTGTTGACAGTTCCTTTGCTCAATTTTATGCTTCGAAGGTATAATTACAGCAACTTAAATATGATATATATACTTGTGGTGAGTTTTTAGTTGATGTGTGGTGGTGGTGGTTGTTGTGGATTAGTGAAGTGCAGAAGCTTATTTGTTTTTTATGTTGTATAATTTAAGGATTAATTATGTCATTATGTGCTGTATGAGGAGCTGGATGCGAAAGATGTGGAGGGAACATTGGATGTTTATCGGTAAGCTTGCATATCTTTGACTTGAATATGTTGATTATTTTGATGAATTTGTGTTTTGTTTTGTGGTTGCTTCTGTTTGTATACTTGCATATGAAGCTTCTAATTATTGTTAAGCCAATTGAGAGAATGTTTTAGGTACTTAGCGATAGAGTAAGACACTTCAAATAATTGTGTGAGTTGTTTGTTAATTATTGTTTTTTTTTCTTTGAATACTATTTATTAATTAGTGTTGTGTGTATATATATGCGGGGTGGTTTTGATGAATACTGTTTACAAGATGTCCTGGTTTATCTGCTAGAGGTTCTGTTTTACACTCTTACGAAATTCAGCTTGTGGAGTGCGTACACATTAACAGCATGGACCGTTGTAAAGTAGGAATTGAAAATATTGTAGAACTTGTTTGTATCAGATTTGGGAGTACTTACTTGGGAAGGGCTCCATCTCTAAAGTATTACTAATGAGAAGCCCCATCTGCGTAAGTTCATTTATCGTATTTAACTTTAACTTTTTGTTTTACCGGGGAGTGTCTTAAGCTCATTCCTCATAAGAAGTTCTCATTTGCGAAAATATGGCTATTAGTTGTCCAATTTGAGATTCGGCAGTTGAATGTCAATGGTGCTCGTCAAATTTTAGGCAATGCAATTGGAGACGCTCCTAAGGATAAGGTAATATATTGGTTGATGCTAATGAAAATTAATCGTACCCTCACTGTTGATTCTTACTTCAAACAGATTTTAAAAATGCATTGAGATAGAGCTGCAGCTTTGTAATTTTTACTTAATTATGATATGATAATTTTTTTTTGCATTGAGATGGAACTGCATCATCCTCTTCGCCTTGTTTTGTTGTGTTTTGTTAGGCTGCTGCAGGTGGGGTGGGCAAAAGGATAATAGTTCTCTTTTCTTCAAACGATGAGAGAAGTAAAGGAAATTATCAGGCTGATGGCATTGATGATTACTTGGAGGGTAACTATGATGATGTTTATGGTGCACATGATTTCGACATTTTCAGCTTATGGAGTGGAAGAATTAAATAACCCATGCTAATGTTGGTTGATTATTAGTGCAAATGTCTGTGTTGATTAGTTTGTATGTTACACAGTGGATGCTATTTGCGTCTTAAGGATTCATATATCATTATTTGGGTTAGTCATGGAGTTGTATGTGTTAATATTGTTCGACTTGTGAGTACGTATGTATATTTTGAAATATATGCAATGATGTTTTTCTGCTTCTTTTATTTTCGTATGGTAAAAACTTTTGGGCCCTTATGTGTTTATCTAAATTTTACGGAATATTATTAAAAACTTTCAACACAAGTAGAAACTTACGAATGAATTTTGTTCAATATATTTATTTTAACTCATTTCTTTATAAGAAATATAATAAATAATATTTAAGTTATTCCATATAAACTATTTTTTAATATAAAAATTATATTATTTACTCTTACTAAGGTATAAAAATCTTATTTTCTAAAAATAAAGAAAGTTCAATAGTCATATTAAATTAGAAGAGCTTTCAAAGTTTTTAAACAAAACAGATTTTAAAAGCTCTTGTAAAAGGGTATAAGGGTCATTTTAGTAGTTTGTAGCTATTTTGAAATAATTGAACCAAACAGTCTTAAAAGTTCTTCCAAGTTCAAAAACTCTTTTGAAATATATTATCCAAACAGCAATTGAAAAGCTCAAACTTATATTTCTCTTTTTCTACTGTCAAAAGCCAAAAGTAAAAGTTATCCCAAACGAGTCCTAAACATTCTTAATAGAAAAGCATTTGTTCACCGCCAATAGGAACTTGATTTGTACCGCCATACATTGCCGATTTTATAGGCAATTGTGCCCAGTTATTCCATATCTCAATCTCAATTAAATTGAGAGTTTTATTTTCTTTCTCTCAAATTTCATTTGATACATGAAATTGAATTGAATTATTTTAATGGGATTGGATTGAATTGGATAAATTAGTATTGTAACATATTTAGTGTGGTATAAAATTAGATAAATTAGTGTTGTAATATGTTTGATATAATATGGAACTAGATAAAATCAATTTTAAACAATTAAATTATTTTAAAAATAAACAAATTATTTTTAACTCAACTCAAGTTAAAGCCCTTGTCAAATCGGCTCACTCTATCCCTCTCGGCCAAATTAACGTCATTGACTCGTCGTGACTCCGTCCAAGCTTCATCATGCCCGTTTTCAATCTCTCACACCATCGTCATCGTTGACTCATTTTGCCCAACCATCAAGTGAGTCTCAAATGTTGCCCAAACTAAATCTCGATCATCTTTCCCTCTCCTCAGACACCTCGTCTGATCCTCCTCCACATTTTTCACCAACACCACTTGATCCTCCTCCACCTCGTTTCCTCTGCACATACAATGCTGCCGCTCTACTTGGTCCAAACCTCCATCTCCTTTACTACCCATCGGTTAACTATGCACACAATGCCTCCATTCTCTCTCCTCTTCTCTTTGCTCTTTCTTATTCTTCTTTTTCTTCTAATTCACAGAAAATCAAAACCTGGAAAGATTAAAAAAAAAAAGAAATAATAATAATAATAATAATAATAAAAGATCAAACCTTGGACATCGGTTTGATTTGTCCTGCATATCTGGTGGGTTTCATTTAACCCACTGCAACGGAAAAAAAAAAAAAAAAAAAGCATAAATGAGATTGGTTTTTCAATCTCATGCTCTTACCAAATATAAGTTTCAATTGGATTTTATCCAAACTCATGTAACAAACAAAGCTTTATAGTTCTCTCCTAAAATTTTAGAGAAAGGTAATTTTATTAGTTTAATAAAATCCTTCTAATCTTGGTTCGTAGATGTTTCCTTCATATTGAGGGTTTTATCACGTAAATTTTGTGTCCATTATTGTTATATTTTATTACTTCCATTTTTTTTCAATATTATTTTCAATTTCAAATTTATACTGAGATTGTAATAGTATCGGTTGTTATAACAACATGTTTACTAATCATGAATTCAAATAAGGAAATGGAACTTAATTCCTTATTTATGAATTCCTATGTTTATTAAAATTTGTGAGAATTAAATTATATATGCAGACTCAATATCTAAATTGGAAATTAAGTTCGAGGTTGGAAAGGGAACTCAATTCTCTCCTCTCACTCAAGGAATCAAGTTTACTTTTCTAATAAAAGAAAAGAATTTATATGGTTTTAGTAAAACATCCTCTACCAATTTTGGGAATTTAATGTAGAAATTCTAACACTTGACATTCTTCTTTAATCACAGACTACCACTTCTGTGTTAGGGAGAAATAATAAGAGAAATAATATAGGATGTGTTCATCGAAGCATGCTTCAAGACATTTCTCTCTCTTCCACTTCCAAATTTGTAGTTGATTAACTTAATATTTTCATGGTGTCCGATGGCCCTAAAACTCAGACGCCGCCGATATATGAAAAGGGAATGTGCGAGAACTAGGGAATCCTCCCATAGTTAAGGTCCTCAAAAGGGTTATCAAAAACTATTCCCCACACTTGGTTTTCTTATGCAAAACCAAGTACAGTACGAAGGATGCATATGCTTTAAGAAATCGGTTAGGGTGTAATGGGGGTCTGCACATACAAGCTAATGGCAGAAGTGGTGCCTTGTCTCTTTTGTGGGGGGAAGAATGGTTGGTTACGATCCAGTCCTACTCACAGCATCATATAGATGCTAAGGTAAAAAGTATAAAGGGTAAGTTATGGAGGTTCTCAGGGATATAAGATAGCCCTTACCCAAGTCACTAGAAAAGACCTTTGGGAATTGCTCTGACGACTTGGCAGTGTTGATCGCTTGTCATGGTTATGTGGTGGCGACTTCAATGAGCTTTTCCGGTTGGATGAGAAACAAGGTGGTTCAGAGAAATCTGCCTATGGAATAGTAAAGTTTCGCAAGGTTGTGAAGGACTGCAGGTTGTATGATATAGGCTACAGGGGACCAAAGTTTATATGGATCAATAAGATATGTGGGGAGGCTAATGCACAGAAATGGTTAGACTGATTTTTGGCTAACAGTCCTCTGTGGAATGAGTATTAGCGAGCTCGAGTAGTGCATTTGGACTTCAACTTCTCGGATTATTGTCCTATTTTGCTGTTATTAGATCCCCCCGCATTCAGACTTAAGCTCGCAAGGGTTTAGTCATAGTAGATTTCATTACGAACTCTTTTAGCTATTAGTGGGTCTCCAGGTGAACTATGCATTCGTCTAAGGGTGTGCAGTCCAACTTTACTAATGGAACCAGCGGAAGTATGATGTTCTCAGCAGAACTATAACAAACAGGCAGTAAGAACTTGAAGAGTTAATTCATGACCAGAAAAGGAGCATGGAAGAGGGACAAATACAGCAGATAGAGCGCAAGCTGGAAGGACTTTTGGATTGAAAAAAAAAAAAAGAAAGTTATATTGGAAGCAAAAATCCCGAGTGGATTGGCTTCGAGCAGGGGATAGGATCTCGAACTTCTTCCATGTGAAAGCTTCAGCTCATAGATAGAAAAATGTTATCTCTTCCATTACAAATAAGGATGGGCAACAGATAGATGACATGGACGGTATTACATCAGTTGTATGTGAATATTTAGAGGATATTTTTGCTTCCCAATCCCCTTCAGAGGCTACATTGGACCGAGTTACAGAAGTTGTTTTAGTAGAACTATATGTAGAAGCAATTTCAGTCTTGACAGCCCCGTTCATAGCAAATGAAGTCTATTGTGCAGCTTTCGAGCTTGGGCCCCTAAAGGCACTTGGACCCGACGGCTTTTGAGCCATTTTCTTTCAACAGTTTTGGAACGTGGCAGGAAGTGATGTGGTAGCAGTGTGTCTCAAAGTTTTGAATGAAGGGGAGTCTTTCAGACACTTCAATAAAACCCACATAGTTCTCATTCCCAAGAAGGCCAAACCTCTGAGTTTTCTAGACTACAGACCAGTTAGACTTTACAGCGTCCTTAACAAAATCATTTCGAAGGTGCTGACCAATCGAATCAAGAAAATATTGCCAGGTATCATCTCCATTTGACGAGACCTATCCGGCTCGGGTCTCATGTCCAAAAAAATCTTGTGAAAACTAACGGAACTCATCTTAACTCTCTTGTCTCGAGTTCAAGAGAATGCCATGAACTTTAATATTTCTAACTAAAATTTGAAGTTTTCAAAAAACCTTTTAGGAAAATTATCACAAATGTCATAGTCACTTTATAAATTTAATTTGAACAAAATACAAAAATATTTACATTTCTCGTGTTGGACCCTTAGACTGAATATACAAAATATTCACAAAATATCTAAACAAGATATTTCATCTATAAGTGTACGCTTGAAACACGATTAAGAAAGCTGATTAATTAAAAATAATACACATAATGCAAACTGTTCATCATTATGTGGCCCTTCTCACGATATATAATAATCAACATGAACTTGCGACGAATGCTTTAAAAAAAATGGATTTTGTAAAAGCATGAGCGTTAATGCCCAATGAGTGGATATAACTTTTTTTAAAATATTTATAAATAAAACATAATATATTTCTAATAATAATAAATAATTTTCAATGATTCATACGCAATCATATTTGAAAATAAATTGAATTCAAATATCATATCTTAGTGAAACTATAAACTTCTATATAAATCATCTTTGTAAATTTAATAATATATAATCTAAAAATTTATAATCTGTCAAACTTTTCTGGAATCTCTTTCTGTAAATCTAGTGTTTTGTAAATCTTTTTCTTTACTAATCAAACTTAGTTTCTAACATTTGTAATTTGAAAATCTACACTAATTAGTACCCAAGAGAATCTAGTCATACGTGATGGAAAACATCGTCACACACGCAGAGCAAGCATAACATCTGCTATAAATGTGTTGGGTAACTCAATAACTCTCCCGACAACTCAATGACGTTTCTGACTTCTACCATATATGTACTAAATAACTCTAGGACTAACACATGTGTAGTCTATCTGACTAGTTAGATGAGAGGATATAGTCCTTCTATTCTAAAAATCTCATTTCATTCATTTCCAAATTTCAAATCATTTTCATATATAAATTGTATAATTCTATTTTCGATTATAAATATAGTTCTCAATAAATCCTTTTTTTTCCATAATATAAATAAATATTCTATAATCAAATCTTAAAGCATAATTCATAATCAATAAATCAATAGACTAGTTAAATAATTTCCTTCTAATAACAATTAAATAATTAAAATTTGAAATTTAAATAATTATAATAAACTATCCAGGTAATTTATTAACTAACAAATAATTCATTTCTAATAATTTGTACATAATAAAATCTTAAATCAATGATTAAAATCTTAAATCTATAAGTATAAATAATTAATTTAAAATAAAGATAACAATTTACTCACATAGCTCCTTTATTCATTTTTGAGTATAATATGGGTTCCCATTTGATTCCTTATAAACTTAGATCTACTCCAAAATCACATAAAACTCAATTTAGAACCTAAAGGAAAATTAATTAATTTTTTAAATTTCAAATCCCATTGAAATAAAATCATTTATCTGAATATCTTAGGCACCCAAATATTCCATTCACTCATCCAAAATTTCCTTTTTTTTTTTTTTCTCTCCCTTCCTCTTTCTCTTTTTCTTTTTCTTTCTTCTTTTCTCTCGGCTTTTCACTGCACTGTTTTTTTTTTTTCTTCTACCCGGTTCTATTCTATTTGTGTGTGTTTGCTACCTTAAAAATATATATTATATATCATACACAACTCCTGGAACCAGACCCATTCTTTCATTCTTTCCATTGCTTAGCAAGCTCATTAACGTGACACTTGTCTTCATTTAAGTAAAAATAATTTGCCACTAATTTGTTTTCTTATTTGGCCACCAAGTTTTTTGTCCTTTTCCTATCATGTTGACCTTGCTCTTGTACCTTTATATTAACAATGCAAATTGCCTGATAATGACCCACTATCATTCGTTTGGTCAGCCACCCTCTTATGTCTTTAATTTTGATAAGTGAAAGCCACGTAATTAGGCTTATGGGTTCGGCCCATAACTTCTTTTTGTTGGGCTCATTTAAATTACTTCGACCCACTTTAAAATTTAGGTTTCAATTGATCTCTTAAGTTCACTTAGATTCAGACTTAGAATTCAGGCCTTACACCATTAATCACTGTGTGTTCGCTCAAAGGAGGTTTATAGTTGATAATATTTTGATTGCATTTGAACTCCTTCATTCCATTCAAAAGCGGCATAATGGTAGGAAAGGGTATATGACAATCAAGTTGGATATGAGTAAGGTGTATGATCGCGTTGAATTGGACTTTTTTTATTCGAATCCTTACTAAATGAAATTTCCAATGAGGTGGATTCAACTGATAATGGCGTGTTTATCAACCTTGGAGATAGCGTTTTTGATCAATGGACAAGTCAAAGGGAAAGTGACTCCAACAAAGGGTATCCAATAAGGGTGTCCACTGTCCCCGTATCTATTCCTCTTTTGTAGAGAGATATTTTCTAGTATTCTTCATATGGCAAATCAGAACCAAGGATTACTAGGGTTTTGATGTTATCGTGGTAGCTCAATAATGAGTCATCTATTGTTTGCGGATGAAAGCATCGTCTTTTGTACAGCTTCGACAGAAAGTTATGGAGAGTTAAGGCGTATTTTGAAGGTCTATAAGGAAGGTTCAAGGCAAAAAATCAAACTGCAAAAGCCTAACGCTAAGCCCTAATGTGCAGGTTGAAACAATGGAAGAAATTAAAAGGTAGCTGGGTCTACAAGGCAGTTCTTACCATGTTCATTACTTGAGGCTACCTTCAACAATGGGAAAAGCGAAACAAAGAACCTCCAATGAATTAAAAGACCATGTGTGGAGAAAGATTCAATGATGGAAGGGCAGTTTGTTCTCAATGAGTGGGAAGGAGGTTTTGCTAAAAGAGATTGTCCATCTAGTTCCAATGTACACCATGAGTATATTTAAATTGCCAACGACCTTATATGATGAGCGAAGAGGACTAATGGCGAAATTTTGGTAGGGTATGTGAGATGGCAAGGGGAGAGTTAATTAGGCAAAGTGGGCAAAACTTTGCTTACCAAAAGAGATGGGTGGATTAGGCTTTAGGGACCTTTCTTTATTCAACCAATCTCTCTTGGCAAAAGCAAGGTTACAAGCTGTTAATGAATCAAAAGTCCTTGGTGTATTGATAAGGACATTTTTAGTAAAGATTTAAGTCTCTAAATCTATATCTTTGTCTTGTTCTCAAGTGTTTTTTATGTGTTTTATAGTGTTTTTTAGGGAATAAGTCTCTCAATGATGTATACGTTTAATTGGAAATGATTTGATGTGAAATCAAGTCAAAAAAGTGTTGGGTTTGGGTTTTGTGAAAAAATGGTATAATCGTGGATTTTCATGCTTAAAAGATGAGTTGACTTGTGAAAGATTATGCAGAGTCATCAATTTGAGTTATGTAAGTTACACCTATCAAATTAAAAGTACGGATGTCTAATTTCCATAGCAACTAACGGTTCATGAATCAAAGGCCTATGGAGAAATATATGACTTTTAGTGAGCAAGGGTCAAAGCTAGCGCTCTCTAACACACTCCCTCACCAACCTGCACGCCAACAAGCATGCCATTATCATCCAAGTGTGCACACCAATGCGCTTACACACTAAGCAATGCGCCAAGAAGCACCACATACTGTCCAAATCGTGCTTACTCACCAACAAGCGTATCAAGAGGCATGGCACACTCCAACAAGGGTTGTTTTGTCATTTCACCCTTCCATTCCAAGCCCTAGCTTTCCCACACTTTAAAAGGAGCCTTGAACCATGAATTTAAGAAGTTTTGTGAGTGGGAAAGCCCTTAGGGCTCCAACGATAAAGTTCCTGCCATTTCTAAACTACGAGAGCAAATCACTCTATCTTTACACTATCCAACAAAGAAAAGAGTTAGGAAGGAAATTCTATATTGAGAAGGGAAGGAGAGACACTTTTGGAAAGGAGCAAGCTTCACACCAACCCCATAAGCTACACTTTCTCTTTTTTATTTGTATTTATTATTGAAATATGTTAATAATACATTATATGGTTAGGTTTCCCCTTATATTTATGAACTAATTTGTTGTCTAGGGTTATAATGTAGCTAAACTTTATAGCTTGACTTGTTATTTATTATTAAAGCTTGATTCTCCATCTTAATCTTTTACTTTAATTATGTTTAATGCTCCGAAATTAATTTATCATTAATTAGAAATTTAGTAACCATATTGAACTTGAAAAAGGAACATATATGTTGAGACCCCCATTAAAGTGACATCAAAAGCAATGAATAAAAGAATATTTTTGTTGCTTGTGCAATCACCATTGAGTAATCTAAACTTAATAAACTCGACTTAGTTGATCCATATAAGAATATAGTGGGCTAGGTGAGGTTGAGCATGTCCACTAGACTATCGAAGGAGGCATGTATATAAATTAGACATTAATCGATTGAAGATTAGATGGAGATTGAGTGAAAATGGTGGATGATTAGGTTGGGTGAATTAGTGAGGTAAAGTTGCAATCCTAAAGCTCTTACCCCATTAGTTTTGTTCTTTATTTTTAGTTATTAATTTTAGTTTAGTGTTTGTAAGTTCATTTCTCATTTTAGGTAGTTTGAATAAGTTAGTTTTGATACAAGTTTAGTACTTGACAAGTTGGCCCAATCCTCGTGAGAATAATATCTTACTCATCATTATATTACTTGTAGACTGTGTATACTTGCACAGATTTTTCGTGTATGTGTGTCGTGTGAACTTGGCACGCGTATAGAGATTAGCTATCATGTATCAAGTTTTGAAAGCCAGTATTTTAAAAAAGAAACATTGATGTAAGCTACCCTAAAACCAAGGGCCTCCTATCTTAAGAGGAGTCTGTTATGGAGACGTGAGCTTCTGAGTAAAGGTGCTAGATAGAAGGTCGGAAATGGCCAATTCATCTATGTGTTCAAGGACCCGTGGATGCGAGCCCAAAATCATTTTGTTCGATCACTCATTGTTTCGAGTAAGACCTGAAAGTCTGCTCTTTGGTGATACCTAATGAGAGCGTGTGGAATGTCGACAAGATTAATAATTGGTTCCTAGAGATGAATGCAACTGAAAATCCTATCTATTACCCCTTGTCTATTCGATGATCAAGATTCATGGCAGTGGCACTTTGAGAAGCATGGGGTTTATGATGTGAAAAGTGATTATCAAGTGACATTGTAGGAATGCATTTAGGAAATCAAATTAGACTCAGGCCCAACAATACAATTGTGGAAGACATTGTGGGGATTAAGCATTCCTCTTAAAGCTAAGGTTTTTGTCTAAAAAGCTTGCAATGACATTATTCTAGCTCTATCTAACCTATTTAAACGATTCATCCCAACGTATCCTACTTGTCCATTGTATGGTGAGGATCCAATTGTTAGGATTATGCCCTAAAAGCTTGTAATTTGTAAACGTTTAAATAAATAATAAATAAAATATATTTATTTTATTCAATTGATGTGCATTTGTGCTTCATACGAATATCATGTAATATCCATGATTACTTATATAATCTCAAACTAAATATATAAGTGTTATAAATAAGAAGATTTAGTTTGAAATCAGTAATCTAAAGAGTCCGTAGAAAATAAATGAAGCTGGGTACTTTATTTGTGGTAAATCTATAGCTACAGTTCATTTCACATTTGATATAATGATTTTATCTAGGATCATTTATGTGGTGACATGAAAATGGAGGCACCTTATATAATAGAGATTATATAGGACTGGGTCATGATAAAAAATGAATTTCTTATTAGTATCCGTTAAATAAAGAAATTCTTATTTATCGACTATGTGATCATATATGGATTGATCTTAATCTTAAGTGTCTTATGAACTCCTATTTGTTGAGACATATATTTTATTTACATAGATGAGATTGTTATAGATTTATAGTCAGTAAACTTCGTACTTTGGATATGTGATTAATAAGCAGCTGGGAACACTTTATATAATAGTGGAATCTACTATGTCTTACGAAAAGTAGATAAGTAGTTCCCTTAAATATTGATTTGAGGCTTAAACAATAAGAGCACTCGACTTTCTGTTTACGAGTAAACGAAAAGATAAATTCATGAGTTGTTATGGATATATTGTTCATTAGAGAATCAATGATACTTAATGGAATAAAATATAATTAGAGAGGTATAATGGACTTTAATGACCTAGCTCTAATTATGAACTACTCATAGAGGATCGAACCACATGAAATGATTAAATCGATGGACACTGAAATTTCAGATTGTGTAAAACATCTATAATTTTAAGAGTGCAACCTTAAATTTTTAATGAAATAACTCTAAGGTTAATAATAGTAAATTATTAATTAAAGAGTTTAATTAATAATTCCGATATTATTAAAGTTCAAATCATAAGTCCGTTTGATCCTCCTGCTAGCTCACAACCACATAAATAAACAACAAGAATGATATAATTGGATTATCCAATTATTAGTGTCACGTATAAATTTTATGGACACGTTCACGAATTATTTAAATAATTTGATCATTTAAATATATGTAATTATTTAATTCTTTGTTAATTATTTAATTATTTGTCGGAATTTATGAGTTCAATTTTAAATGGTATCATTAAATTATTTATGATTTAGAATCATTTAATTTAATGAAAAATCAATTAATTAATGGAAATAATGATTTTAATTTAATTGGAATTTGATTCCATATTAAATTAAATTAAAGGAGTTTTAATTTAATAGGAATTAGATTCAATATTAAATTAAAAGTAAAGAGTTCTAAATCAATAATGAATTTGATTCTACATTGGATATGAGCTAAGTCTTTCAATTTAAAAAGGAAATTGGATTCTTTATTAAATTGAAAAACCTTAGCTTACCATTATAAAAATGGTGTTTTATATTAATAACAAAAAAAGAGAGAATTTTTGGCTACTTGAACAAAAAATTTCCATTAATTAAAACCCCATCTCAAAAGAAATCAAGAAAATTATTTTTTGATTTCTACATAAGTTTCTTTCATAAAAAGATTCTGTAATTTGATTATTTGATATTGCGTCCACACACAGTTTCTTTTATGAAGAGTCATAGTAAGGAAGATCGGGTGATAAAAAATCTGTGAATAAAAAATGATCAATTCAATATTCATGTAAGGTAAGATTCGATTTTATTAACTTATTATTAAATTGTTATTATTAGCATCGATCGACCATGTTTTTGTTTGAAAAAAATTTTAAAATCTACGTTTCCGTATTCATATTAAAATCGTTTTTTCTCTTCACAAATACGCACTGGTATGGTGCAGCGAGATTGAGGAGGTCTAGCAAATGACCCATTTTTGGCAAATCTTGGATAAAAAAGGAAATCAATCTGTCCTAGAAGTGGCAAATGGAGTAGCAAGTCAGGTAACAAAGACTGAGTTTGAGCTTTTCTATTTGCTTCTGTGGGGCATTTAGGTGAAGAGGAACCAGAGCGTCCGTCAGCAACGAAGCAGAAGCGCGGCTGAATTGGTGGAATGGATGAAGGAGCTGCATCAGGGGTTTCTCAGAGCAGGGTTTTCCTCATCTTCTAGACTACCAAGAACAGTAGTTCAGAGTTCCTTCTCACAATAACATCTGTCAATAGGGGGAGTTAGGATGAGCTCAATGGCCATAGTAAAGTCTGGGCAAGAGGGTCTAGGAATGGGAGTGACCTTTAGGAACTTGAGTGACAGCGTAGTGGCTGCACTCTCCGTGCCAATTCGAGGGGTGCATTCCTCACAAATGAGGGGATTGATGGCTGTCTGGCTGGGATTACAGTTTGCTAGAAATACCAGGTTGCAGGTCCGGCAAGTGGAGGTGGAAACGCCCAATGTGGCAGCAGCAATTAATCTGGAGGCGGAATGGATATCAAAGGTTGGTACAGTGGTCAATGACATCAAAGTCCTGCTTAACGAAGCTAGAGTACAGAACTGTCAGGTGGTTTCTGTAGCAAGAATTGCATGACACGTAACTTCGCTTTGTGGGCTCTACTCCACATGAGGGATGGTTGCTGGAAGGCAGCAACTTTCTCTAACAGTTATAGCTTTGTCTAATTGTGTGTTTTAATTGTAGTGCGTTTCAACTACTTTGGTGCTTATTTTGTTTGTGCACAGTTTGAGTTAATTAAAAGAAAAATGCAAGATGTGTTGAAGATGTGTTATTTATAATCCATAGATGATAATTACAACTAGAATTTTTTTACTTTTACTTGCTCTGTGCATGAAACACCATTGGCGTCCTCCGCTAGTCACCAAAACTTTTATTATTTTCGGATCATGTTTACTCTTTCTAATTTATCTTTTTTTTAACTACTGATACCTAATTAGAATACTGGGACCAATTGAGATGAGACTGAAAAGCACAATCCGAATTTTTACTCCCAGAAACGGAAGAGGGCCACCCATACAGAATGGAAAAACTACCCACATATTACACTACGAGAACTAGCTGAGATGAGACTCTGAAACACAGTTTAAAAATCTATTACTAGAAACGGGAGAAGACTATCCATATAGAGTGAGAAAACTATCCACATATTACTGAAAGGTGCGCAAATCGAACCCAAGACCTTGGACAAGGCAAGGGATAAGGAGCACCAACCACCGAGGCACACCCACTTTACACTATTCTTTCTAATTGCCATCTAGGATATATGACAAATTAAATGTCAACAGCCATCAATCACAAATAAATTTAATCATAGTTCACATGAAACAACATCAATTATTACTTCATCTAAATAGATCAAGTTTATTCTTGAAAAGATCATATATTGTACTTTAAACCAAACAGCAGTACTTTGAAACTAGAGAAAAATCCAAAAATATAAACATGACATACTAGATTTCCTGTAGAATCAAGCGAGCACCAAATTGTGGTTGTATAGTTGCACCACGAACAGGAGCATGAACATAAGTTGGGGAAAGCTTGAAAGAGAAATTTTGCAAAATCATTGCCAGAGCCAATTTTGCTTCCACAAGAGCAAAGTTTTGTCCAATGCAAATTCGAGGACCCCAACCAAATGGGAAGAATGAGACATCATTATTCTTTGATGCTTTTGAAATTCCATTAGAAAATCTATCTGGGTTGAACTCCTCTACATCATCACCCCAACATTCACGATCATGATGCACCATAATTATTGGTATTGAAACCATAATTTCCGGTCGTATATCAATGTCTCCAAGTTTCGTTTGTCTACAACTCGAACGGTTTATAACAGGTGAGGGTGGATATAATCTGAGTGCCTCATATAGAATTTTAGTTATCTGCAAAACAATATCGATTCACTCACATGTTAATATATGCTTTAAAAGAAAAAGATATTCTATTTCAAGTACTAGATTTGAATGTTAGGGACTATCTTCATTATTAGTTTCTATCAGCTAAAATTTGCTTTGACTAACCATTTAAATGACACTTTTAAAATAATTTGCTTTCAGAAGAACTTTTAATTTAGAAAAGGGGATAACATACTCTAACGTGCCTGCATTCGTACCCAATATTATATTCCGATGGCAATATTATAGGTTTGTTACACCCTAACACCTCTTTTATAATCTCTTATTACTTAATGACACTGTGTAATAATAAGGTTGACTATTGAAAAGACAAATATACAATTCCTTTTAAAATCTAATAATAAAATAAAATTATTATTAAAATAAAAAAGGGAGGATAACTTTACAATAGATGGCCTCCACCAACACTAGTGGGAAAGGCTGTTTGTGTGGGGTAGTGTCCCCTTGATTAAATCCTTCTACATCAAGGAGCATTTGGTTTCCACCATTTAGTAATTATCCTCCTAGATTTGTTTTTCAAATTTTATTAAAACATATATAGCAACATTGTAAAAGTATTACTATCAACTTTGACTATTATCCTCCATTAGTTTTTAACAATAGGTGGAGGCGGTCGGTGTATAATAAGTCATCATGTGACATCTCATTCTCATTAGACCAGTGTCAAAATATTTTACCCCCAAGAAGATAGAAGAACAAAATTAGAGTTAAGTTTAAACACAATAACTGATTGGGTACCTTTCTAAATATATAGCCTGGATCTTTGGAAGACGAATTAAAAAAAAAAAAGGTTTAAGGAGTTTAAGAAAGGCCAAATTGACTTACTACTTTCAAGTTGTTTAGATCATCAAACTTCGGTTTGTCATTCCCAAAAACTTGGAACACCTCTTCTCTTGCAAGCTCTTGCCAATGTGGGTGGATGCATAACAAAACCATTGCCCATACAAGCAAGGATGCAGTGGTTTCCTGCCCTGCAAGATAGAATAGCTTGCACTCCTCAATCACCTCTTCGATGCTCATTACATTTCCCTTCTGCCCATGTTCTTGCATCTCCTTGTGATTTGATTCTATTAACATGCCCAATAGATCATCTTTACTTACTTCTCCAAGTCTCAAAGCCTCTTCTCTTCTGTCTATTACATTTTTAATCAGTGCTCGAGTTTCATTATAATTTCTTCTCATCTTTCTGTTTGTTGCAGTTGGCAAAAACCTACAATATGAATTTAAAATGTTGCAGGTAAGAAGTACCCTCGAGTCATAATATTGTCATGGACATAAATATTAATTTATAGTAGCATTTTTGCAACATTATTTGTATACTTACTGTTTACCATATCAATTAACAATAATACTCGCGATATCCCAACACATTTTAATGCATATCTCTATGTTACATCTCAAATTCTTATACTGCAAGTTCATTTGTACGTACAGTATGTGGAAGCCAAATAAATCATTAGTTAATGTGCATCAATTTGTGAAACAAAATTGATTTAGATTATTTCCATAGACTTTTCAAAAACGTTTTCACTAAAAACATATATAAAAGTTATACAAAGAATATTATTTATGATGAGATCTGGTACCTATATGGAGACTTCTGCAAATCATCATAGCAGTGTCAAGCACATTATAAATAATAAAAACATAATGAAAGCCACAATATTTGTTTCAATTACCTCCATCCCGGGATGAAAGAGAACTGTAAAGTTTGAGTCACATTTGCCATTTGTTGTCTTATGAGTTCAAATATTTTTCTTCCATCTTCATAGCTACTGCCAAATGCTGTCCGAGAAATTACATCGGCTGTCAACATTTGAATATCAGGCCACACGTCTAACTCTTGATTGAAGTTGTGGTTTTGGTTTGAGATCAAACTCTTCTTCCATTTGCTTATTATGTCGTTACAACTCCAATAAATGCTTGGAAACATATCCTATATACAGAAATAAAATGGCTACATAAGAATTAATTAGTAGATATAATAGCTAGGTTTAAGTCATTGTACATCCTCTCTTATATTAATGTGTCCCTTTTCTCATTTGCGGCGAGGGATTCAAATCTCATCATGAGTATTTACGAGATTGTATAAAAAGATTTTTTATGATTTTGAGGGAGTATTCTTCTGATTATGAAAATAAATATTTGGACAGTATATATATATATATATATATAAGAAATGATATTAATAAGTTCTGACAAAACTTAGACTAAAAAAAAAAAGTGATTACATCTAATTTTGGTTAAATTGCTTGTAATTAACGTTAAAGGGGCATTTGACATTGTGACTTTAATTTGAAACAAGTAGTATAGAAATTACCTTTAACTTGATGTGATGGAAAGCTGGGTTGGCAATCTTTCTGACTTTAGTCCACTGCTCACCCTCATAGGTGGCCATCCCACTCACCACCAACTTAAGAAATGGGTTTGGTTTTGGTTTCTGAAAGATATCATTCTTGAACAGCATATCCCTTATCAATTTTGGGTCTGTGATCATTATGCTTGGTGTTGGACCGTTCCATACGAAAGACTTCTTGCCTGCATTTAGGTAATATGTAGTATGAGGATATCATATATAGAAAAATACCCTATAGTATAATCAATATGATAGAATTTATGTGCGTAGAGAATTTCATCAAGGCACATGACAAAAAAAATTGTAAATTGAGTTGCATATTCTATTAGGAACTTCTTAGTTAGTTGCTTGTTTGTACTCTAGTTGGACACTCACCTTATAATTAAGTTTAATAATCAAAACAGTTGGATACAATGTGAGATTGTTAACATTATCCTCCACTTGAATTACTTAATTATTCTTACACTCAAACTAGGTAAATTTCATATAGGAGAAAAGTTTATAGGGGATGATCTTATCATATCAGTGATGAAACCATCCAATGTAGTTGTGTAACACAATTCAACTTCATTAAATGATATATGGTATAATTATACTAGGCAATCTCACTGCTAACGTGGTGAGACAATCCTTTAATTTATCTTATACATCTAAAGTGGTGTAGTGAAAGAAGAGGAAACTTGGGATTTTAGTGTCTCTTTTTTTTTTTTTTTCTTTTTCGGTTAACTAAATTAGTTTTCCTTTTTATTTGGCAACATTTGTCACAATTTGGGTGGATTATAATCTCACATACTCTATTAAGTTTAGTAGGAAAAAAGTAAACCGCTTGTTATAAACTTTTTTCTTAAGATTTTTGAAATAATTTAAATGTATATTGAATTTTAAAAATAGCTTAAAGTTAATTAATTTTTAAACAATAATTTTAGATTATTTTATGTTATAAGAAACAACCTAAAATAATTTTATCTTATTCAAAACTAATGTAAAATTGCTTTATTTTCTTAAACAAAAATTTAAAGTAATCACTTGTAACCAACATGTATCTTAGATACTTTAATTTTATTAAAAAAAAAAACGTTGTAGTTTAGTTTAATTCAAAAGTAGTTCAACTTTTTTCAAAAAAAAAGAAAAAGTAGTTTAACTAACCATAACTAATCCACCACAAAACTATATGTTTGATACATTGGATGACGTATTTTTTCAACTTTATCTTAGTAGAATAAAGTTAAAATTGCCTTAGTGGGAAATTCTTTATGCTCACATTAATTAGATTATGAATATAAATCCTATCTCATTTCTGCACTCTCAAATTTATAATAACTGAAACAAGGGGAAAAAAAAAAGACAATATTTATTTAATAGTAATTCAAGATTACCCAACCATATATCTCAATTTGTATCTAAACATAAAATATACCGGTTGATATGTGAATACACATTAATGATGATTTATTTCACTTGTTGCATGTCATATAAATTAAAAGTATTGTTAGACGTTCTAACTCTATATTCTAATTTGTGTCTTAATTAATGATATATCAATTCACAAATGTATATACCAACTTATCTCACTTGCTACATATCATGTAAATTAAATTGACACACCAAATATCAGGATACAAATTGACATATCGATTACTTCTCATGAATTAAATTAATATACATCATTCTACCCCTAACAACAGTATTCTTCATTATCTTCCCTCGTATTTTCGTATTCCTAAAATCCCCACTATTTTAGTATTCATTAATAATCCGTTAGTACTCCAAAAAATGTAAAATGTAAAGGGTAAAACAGCAAAATTCGGATTAAGATAATATAATATAATTTAAATTTTGAAATTTGAAAACAATCTCACCTGAGGAAAGAGAGATGTGACAAGTGGGTTATGTAGAGCTGAAGATGGTGAAGATGGGATGAGAAATTGAGACGATGAATGATGAAGCTATGGTGGTGTTGGGCTGGCCAAGTGGCACAACAATCCCATTTTTAAAAGAGGACCTTTTTTAAAAAATTTTCTTTATTATTATTTATTTTTTACTACTGCTTTATTATCTTTTTAAATGTTTAATTGTTCTACATGCCATTATTTTACTATTAATTTTAAAACTGAAGGACATAATAGGCTTTTCATTTTACTTTAAAATTAAGTTACAAGAAGGGTTAGAATGATGAGTATCAATAGGGTAGGGAAAAAAATGATGTATTTGCAAACCTTAGGAGAACATTATAATTTACAAATAGAGAGATAAGCTAGCCTTATATATATATATATATATATATATATATTATTAACTGATACTTTTACGGAACAAATTACTTTCGAAACTAGTCTAGATAGGAATTATAATAGCACAGCTCGAATTGTTACTCCAAAAAATTAAAAGAAGACTATCTACATAAAGATGGGAGGAATGAAATCAAACTTGTCATCTGATGGATAGAGGGGGTGTATATTTCCATTAGGCCACTCTCTATCCTCAATAAGCGTTATAGTTATAACTATAAGTTATAACCATAGAAAAAGCTTCTCGATTGAGGATATAGTGGGTGGTCTAGTGGAAATGCACATTCTACCTGTCCCAAAAGACAGGTTTGATCCTTACATGAGCCACAATGTGTATGGCAATTGTCCCACATATTTGTTGATAGCTCTCTCTTGATTTTAAAAGTAAATTTTCGAATCACTCATTAAATATACCCTATTAGTAAATCTCGATAGATATTTAATCTAAGGTCAGAAATTGTATATGTATAAAAAAAAAAAAAAGGTCAAGAATGTAAAGTGGCCTTTTCTATCTATGCATATCTCAACACACACGTACACATATAAAAGTAGTCGAAGATGATGTAATATATATGCTATTTATTTATGGGATCAAGCAAGTGATTAATTACTCCTATGTCAGATAATTATTGAAACAATTAAAATAAAGGACTTGCGGCATAAATTATAGATATTTTAATGAAATGGATGAATACATACTTGATTCTAATTAATTAAAATTATATACGTACAAACAAGAAATTCCTATATGAAGGTGTCGAACATCAAGAAGACAAAGATATTAATTAATCTGGAATATTAGAATATGCATGGTGGAAAATTTACTTGATCTTAATTAAATTTAATAAACTTTGTTGTTGCTTCAAAAGTAATAATAATAATAATTGTTGTTGTTCTGTATATATAAATATATGACAGTGAAATTTAATAATATATGTTGTTCCTTTCAAAAAGAAAATATATTTGTTCTTTTTTTGAAATAAAAATAATAACAATATTTGCTGTTCTACACTATATGACTCTGAAATTTTATAATATTTGTTTGTTCCTTTCCAATAATAATAATAATATTTGTTGTTCTATATATATAAATGACTGAAATTCAATAATATGTAGATATATCGACTGAGAGAGAGAAAGAGAGATATGTAAAGGCGTACCATAGTTGGTGACGATATGATAATCGAAAGGCAGGATTCTTTCATGGTGGGAATCGGAGGGATCGATGGGTTGTGATCTTGCCTGCTTTTCTAGCGCTATCATGTCTTTTAAGTCTCCATGAAAAAGTCTGTAGGAGTTGCCTGAGAAACCATGTTGTCTGAGCCACTTCTCCAACTTCTTTGGCTTCAACCATACCAATTCCACTGCCATCGTCAAAATCCATGCTACCACAATCGTAGTGAAACCCCAGAAGAAGGTAGTGAAAGTGATCTCCATTGCCGACGCAGAAATCGAGACAGTTCAAACAATAATGTTGGGTAGATGTGAGCTGGTCCCTGAGCTGATCCTACTTATATAGAGCCTTCAACATATCAGTCCAGCATTTTGGGGCCCCATGCGCTCGAAAACTTAACTGTTTTGAAATAATTGAGTCAGAAGTAGGGACCAGCTTATCATCAAGCCAAAGTTGAAAATATGAAACCTGCACAACCGGTTTCATACAAATGAAAGCCGCACTTAGTGTATAAGTAGTGGTTTGTACAGTCGAAAGTCCGGTGACTTAATGGTTAAGCTTCCCTAACTGTTACTTCAAATAGTACATTCCAATATCAATTAGATAGTGTTTGACTTATGAAATTAAAAGTAGATTTGGGATTCAAAAATCTCAAACTATTTAAATATCATATTTAAAGATCAATTGAAATATAATGGGATTGGGATTCTCTAAATCTCAAAAAATCTCACTCTCTCATTTCTCATTTTTTTTTAATTTTTCAATTTCAATCAAAATTATATCTTTAAATGGGATGAGATTTTTCATTTCTTATTTTCTTTCTCTTCCTTCCATCTATCTCTCTTTCTCTCACCTTCATTCCTTCTCTCATCACATAACCACCTTTCTACTCTCTCTTCTTTTTGTTGTTTGCCATCTTAACAAACAACAAAAGTTGTTTCAATTTTGGCTGCTGGGAAAGAAGTTGAAAAAGGAAACATGCGGCAAGTGATTTCACACAAATGAAAGCTGCACTTATAATATGGACTCCGGCTGTCAGACAAACTCTAAAAATTGTTTGTATGCTAGGAACACGTAACGGGAAGGTTTCTGAACCGTTGGATGAATAGAATTCTCGTCCGACGGTCAGGAAAAAAAAAAAAGAAAAGGAAAAAATGAGTGGAAACTGGGTACCGGTCGAAAGGATTAAAAGAAATGGGAACGCTTTCCTCTTCATCGATGTCACTCAAAAAAATAAATAAAAAAGAACAAAAAAACAAAAAAAAAAAAAAAAAATCTTATCCTACTGCACCTTCTCTCTCAATATATTATTTTTATAATCATAACACTAAAATTTTATATATATACATATATATTTTATAATCAAGACATCCTAATTTTAAAAATAACAATGAACTAATCAAAATCATATATTCTATTTGAATTAAACAGAAGAGATAATATAATGGATGAATTTAATTAATTCATCTTAATTTTTTTAAATTAGATTATTCTGATTATAAAAATATTATATATATAATAAATAATACAAAGACATGTACTACAATTGGAGCCTTCTAATATAAATTTTAAAGTGTAATCCTAAATAAAACTTCCAAAAGTTAGGAGGAAGATCCACACAAAAATTAATAAATGATGCAAATATGAACACACACAAATATGAGAAATAAAGTTGGGACTTTGACTCTCATAGAAAGAGACAGAGAGTGGTGCCAACTGCACCATTGACCAACTTCACTTTTGCCTTCTATATGAGTCGCCATTGAGAATTTGAGATCATGGGCATGAATTATTCCATTTAAATATCATGATATTAATTAATAATTAAAACTGCAAGCACTAGAGTATAAATAATAGAAAGTTGTATAACCGGAAAGCTTTCTTGTTTAATAAGTTATTCCCCGACAACGTGGGCCCTCCTCTGGAACGGAGACCGAACGAAGTTCTAGAAACACTGGGCCCTGAAATATCTCATTTGACACTAGGGCGTCAAATATTTTATCCATATTTTATAACTAATTGTTTTTATATTTTTTAACTTAGAATATCGCTATGAAATTATCACTTTGAATTGATTTTTTTTTTTTACATAACTTTGAATTGAATTCCTCATAAAATGTGATAGATACATAATGGGGAAAAAAAAATTTAAAAAAAACTCATCTTCAAAATAATTATCTAACCTAAATATGAAACTGACGTAATCAAAAATAAATAAAAAATAAAGATGAGTTTCTTGATTAGATTTTTAAAAATTTTTCAATCAATAAAAATTGGGAGATTTATCATTTTCAGCCAAATAAAAAGAGAATTTTTGTTTTTACCCAATATTTTATACAAATTTATTTTTAACCTCTCAAACAAATTATTTCTATTCTATACCCAAGATTACTAAATTACCCTTAAAATTAAAATCACCCAATTGCCCTAAGCGAAATTACCTAAATAGCCTTCTTCTTCCTCTTACTTTCTCCTAGCATCCAAACCTCTCTTCTCTTTCTCTTTACTCTATTCATGGTTTTTGTTCTCTTCCATTCACCATTATAGCCGAAAGTCAAACCTCCTAGTAAGGGATTCTTCATTTGAGCTTCTTTGTCCATTGAAGGTTTTTTATCTATTCAAGTGTGATCCGTTTTGAAGCTTCTTCTTCCATTTCAAGTGATTTGAGTTTCGAAGGTAATGTATGTGTTTTTGTTAGTTGGTTTTTAGGTTATTTTGTTCAAATTGTAAGCTAAAGGCTTTAAGAGTGATTTGGTTATGATAACTGGCATCCGAAAGATAGATTTGTAGATTTTGCAGTTTCTGCAAAATCTGCGATGAAATCGGTTTTTAAATTAACTAAAAAATCGATTTCGGTTTTTATAGAGGTGTAAAACCGATTCTCTATTGTGATCGGTTTTTCATGCCACTGGAAAACCGAAATCGGTTTTTCATGTATATAGAAAACCGAAATCGATTTTTCATGTATATGAAAAACCGAAATCGGTTTTTCATGTATACGAAAAACCTATTTGAGCAATTTTTGATGTGTTTTGGATGCCATGTATTAAATTTTAGTGTTATATGTGGTTAGATATGATCGTAGGCAGTGTTAGCATAATTGTGATATATCTTGTGTTTTTAATGATGGACATTGATTTATAGTGTTAGATTTTGTTATATATGATTGTACTTTGTAATGTTGTCCCATTATAGTGAGACTAATTAAACATTCTTTGAATGTTATAGGAATGGCTCACAAAACGATCGTCATCAACTTTGATGGAGAGTGGAATGGATCTAACTACATTGGGGGTGAGTCGATCATGTGTGGGGTCTCCAAAGATAGTAATTTTTCATTGTTGGTGGATGTTGTGTATAGAGAGGCTAGCATTGATAGAAGAAAGTGAGATATTCGTATATATTATTTACTAAAAAGCATGACAAATGGCCAAGTGAAAAAAATACATATCATGTCCGATCTTGGTGTGGTTGGTTTGATGGTGGTGAAAAATGTTGATGTTAGAGAGATTTATATTGATAAGGTTGTAAGAGATTTTGAAGCTGGAGTTAGTAGGCATATCGTTCGTCCAAATGTCACCAACTCAATACCAGACACAAGACTTGAGATGCCAAATAGTAATAGACCTATAGATCTGTATATGGTTCAAAGTCAATTTTATCTGACTTCACGTGTTGGTAGCAATCAGGTTGATGCTTCGGTCACCCCATTTACATCTATAGAATGTCCCATTCATGACATTAATGATGACTATATGAATGATGTTAGTGATGATGAAGAGCAAGACACAGATGATAATGGTGATGGGACAGGGGATAGTGATGAAGAGGAAATTGGGGATAGTGATGAAGAGGAAGCCGGATTTAATGATGTCGTCGAGGATGAAGGATTTCCAGAAATAAGATTTTCGGGTTTACAATTTCAGAACAATCCTTCACAACCATACTGGATTGTTTTCGGTGTAGAACTGGGCGACATTGAGGCTACTTCAAGTGCTGTGTCAACCGCTTATCAACGTGGTACTTTGTATAAAGGTGCATTCTTTGATAGTAAATAAGAAATGTGTACAGCTATTGGAGAATATGCTCTGAAATCCAAGTTTGAATATCGTGTTAGACGCTCAGACGCGGAACGATTTGAAGCTGGTTGCAAGGATAAGAGTTGTAGCTTTATAGTTCGTGCAAGATGCAGAAATGGTTGTTCGATGTGGTTTGTATTGAATTATGTAGCGGAACACACGTGCCATCAAGTAGTCATGGAATCACATATGAAAAGTGTGAAGGTTATTGTTATCGAAAAATTATATGCGGGAAAGGTAGGGAGGGATATTTATACACCTAATCGTTTGATCGGAGAAATGCTAGAGCAGTATGGTGTGCAGATCTTGTACAGTAAAGCTTGGAAGGCTTTACAATATGCAAAGAAACTAGCATATGGACAAGCGGATGAGTCATATCAACAGCTTTCGTCCTACTTTGAAATATTAAAAGTATCAAACCCCGGCACCATGACAGCAATTGAGAGGGATGAAAACAACCGGTTCTTGTATTCGTTCGTTGCACTTGGAGCTTGTATTGAGGGTTTTCGATCTTACATGAGACCGGTTGTTACTATTGATGCCACCCATTTGAATGGTGAATACAAAGGGGTGATTTTTTTTACTGCCTGCAAAGATGGGTCGGAGATGATTTATCCCATCGCTTTTGGATTTGTTGATGGAGAGTCAAACCGTTCATGGACTTGGTTTTTAAGCAGATTACGAGAGGTGATCGGTGTGTCAAACGATTTGCTTATCGTATCCGATCATCACAAAAGCATATCAAACGGGATGAGTGTAGCTTTTCCCGAAGTCCCACACATATTGTGTTTTTTCCACCTGTGGCAATACCTTAAGCAACACTGTAAAAAGTATTCGAATGTGGTGGAAAAAGCATTTTACAATGCAACATATAGTCATGTGTCATATGACTGCGATGCCATATGACTACGATAGAATGTTGGAAGAAATTCGGGCGTTGCATCCAAAATCACATGAAACTTTGGTTAAGGTTAGGGTAAGCAGGTGGTCACAAGCATATTGTCCAAACAGAAGATATGACATGATGACCACTAACATTGTAAAATCACTCAACAATTGCATGATGCAAGCACGTCGTTTGCCAATAACTACCGCATATGAATATGTGAGAAATGTGTTACAAAGATGGTTTAATAATAGACGTGGTGCTGCTGAAAAACTCACGACTTTTGTTACCACTGCTGCGTACGATCGAATTATGTTGGCCAAAAATTTATCAACGGGAGGTACCGTACATCCTATTACAGAACCGGTCACATACAGTGTTCTACATCCTAGCAAAGGCGATGCGGTGATTAATATTGAAACGAGCACATGCACTTGCTTGCAATGGAACTTAGATCAGTTGTCATGTATTCATGCATGTGTTGTAGTCAGGTATCATAATTGTACGTTGTTAATTTTTATATTTAATGTCATATCATATTTTTACATTTAAATAAATATTTATGATACATGTCAGGTTTATGGGCGTCAGTTGTGATACACTTTGCAGTCATTATTATAGCACAGAGTGGCTGAAAGCTGCATATGCACGTTCGATCAATCCCGTTCCTAAATTGTCTAATTGGAATGTTTCCGCGGAAGTTAGAAGCATGATTGTACTACCACCGATAGGAAAAAGACAAGCAGGTAGGCCGAAAGAGGTTCGGATTCCTTCCGTTGGGGAAGCTCGTCGAACTAAGAAGTGTGGAAAATGTGGTCAGAGGGAACATAATTGTCTTCGTTGCCTTAACCCCCCAACATCCTTCAGTGGAGGGACGAGCGTTGCCGCAAGTGCAGAAGCCCAAACTAGCGAAGCCGCTACTGCAGAAGTTGGAACAAGTGCAAATGCTCATCCAAATAATGTGCCCTCACGAAGATGCCGCCTCTGTCATGAGACTGGACACAACCAACGTCGATGCCCGCAACGGTTTCCTGCTCCCAATCAAATGATGGGTAATGATCCAAACATTGATGATTAGACACATTAATTAATTGAAGCTTTTATTTTAATAATATGTATTATGTTATTTCACGCTTACTTGTTTATGTTGATTTAATCTTCATCAGAGTACAATGAAACTTATGTCATTTTTTGTTTAATGACGTCTTGCAAGTATTTTATTAATTAGAATACATCTAGCATGTAAATGTACATTTATTTAGCATATGTTTAAATTTTGGGAACTCAAACTTTTATAATGACATAGGTTTCCTCAGTTACATGACACATTACTTAGCATAAGATTGCAATAATATACATAGGTCTTAAATTGGTAAAAGAAACTGATTTCGTTATTTAGGTTGATCGGTTTTTCAGGTTGATCGATTTTTCATTATTGATTAAAAATCGAAATCGGTTTTTAATATCTCATAAAACCGACAATGATTTCATCTGTCCTTTTTCCTTTAATCGGTTTTTCAGTTAAAGAAGAAACTGATTTTGGTTTTTTAGCCCATTTAAAAAACCAATCTTTGTCTTTCTTGAGTTCATCCCCTTCTGATTGCTTTTGGTGGGCAACAAATGACCCCGACTTACTTAAATTTAAACAATTAAAGTAAAATTGGGTAAATAACTTACGTAATGACTATGTATAGTGAAGTTGAAGTTAAACCTGGTATTCGGTGATAACATTTTCACATTATACAACTTAATGTAGATTCATCTAACCATGTTTTATTGTTATATTAGTCCATACTGAAATGCAACATTAATTCGATGGTTTTTAGTGTATTTTGATCACTAGAAACCTAACATTTGAAGGGAAAAGAGGTCAAAATCTCTCAAAATAACATGATCGGTTTTCCATATTGGTTAAGAAACCGCAATCGGTTTTCCATTCACCTTAAAAACCGAGCAATAATTTATCCCACCTTTTTCATCTGATCGGTTTTTCAGGCGTAGTAAAAACCGAAATCGATTTTTACACACCCCTGAAAAACCGATCAGACGATTATTTCTCCTTTTTGGATATTATTGAATAATACTATATATTCATTCATTATATATAGTATTATTATATTCATTAAAAATTATTTTGTGTGTTTTATTATTATTGTAATTGATAACCTATAATCAAGCATGAAAATATCGATATCAACATAATTGTCGATACTGCAATTTGATGGAAATACCTACAAAAAGATTGAAATCGATGTGAAATTAACTGAAAGTGGGAAAATTTAGCTAATTTACGGAAAGTAGGAAGTTTAGCTATTAATTAAATTTTAACTGAACTAAGTTAATACATTTATATATATATATATATTTATGCTACCAAATTCTTGTTTATAAAAGAATATGATATTATGAGATTTTTATTTGAAAACAATTAAAAAAAAATTATAACGTGATTTCATTGATTATAGATCGTTACATATTTTATTTGGAGTTCATTGATATTAACACAAATAAAATGTGTATATATAATTTACCAATTTATCATTCTTTATGATGGAAATATACCAAATATTTAATGGATATTTTCCCTTTGCAACAATTTTTCCAATATTTTATTAAATTATACTACATGTTTATCAAAAAGCCTACTTTAATTTCATTATAAGTTCTACTTGTAATAACTTAATCCAATCAATTATTTATTAACTTTATGTAGAATATAAGCTAGGTTATATAAGAACGGTATCTAAATGAATGAATAATTAATAAAAATAAATTGTACAATTACTTATATACAACCTCTCCATCAGAGTTAACTATCTATTTTTCAAATTTATTTACTTTATACAATGGTGTCGAAAAGGTATACAGATCCCTTGCAATCTCTGCCCTCAGTGCAATGACATCTGCAACCTGATTCGGTCGTCTTGATTTCCATGTAGTCTCGTTTGATTGTAACAAATCACGTATGTACATGGCCACATATGCTCCACAACTCATCCTGTAAGGAAATCAAAATAATTAAATGATGTTATCATACCATTAAATATAAAATAAAATAAAATAATATATATTATATATAAATATTAAATTTTCATTAAGTTGCAAATTTACTCACCCATCGGGTTGCTGGGGCACAATCGATCTATCAAGAAGTTCAACTGTCCATCGCTTATCCACAGGTGACATCTCTATCTGGGTCCTCTCATAAAATCCCACGAACCGCAATAAAATGGGCATCAAACACACCGGCGGCTCAAGTGGCTCAATGCGGAAAGCTAAGTCAGTATGTGCAAGAGAATCATATATTAATATCTTCTTCTGTCTCAGGCACACCTGACAAAGGACTCAGAGATTTTGATCTAGGCTACATGGTAGCAATAACTGCAATTTGAAGATGTCAGTGATATAAAACTAATTTAAATATTTAAATTATCAAATAATAACTTATAATTTTTCGTACAACACTCATATTTTCAACTTCCCACCACGGTACTAATGAATCTAACTTGCCAGAACCGAATGCTAGCCACTTTGAGGGTATATCAGCTGTAACCGGATCAAATGTTTTTCCTTTGAGGACGTATTACTCTCTATAGTATAATGTCATCAATGCCTGCAAGATAAAAAATTAAACATGTTATCACACTTAAGGGACATATGATGATAAATTGTAACGACATAACTGATTAAAATGTAAACACTCACAAATAAAGAGCTCCCATAAACCGCATATCTAGTGTCCTTAACCTCATTCCACTTCTTTCGTAAACACATCAAATAAGAATCGATGTGCTCAGAAGTCAACCATCTGTTCTCATCCTCAGTGGTTCACAATGTGTCTGGTATCACGCACCATTGACAACGATCAACTGCACGCCTAAAATAAAAGAAAAAAAATAGGTTAAATTTTTTTAATAGTAACCAACATAAAGGTATAAAACTGCTTATTATCAAAACCTGAGATCCAATGACGTGGAAGAAGCTTTGTATTCATTGTAGACAGCCTCTACGGGGTCTACAGACTCTGCCACCTCCTCAACCTGCATTTAGGGCACCTTCGTTTTCTTTTTTGGCGGTCTAGGATCAGTGTATGGTGTCCGCAGAGATGCCGCTGGCTTCGTCTTTCATTTGCCCCGCTCCTGGATGACCTCATCATGCAACTGTAACGAAATCAAAACTATCAATTAAACATTTAGAATTATAAATCAAACTGTAACACAATTGAAATATTGTACGTACCTGGTCATCACCACATTCATCCTCCTGATGGACCTTCTGCTCCTCCTGATGGATGGCTGTTTGGTCTCTATGGATAGACGACTAATGGACTACCTCTTCATCATGGCCAGATGACTGATGGACCCCCTCGTCCTCATGTGGTGGTGGTGCTGGTGGTGGGCTATAGATATGGTCAGGTGACTGATGGACCCCCTCGTCCTCATGTGGTGATGGTGGTGGGTTATAGATATGGTCATCAGGGACAATGCTCCCATAATCATCATCATCATCGTCCTCATCCATAGGAATCTTTAAATATTCTTCCACCCGTCTCAGCCTTCTATCCATCTTACTTACTTTCTTGTAAGTTGCCTTCTATAAACATACAAGGTACTCAAACAACTGTTTCACCTGCATAAATAAGTCATTTTACACAGTGTACACAATTGAAAAAAAAAAAAATTCGACAGAGTCTCCCCTGTTTTTTGAGTATCGAAGGAAATATAACCTGCATATTTAAAATTACACTTCGTCTATCATGTTTAGAGACTCTGTCTCTCTATCCCACTTCATATGATTATACAACATATCCACAACTTTTCCATTTACTCAAATGCACATTCACTTAACAATGAAATAAAAAACAAACGATTAAGATTCGTACCTCAGAATGTACTGTGGGTACATCGTGCGCCTTTTTTGCTCGTAACTCCGTAAAGCTATCCTCTGATTCATGCTGTGCACTTGGGATGTCTTCATGCTGCTCCTCATCATCCCTTGCAAACTCATCAACCTCATCATCACCCCTTTCATCCTTCATTTGATAATCATCATCACCACGTGCATCATCATCATCATCATCCTCCTCCTCACTCCCTCCGTCGCCAACTTTATGTACCTCTTCGCCAACCAAATGCTTCGGATTGAATGATGTCCAATAATTCATCTCCTTTTCGGCATCAGTAGGCTCAAGGGTTTGTGCAATACCAAATATCTGCAATATACATATATAAATGGTTAGTTATATTATTATTAAGGATAGTTAAAACAAAAAAAAAAAAAAAATGAAGGAAACCATTTTCAATTACTTTCACCACTTACAGGGGGAAAATTATTCAGGTTGGTTATGCCTTTCGGGGTCCTCTTCATGTCCGTCTCCTACACCTTGGCAGTTCATTTTGCAAGGACTGATTATCTTTCGTTATCTTATCTCGTAAGACCGGGAATATTTCCACTAACCACCATTATAATTTTATTAAACAAATAACAAACATATAGTTAGTGTATATATATATAAAATAAAATTCTATATATCAACCATATTAAAAGGAAACTATCATTAATTATTTACCATATTAGGTACACCTAAAATGTCGGAATATAACCATAAAGATTAATGGTCTTCGATGGGTTTTTCACCCGCTCTTCATTAATCGCCATATGGAGACAATGAATCAGCGTACTATAGCTCAATGTACACCAAGGGAAAGAGTTCCATAACTCCACATTCTCTATCATCACCCACATAAAGTGACCAATGCTAGCCCTGTCATCCTGCCCCATGAAGAGATGGAAAGCGATCCCTACATTTGCTAACTGCAAATGATCCTCATCATTTAAAACATTTTCACCCCGCACGGCCCTAACGTGCTGTATGGCTCCTTGCCTCAACAAAGGTGGCTAGACCGGGGACACTCAGCGACACTCCATTAAACAATCACCATAGGATACTCTTTTCATCATTCTGCACCGTATTGAAGATTTCTCGATCTACACCCCCAAAAGGAAGTCCTGTCACCAATAAAAACTCCTGTTTCCCAAACCTATATGTTATTCCTCCGATTTCAAACCACATTTCATCACGGCGCCCATCGGGGACCTCCACCTCTCTAACAAGAAACCATAGTATCACTGAAGCAGTTGTTGTATTATTGCTGCTTATCTCTAAAATATGTCCGAATGGGCACTTTCTTATGAACCGGTCGTATAAGTCTCGTCTAGTAATTACCGCAATGATTTTACCAAGCCATTTTTGCCCAATATGTGTATTCCCGCTCGAATTCTTGCTAATTGTTTGTGAACTATATTTGTACTTAAAATCCATCTGTAGAAAACAACCAAAAACAGCAAATGATTAGTATAGTATTCAAATGTGAACACCTAAAATCGGTTTTTAACTATGTGTGAAAAACCGGTCAATATCATTGATCGGTTTTTCACCATGGCTGGAAAACCGATCAATGATATTGATCGATTTTTCATTAGGGCTGGAAAATCGATCAATGATATTGATCGATTTTCCAACCCTGGTGAAAAATCGATCAATATCATTGATCGGTTTTCCAGCCATGGTGAAAACTTATCAATGATATTGATCGGTTATTCACTTCGGTTTTTCACATTACAAAAGAGAAAAATCGATCAACCTGTTGAAACCGAAGTGACAAACCAAAGTGCAAAACCCCCGAAGTCGAAAATCGAAGTTAACAACCGATTGTAAAAAATCGATTTCAAAAACATCAGGCCGACGACACTACGATCATCGTTTTCAACACAAAAACAACACAATCGGCCATTTTTAACACAAATACAACCAAATCTAACCTATTCTAATCTAATCATCATAACCTAACACAAATCCAACAAAATTTAATCATCATAACACATAAAACATCTCAAATTTGCAAAACGAAATTTTAAAATCCCTAACATGGTAGATTCGAGTACCTTGCCAAACTTGAGAGGGTCGTCGGTGGTCGGAGATGGTCTGCCAATGTCGAAAACGGCGAGAGAATAGCCGGAAACTATCGAACGGTTGGTCGAGTCGTGCAAGGGGGAGATCGGGTACGGTTCGCACAGTGTGGAGGGTCGCCGGCAGTCGGAGATGGTCTGCTAATGTCGAAAACGGTGAGAGAATGGTCGAAAACTATCGAACAGCTGGTCGGGTCGTGTAAGGAGGCGATCGGGTACGGGTCGCACAGTGTGGGTCAAGTTTTTGAATGGGCAATCGATGATGAAAATGACTTTCCACCGATTTCTTACAAATATATAAGGAGCGGCTGTTTTGTAATTACATATTTTGGTTTTTTTAATTTTTTTGAAAATTAAGGGCTTATAGGTAAATATATGTAAGGGCATTATGGGGATTTTGGGTATATAATGAAATTTATTTGTTTGAGGGGTTAAATTCAATTTGTTTAAAAATATTGGGTAAAAACAAAAATCGTCATTTTCAATTGGGTATTTTTGGTAATTTCCACTAAAAAATATGAAAATTTATCTTATTCTTTCTTCTCTTAATTGTAAAGTATAAAAGATAAAAATGTGTAACGCATATTTTATAAAGATTGGTCAAAAATTAATGCATAATTTATTTTAGATAATTGCTTTGGAAATGAAAACATGCATTTATATATTTTTCTTACCAAAAGGGATCCATGTTCAAAAAAATCATCATGTGTCCCTAATGCAAACTGAAAAATACATAATACATCTCACCTTCGAGCCTCTTTTCTTTACAGTAGGGATTGTGTGAATGGAAGGCAATTTCGCTGGATGTGCGAGGTTTTAGTTAAATAAGGGTGATCATAAAGTGCAAATCAAGCACATACACAACATAGAAAAATAAAGGAGACAGAATTTTTACATGATTTAAGAAATTCGTACATACACAAAGCATACTAACACTCTTTTCATTATAAAACGATGTTTACGTATAGAAACTTTGTTTTTCTCTCTCTCACTTATGACTCTTACGTACAACTACTCTCAACAACTCCCTTTTTCTCTCATCCTGCTCCTTACACTAAAAAAATACTTTATATATATGCATATATATATATGTGTATGTGTGTATTTATATATGTATTTATATTATCAAGAATACAAGTACTAATCAAGATTTCCAATCCAGTCAAAACTCTATTTTCTGAATAAGGGCAGAGTCACGCCAGATGTGTCACGACTTGAGGTCGCAATACCAAGTTACACATACAGTAGTCGCATGAAGCATGACCCATGTTGCGGAGCCTAGTTGCTCTATACATTGGTGGTGTGCATGCAACCTATGGCATCTAAACAATTTTGGTTTCGTTCGAGGAGCTTGAATCTTGTTTCATCTCAGATAGATGTCCTTCAAAAGCATCATGAGAGGCTTTTATATGTGATCATGGAGCCTACAATTGAGACGAACATTGGTTACATTCTCAACAATCTCTTGATGGGTGTCTCTAATAGACAGATTACTAGACTTCCTCTTCCGAGCTTGGTAAACCGTAAACAACTTTGCTTGAGTGTAGGTTTTTATATTGCGAAAAAAAAAAATGATGTTGAAGCGTCGATTCCGAAGTCATTTGATCAAGTTGTTGTATATTTGTTCAAAAACATTGAAGTTAACAAAGAGATGAAATGGAGAGTGACGAAGAAGAAGAAGAACCAACAACAACAACAATAATAGCAAAAGCAATTAAAAATTAGAAATGAAGAATGATGGAGAGACTACTGAAGCGAGGAAAGCATATGGAAGTTAGTTTGGTTGAATAGCCAAGTTAAAATAATATTGTAGAGAAAGTGTGTAACACATTATGATGTCCTCAAATCAGTCATGATTCATGTACTTGATAAAGAAAAAGGTATAAATCTGATTTTGTTGAAAAAAACTTCAAGACATTATATTGTTGACTCCACATCTGGACCCTTAGCGGTAATGTTGTGTTTTTAGCCTCTCCTCGAGGGATATAATAGAGACTAGATGCTGTCATGTTTTACTTAAATCATAAGGTGATGTCCCCAATATTTGAACCAGTAATCTTACAGGTGTTTTGGTTAATTAAAAAATCGGTCAACATATATAATTAGATCACTTGTTAATTAAAAGTATAAATAAATAGGTGAATAAAAATACTAGGAAAAGTTATTAATTTCTCTTTCTTTTAAAAAAAAAAAATTATCGATGGAAATATAGCAGATATTTTAAGAACATTTCTTCAATATTTTACCAAAATTTCCATGATATTTTATTAAATTACACTACATATTCACATATATATGATATTTTTTGAAAATATCGCAGATATTTTTGAAAAGTTTTAGGATATTGATATTACAATCCACATTGACGTTGGTACCCTTGATTTATGGAAATATTGGTAGAAATATGGAGGATGTTACAGATTTTTCATTCATTGGTTTCAACAACAAGCATTAGTAATATCATAGTTTTGGAAATATATGGTTTAAAATAATTGAGTGGTAAAAATTTGTTAATAAAGAGATTTATTTAAAATCTTTTGTAAAAGTCACCTGAGATTTGTATAATTTTCTATAAAATTGACCTTTCGAAATTCAATCTTGAGGAATATTACATAGCAAACCTATTTTTCGAATGATTTTTTGTGCCTAAATCAAATTACATTTGAGTTTCACTCCAAATTCATTGAAGACGTCAATCAAGACACCTATGAGAAACATGTGATAAAAAGAGTCAAAGAAGATTGAGAAAAGAGAGATAAGTGAAAACTTTAGATAAAGGGTGAAAAAAACATTTTCTCATTTCGTGATTTTTTTTAAAATATTTTTTATTTATTGCACATACTATCACACGAGTAGACATATAACTGGACATTCTAGATAAGTCTACTAAGGCGTGACCCGAAAAGGAGACTTCCTAGAGCTGAAGAATGAATCCCAAAAGAGGGAAAAAGACCTCACATGTTGAGAGAAAAACTGGTCACTACAAGGATGGCCGTAGTGAGCTAACTTCTGCACATTAGTGCATCCAGATGGCCTATCTTTTCACAAAGGCATTGAACCTTTGCTCCATTTCGTGTTTTACAAGCGGAAATGGTCAAAAATAATCTTATAAAATTAGGAATTTTTGTTTTTAACCATAAGCAGTATTTCTCATACTTTTAACCAAACTTTGATAATTTCATTTCACTCTATAGTCATATATTTACCAAAATATACTCATATTTTCTTCTTCAATAAATCATCTTATCTCTAGTTTCTCACTTTAGAAAAAGTTCCTACAACATCCTTCTCTTATTTTAGTAACACATTTACCTTTGATTCTTCATTTAATTGTTGCATTTTGATAGATTTATGTAATTTGTTTGACTAAATTAAATAAAAAAGTACGAATTAATTGAAATCTTCGTGTATTTCGCATCGAAAATTTTCTTAATGAGTTATTTTCAATTTCCTCCTTAATGATTGACGAATTGTCATTTTTTCCTCTATCGATTCAAGAAACATTATTTTACTTATTTTTTTAGCTTGAGTTAACATTAATTCTGGATGTTTTTTGAGTTTTTTTTTTTTTTTTGTAAATCTTCAATCAGGAAAATGAAAATAACAATTTTTTAATTTCAAAGAGTTAATTTTACAATTACCCTTATATGCAATCAAACTATAATGTAGATTAAAATAAAACATGACAAAATTAGAAGGTTAACTTCATAATTTGCTTTATCAACCTTTTATTTTTTTGAAACAATTTGCTTTATCAATTTTGGGGTTTAAGGAATTTAGGGGAAACTTTATTTGAGTCCCTAAGGTTTCACGAAATATCAAAATTTTAAGCATCTATTGAAAACAACTCTTTTAGTCCCTAACTTTTCCAAAACTCTTCAAAATAGTCCAAACCGTTAGTCAACTAACGGTCAACAATGACAGAGAACTTGGATGGAAAGGGTGAAATAGTCATTTCACGCAAGAGATTAAAACTATAAAAAATTTAAAATAATTTAAAACATCAAAAATTACTTATGAAAAAAATTTTAAAAACTAAAAAAAAAAAAAATCTAAAATTTTTTTAAAAAAAATCTTATTCAAACACATGGTTTGATTGTTCATCAAACCCTTTTACTAACATCATCAACAATCCACTTCATCTACATTATCAACAACCAAAGAATCTTCAACATCATCAACAACATCACAGCATCATCAATAGCATCATTTCCCACAACAACAACATTAAGAAAAATAAATAAAATCGTTTATCAAAAAAAAAAAAAAAAAAAACTTTCATCTGATAACAGTTTCTGGGTTCGGTCGAACTCAGATTTCATCTGGGTTCGACCGAACCCAGAAACTCTTCATCTGGGTTCGATCAAACCCAGATGAAGAACTGGGTTCGATCGAACCCAGATGAGCTTCATCATCTGGGTTCGATTGAACCCAAACCCAGAGCAACTCTAGGTCTGGGTTTAATCGTACTGAATAGCCCCTTGAACGTCGTCCACGATCTGGTTCGCACGTCGGCAACTTCTCCATTTTCGCACCTGGTTCGCACGTCAGCCGCTTCTCCATTTTTGCCCCTGCTTCGGCCACTCCACGGTCTGGTTCGATGATCTAGTGTGCACCAGATCGTGGACGATCTGGTTCGCACCAGATGGTTCACGATATGGTTAGATTGTAAAACATCTGGTGCGATATGGTTCGCACCAATCGTCAAACCAAATCGTGATCTAGTTTGACGCACCAGTCGTCGAACCAGTGACGATCTGATTCCTTTTTTTTTCTAATTTTTTGATTTTTTTTAACAGTTAATCTGGTTTATTTTATTTTGTAACCACATTATATTGTTTTAAATTTATTTTTATATCATGGACACGTGTCAAATTTTTAATTTGATGAAAGATATGTAATATTTTGATTTCATTGAGGGTAAAACAGTCATTTTAAGTGATGAAGGGCAATTAAGTCTTTTTCATTTTTCTGTTTGGTTTGACTATCGGTTGACCGACGTTTTGAACTATTTTGAAGAGTTTTGGAAAAGTTGGGGATTAAAAGAGCTGTTTCCAATAGATGCTTAAATTTTGATATTTCGCGAAACGTTAGAGACTCAAATGAAGTTTCCCCAGGAATTTAAAATGGAAAGTTGACACTTGACAATTGATTTCAAGGACAATTTTGTCCCAAAAAAGATTTTTGTAGCTACTTTTAAAACTCACATAAGAAAAGTGGCTATGATAGGAAAAAAACCTATAATTCAAAACCACCCCGACCCAGATGGCCTCTAATGGTTGCAGGTGTGCAGAGAGCAGCGCTTCTTGTGCGACAGTCTTGAAAAACATAAACTGAACAGTCTATATACATATGGCGAGGAGGAAGCTGCTGTTACTGTTGAAACCATTCGACGTTTACTCTGTCCACCGATCAGAGACCATTTCTTGCATCACTAACTCTCAGGTATATATATGCCTTTATTCACTTCTCACTCACAACATGATTCCTTTCTTGAATTCTCAACTATGGACCTCCTTGCTTGATGGGTTCTTATCAGTTTTGGTATATATATTGTTTTTGTCGTAGTATTCAAGCTGTTTGATGAAATGCCAAGCTGATGTAGATATACTTCTCTTGATGTCTTATTGCGCTGTTCGTCTGTTTATTTACATTGTTAATCAATAAATGATTTTGTTTGATGATATTAGTTGTGGTTGCCAAGGCATTTTAATTCTCTGCAAGTATGTTTTTTTTCGTTGCTCTACACTAGCTTTGGAATCAAGCTGTTGATTTTAATACTCTAAGTCTGGTTTTTGATGAAACAGATTTTTCAGCATCTGGACAACAGGTGTAAGGTTCATAAGGATGCCATAGACTTCTGTCAGGAAATTCTTCAGCGGAAATCCGTTGATTGGGAGCCTAGTTTTCGTAACAAGTTATCAAGACCAATCCGTAATGTGGATTTAGTTGTCACCGTTGGTACATCATTGGAATAGCATATGTGAAGTCGTCTTTAGTTGGTGTATCTTATAATTTCAATATCTTGAACATAGAGAAATTGAACATCATATTTCTACTTCTTGTTTGCTGATTACTTAAACTTTTAAGGGCCAAAAAGTTTTAAGGAAGTTAAAGGACCATCTTACGTAGTGAAAGGAATTAAATTAACCGGCTTGCAGCCTGCCTAAGCTCATCATGATACGCTGACAATTTTTTCCCCTCAAACTAGCATTTATAGCAGATTACTGATATTATTCTGTATGTCATTGTGAAGGCACTGCTTCTTTTTGTTAATGTTTTTGTATTACAGACATAGGATCTATCTATCATGTTAAATAGAACAAACCACACTATTATTTTCAACAAAGATTTATTTGCTTCAATAAGTTGGCATTGTTTTCAGGTGCTAGACAAAATCTTGGCAGATAAACTCATTCCTTCAAGATTATCAAGGATAGCTGTATGTGTAAATTCAAAAGTGGTGCCAACGTATGCTCTTAATGACATTTTGATTGCACATCCTTGTCCTGCCACTGTTTCTCGGTTCTCATTCAAGTAAGGAACTTTCCCATAGAGAAGGAGTCATTAACCCTTTGCTGTAGTGTCTTAAATTACATGTTCTAAAATTTTTTTATGCATGTTTGCAGAATTATAAAAGATGGCCTGCCAAGTTCCCCATTAGTGAACTGCCGATCAAGTGGTCTAAGAGTCTCAACTGCTGCAGGATCAACGGCTGCAATGCTCTCAGCAGGTGGATTTATAATGCCTATTTTGTCTAAGGATCTCCAATATACGGTAAGAGAGCCCATTTCACCAGCAACAGTATGTTTTTTTTAAATAGTATCATTAAATTATTTATGATTTAGAATCATTTAATTTAACGAAGAATCAATTAATTAATGGAAATAATGATTTTAATTTAATTGAAATTTGATTCCATATTTAATTAAATTAAAGGAGTTTTAATTTAATAGGAATTAGATTCAATATTAAATTAAAAATAAAGAGTTATAAACCAATAATGAATTTGATTCTACATTATATATGAGCTAAGTCTTTCAATTTAAAAAAGAAATTGGATTCTTTATTAAATTGAAAAACCTTAGCTTACCATTATAAAAAGCGAAAATTGCGAAAAATACCCATTTGAAAATGACAATTTTTGTTTTTACCCATTATTTTTAAACAAATTGAATTTAACCCCTCAAACAAATTAATTTCATTATATACCCAAAATACCCATAATGCCCTTACATATATTTACCTATAAGCCCTTAATTTTCAAAAAAATTAAAAAAACCAAAATATGTAATTACAAAACAGCCCCTCCTATATATATTTCTAAGAAATCGGTGAAAAGTCATTTTCATCACCGGTTTCCCATTCAAAAACTCGACCCACACTGTGCGACCCGTACCCGATCGCCCCCTTGCACGACCCGACCAGCCGTTCGACCGTTTCCGGCCATTCTCTCGCCGTTTTCGACATTGGCAGACCATCTCCGACCGCCGGCGACCCTCTCAAGCTTGGCAAGGTACTCGAATCTACCATGTTAGGGACTTTTTAATTTCGTTTTGCAAATTTGAGATGTTTTGTGTTATGATGATTAAATTGTGTTGGTTTTGTGTTAGATTATGATGATTAGATTAGAATAGGTTAGATTTGTGTTGTTTTTGTGTTGAAATAGGTTAGATTTGTGTTGTTATGACGCTGCGATCATCGTCGGCCTTTGTATTCTTTGAAATCGGTTTTTCACAATCGGTTGTTGACAATCGGTTTTTCCAATCGGTTTTTCACAATCGGTTGTTAACTTCGGTTTTCGACTTCGGGGTTTTGCACTTCGGTTTTTCACTTCGGTTTCAACTGGTTGATCGGTTTTTCTCTTCTGTACTGTGAAAAACCGAAATGAATAACCGATCAATATCATTGATCGGTTTTTCACCAGGGCTGGAAAACCGATCAACGATGTTGATCGGTTTTCCAGCCCTGGTGAAAAACCGATCAATGATATTGATCGGTTTTCCAGCCATAGTTAAAAACCGATTATATTTGTTCACATTTGTCATTTGAATACTATACATCATTTGCTGTTTCTGGTTGTTTTGTATCATTGATCGGTTTTCCATCCCTGGTGAAAAACCGATCAATGTCATTGATCGGTTTTCCAGCCATAGTTAAAAACCGATTTGAGTTGTAGTCAGTTGCAGTTTCAGGTTGTTTTCTATCATTGATCGGTTTTAGTGAAAAACCGATCAATGATATTGATCGGTGTTTCACACTGGGATGGAAAACCGATCAATATCATGATATTGATCGGTTTTCAGCCCTGGTGAAAAACCGATCAATATCATTGATCGGTTTTCCAGCCATGCTGAAAAACCGATCAATATCATTGATCGGTATTCCAGCCCTGGTGAAAAACCGATCAATATCATTGATCGGTTTTCCAGCCATAGTTAAAAACCGATTGTCTTTGTTCACATTTGAATACTATACTAATCATTTGCTGTTTTTGGTTGTTTTCTACAGATGGATTTCAAGTACAAATATAGTTCACAAACAATTAGCAAGAATTCGAGCGGGAATACACATATTGGGCACAAATGGCTTGGTAAAATCATTGCGGTGATTACTAGACGAGGCTTATACGACCGGTTCATACGAGAGTGCCCATTCGGACATATTTTAGCGATAAGCAGCAACAATACAACAGCTGCTTCAGTGATATTATGGTTTCTTGTTAGAGAGGTGGAGGTCCCCGGTGGGCGCCGTGATGAAATGTGGTTTGAAATCGGAGAAAGAATATATAGGTTTGGGAAACAGGAGTTTTTATTGGTGACAGGACTTCCTTTTGGGGTTGTAGATCGAGAAATCTTCAATACGGTGCAAAATGATGTAAAGAGCATCCTATGGCGATTGTTTGATGGAGTGTCGCCGAGTGTCCCCAGTCTAGCCACCTTTGTTGAGGCAAGGAGCCATACAGGACGTCAGGGCCGTGCAGGTGAAAATGTTTTAAATGATGAGGATCTTTTGAAGTTAGCAAATGTAGGGATCGCTTTCCATCTCTTCATGGGGCAGGATGACAGAGCTAGCATTGGTCATTTTATGTGGGTCATGATAGAGAATGCAGAGTTATGGAACTCGTTCCCTTGGGGTACATTGAGCTATAGTACGCTGATCCATTGTCTCCATATGGCGATTAATGAAGAGCGGGTGAAAAACCCACCGAAGACCATTAATCTTTATGGTTATATTCCGGCATTTCAGGTATACTTAATATGGTAAATAATTAATAATAGTATCCTTTTAATTGGTTGATATATAGAATTTTATTTTATATATATATACACTAACTATATGTTTGTTATTTGTTTAATCAAATTATAGTGGTGGTTGGTGGAAATATTCCCGGTCTTACGAGAGAAGATAGCGAAAGATAATCAATCCTTGCAAAATGAACTGCCAAGGTGTAGGAGACGGACACTGAAGAGGACCCCGAAAGGCATAACCAGCCTGAATGATTTTCCCCCTGTAAGTGGTGAAAGTAATTGAAAATGGTTTCCTTCATTTTTTTTGTTGTAACCATCCTTAATAATAATATAACTAACCATTTATATATGTATATTGCAGATAGTTGGTATTGCACAAACCCTTGAGCCTACTGATGCCGAAAAGGAGACGGATTATTGGACATCATTCAATCCGAAGCATGTGGTTGGCGAAGAGGTACATAAAGTAGGTGGCGGAGGGAGTGAGGAGGATGATGATGATGATGATGATGCACGTGGTGATGATGATGATGCACGTGATGATGATGATGCACGTGATGATGATGATGATGCAAGGGATGATGATGAGGAGCAGCATGAAGACATCCCAAGTGGACAGCCTGAATCAGAGGATAGCTTTACGGAGTTACGAGCAAAAAAGGCGCACGATGTACCTACAGTACATTCTGAGGTACGAATCTTAATTGTTTTTTCTTAAGTGAATGTGCATTTGAGTAAATGGAAAAGTTGTGGATATGTTGTATAATCATATGAAGTGGGATAGAGAGACGGAGTCTCTAAACATGATAGATGAAGTGTAATTTTAATATATGCAGGTTATATTTCTCTGGATACTCAAAAAACAGGGGAGACTCTGTCGAAATTTTGTTTTTTTCAATTGTGTACATTGTGTAAAATGACTTATTTATGCAGGTGATGCAGTTATTTGAGTACCTTGTGCGTTTACAGAAGGCAACCTACAAGAAAGTAAGTAAGATGGATAGAAGGCTGAGACAGGTGGAAGAATATTTAAAGATGCCTATGGATGACGACGACGACGACGACGATGATGATGATGATGATGATGATGATGATGATGGGAGCATTGTCCCTGATGACCATATCTATAGCCCACCCTCACCACCCCCCCCCACCCCCCCCCACCCCCATCCCCCCCACCACCACCACCACCACCACCACCACCCCCACCACCACCACCACCACATGAGGACGAGGGGGTCCATCAGTCACCTGACCATCTCTATAGCCCACCACCACCACCACCACCACCACATGAGGACGAGGGGGTCCATCAGTCACCTGGCCATCATGATGAGGTAGTCCATCAGTCGCCTATCCATAGAGACGAGACAGCCATCCATCAGGAGGAGCAGGAGGTCCATCAGGAGGATGAACGTGGTGATGACCAGGTACGTATAGTATTTCAATTGTGTTACAGTTTGATTTATAATTCTAAATGTTTATTGTAATTGATAGTTTTGATTTCCTTACAGTTGCATGATGAGGTCATCCAGGAGCGGGGCAAACGAAAGACGAAGCCAGCGGCATCTCTGCGTACACCATACACTGATCCTGGACCGCCAAAAAAGAAAAAGAAGGTGCTCCAAAAGCAGGTTGAGGAGGTGGCAGAGTCTGTAGACCCCGTAGAGGTTGTCTACAATGAATACAAGGCTTCTTCCACGTCATTGGATCTCAGGTATTGATAATAAGTAGTTTCATACCTTTATGTTGGTTACTATTAAAAAAAATTTAACCTTTTTTTTTTTTTTTTTATTTTAGGCGTGCAGTTGATCGTTGTCAGTGGTGCGTGATACCAGACACATTGCGAACCATTGAAGATGAGAACAGATGGTTCACTTCTGAGCACATCGATTCTTATTTGCTGTGTTTACGAAAGAAGTGGAATGAGGTTGAGGACACTAGATATGCGGTTCATGGGAGCTCTTTATTTGTGAGTGTTTACATTTTAATAAGTGATGTCGTTACAATTTATCGTCATATGTCCCTTAAGTGTGATAACATGTTTAATTTTTTATCTTGCAGGCATTGATGACATTATACTATAGAGAGCAATATGTCCTCAAAGGAAAAACATTTGATCCGGTTACAGCTGATGTACCTTCAGAGTGGCTAGCATTCGGTTCTGGCAAGTTAGACTCATTAGTACCGTGGTGGGAAGTTGAAAATGTGAGTGTTGTATAAAAAAGTATAAGTTATTATTTGATCATTGAAATATTTAAATTAGTCTTATATCACTGACGTCTTCAAATTGCAGGTGTTGCTGCCATGTAGCCTAGATCAAAATCACTGGGTCCTTTGTCAGGTGTGCTTGAGACAGAAGAAGATATTAATATGATTCTCTTGCACATACTGATTTAGCTTTGCGCATTGAGCCACTTCAGCCGCTTGTGTGTTTGATGCCCATTTTATTGCGGTTTGTGGGATTTTATGAGAGGACCCAGATACAGATGCCACCTGTGGATGAGCGATGGACAGTTGAACGTCTTGATAGATCGGTTGTGCCCCAGCAACCCGATGGGTGAGTAAATTTGTAACTTAATGAAAATTTACATCATTTGAATATATAATATATATATTTTTTTTTATATTATATTTAATGGTATGATAACATCATTTAACTAATTTGTTATTAATACAGGACGAGCTGTGGAGCATATGTGGCCATGTACATACGTGATTTGTTACAATCAAACGAGACTACATGGAAATCAAGACGACCGGATCAGGTTGCAGATGTCATTGCACTGAGGGCAGAGATTGCAAGGGATCTGTATACGTTTTCAACACCATTGTATAAAGTAATAAATTTGGAAAATGGATGGTTGACTCTGATGGAGAGGTTGTATATAAGTAATTGTATTTATTTATTTGAATTATTCATTCATTTATATAAGTAATTGTATTTATTTTTAGTAATTAAATGGGAGCATTTTCTAATATTTTTACAAATTCCTAATGTTCCACTAAATTGCATTATTCCACAAATGCAAAATTTTAATCAAAACTTAAAAAAAGAGGTGTTCACCAAAAAATACAATAGAAAACACCTTAAATTATATAATTATTTATTTTTTTACCCAATCTTAACCTATACCAAACAAGAGATGATCTTATTTTTAATCTAGTCCAACTGTATGAAACACAACTAAGTATTAATTTAGTTTAATTTAACTATATCCAATTTGACATCTTAAAAATAGTTCATCAATCATGTACATCAAACGCAATTTTAAAGTCGTGAATTTAAATCATATCCCATTACCTGAATTAAAGGTAACATAAAACAACCTTAATTCTAAATAATATTGTTACTATAAATTCACAATAAAAATGTTTGGTAGGAGTAAACTTTGTATCTATAATATCTATTTCTTTTATAATATCCCAGTAATAATATAAATTATTATTATTATTATTATTAAATAAGAGAGTGAAATGAATAAAAAAGTGATATTTTGATACTTAATTTAGTGTTCATATTTGTTAAGATGAAAATTTTAAAATAATAATTAAAATGTTTGAATTATAAATTAAAATAATACCAATATCTGCATGTCACCTCGGTTTTGGACACCTCTCTATTCATTTAGATGTTTTAAGTTCAATTCTCACCAAACATATTTTAAAAGTTTGTGTAGATAATTTTCCTTCCTTATTATAAATATCACCTTATGACATTTATAATATTATTTGTGTAAATAATATTATGTGCTTTTATGTTGATTTATAATATTAACATTTGAGTCCTAATTTTATAAAATTTATCCAAAAAATCATTAATGAAGTCTCCAAATTTGAATTAGAAGTCTATTTATAATTAGACCATATTTAAGAAGATGCAAGTAAAATTCTTTCATTTCTTGAGACAATTAAATTCATTTTTATATTGATATGTATAACATATATTATATTATTATGTCAAATCTTTTGAGTTTGATAATAACTAACTATTATGGTATCAGAGTATGGAGGTTTTTAGTGCAAACTCTTTTTCCCCTCTTTATTTAAACCGGTTACACTTGTTATACAATAAAAAACGTTTAACATGTATCCGTCATTTGTTATCTATCTACAAAAAATGTGAGGAAGCATGTTAATGTATTATAACATCAAATTTTAAATACTACACATTAAGTGATCATAAGGTGATCAAATTTTAAAAATGTGAGGAAGCATGTTAATGTATTATTAACTTAAGCTTTTGGGTTTGATACGTTTCTTAAGGGATTAACGTCATATTAGAGTTCTGTCTAAATCTATCTATATCAAATACTATAAGAGTGTTAAAACTTATATTTTAAAGATTATTATTGAGCTCATTTTGGATTTAGTGATCATAAGGTGATGTTGTGTAAATAATATTGCCATTTATGACAATAGCTATTTAAGTCAATGGTTCTTTGTTTGAGCACTTATCACTTAATGGATTTGAATTAGATTTATTAAATTATTTTTTTTTGTTTTTTAAAGTGATCCAACTATTTAAAACTATTGAAAAATCATCGAAAAAAAAAAAATTTACATTAAAATAATATTACATTAAAAAATTTTCATATTTCTATATAAATGTCAAATCACTTAATAATTCTTTAAATATATTATTTTAAATCTATCCTCCTTAAAATAATATATTTCTAAATTTATCATAATTTTACATTATATATAAATTCCTTTTAACAGTATAACAAACATTGTTAACAAATAAAAGCCCTAAACATCTAATCCTCAAAATTTCTTTAAAATATAATCTTTTATTGTAATACACCATACACTTAAAACCATTTTGTTTATTTTTATTTAAATATATAAATTTAAATTTAATTTAAATAACTATAATAGTTTTCAAATATTTTTAACTTTTAAAAACAAATAAGATTACTATATTGAGAGGTAAACAAGGGGAAAAAAAAAACAAATTAATGTCATTTAAATTTCAGACTTTTATCATTATTCAGTCTTCAATGTCTATAAGATACTATATTTAAATATTTCAGATTTAATGTCTCAAACACCATTAGTTGATATGTACAGATTTTTAATCTTGCTATTTAAAATAGAGAATCTCCAAGTCAAGTCCTACCAATACGTCTGATCGGTTTTTTAAGTGCGCTTAAAAACCGAAATCGGTTTCTCCTTAACTGAAAAAACCGATCAGACGTGCATATGGCAGATGAAGCAATGTCGGTTTTATGATCTATTAAAAACCGATTTCGGTTTTTTATCAATAATGAAAAACCGATCAACCTGAAAAACCGATCACCCTGAAAAACCGATCAACCTAAATCACGAAATCAGTTTCTGTTTCCCATTTAGACCTGGTGTATATTATTGCCTGAATATGCTAAATAATGTGTGTCATATAACTGAGGAAACTTGTGTCATTATAAAAGTTTGAGTTCCCAAAATTTAAACATATGCTAAATAAATAAATGAACATTTACATGCTACATGTGTTCTAATTAATAAAATACTTGCAAGACGTCATTAAACAAAAAATAATATAAGTTTCATTGTACTCTGATGAAGATTAAATCAACATAAACAAGCGTGAAATAACATAATACATATTATTAAACTAAAAGCTTCAATTAATTAATGTGTCTAATCATCAATGTTTGGATCATTACCCATCATTTGATTGGGAGGAGGAAACCGTTGCGGGCATCGACGTTGGTTATGTCCAGTCTCATGACAGAGGCGGCATCTTCGTGAGGGCGCAGTATTTGGATGAGCATTTGCACTTGTTCCAACTTCTGCAGTAGCGGCTTCGCTAGTTTGGGCTTCTGCACTTGCGGCTCCGCTCGTCCCTCCACTGAAGGATGTTGGAGGGTTAGGGCAACGAAGACGGTTATGTCCCCTCTGACCACATCTTCCACACTTCTTAGTTCGACGAGCTTCCCCAACGGAAGGAATCCGAACCTCTTTCGGCCTACCTGCTTGCCTTTTTCCTATGGGTGGTAGTACAATCATGCTTCTAACTTCCGCGGAAACATTCCAATCAAACAATTTAGGAACGGGATTGATCGGACGTGCATATGCAGCTTTCAGCCACTCTGTGCTATAATAATGACTACAAAGTGTATCACAACTGACGCCCTTAAACCTGACAAGTATCATAAATATTTATTTAAATGTAAAAATATGATATGACATTAAATATAAAAATTAACAACGTACAATTATGATACCTGGCTACAGCACATGCATGAATACATGGCAACTGATCTAAGTTCCACTTCAAGCAAGTGCATGTGCACGTTTCAATATTAACCACCGCATCGCCTTTGCTAGGATGTAGAACACTGTATGTCATCGGTTCTGTAATAGGATATACAGTACCTTCCGTTGATAAATTTTTGGCCAACATGATTCGATCGTACGCAGCAGGGGTAACAAAAGTCGTGAGTTTTTCAGCAACACCACGTCTATTATTAAACCATCTTTGTAACACATTTCTCACATATTCATGTGCGGTAGTTATTGGCAAACGACGTGCTTGCATCATGCAATTGTTGAGTGATTCTGCAATGTTAGTGGTCATCATGTCATATCTTCTGTTTGGACAATATGCCCGTGACCACCTGCTTACCCCAACCTGAACCAAAGTGTCATATGATTTCGGATGCAACGCCCGAATTTCTTCTAACATTCTATCGCAGTCATATGGCACATGACTGTATGCTGCACTGTAAAATGCTTTTTCCACTACATTCGAATACTTTTTACAGTGTTGCTTCAGGTTTTGCCACAGGTGGAAAAAACACAATATGTGAGGGACTTCGGGAAAAGCTACACTCATCCCATTTGATATGCTTTTGTGACGATCGGATACGATAAGCAAATCATTTGACACACCGATCGCCTCTCGTAATCTGCTTAAAAACCAAGTCCATGAACGGTCTGACTCTCCATCAGCAAATCCAAAAGCGATGGGATAAATCATCTCCGACCCATCTTTGCAGGCAGCAAAAAAAATCACCCCTTTGTATTCACCTTTCAAATGGGTGGCATCAATAGCAACAACCGGTCTCATGTAAGATCGAAAACCCTCAATACAAGCTCCAAGTGCAACGAACGAATACAAGAACCGGTTGTTTTCATCCCTCTCAATTGCCGTCATGGTGCCGGGGTTTGATACTTTTAACATTTCAAAGTAGGACGGAAGCTGTTGATATGACTCATCCGCTTGTCCATATGCTAGTTTCTTTGCATATTGTAAAGCCTTCCAAGCTTTACTGTACAAGATCTGCACACCATACTGCTCTAGCATTTCTCCGATCAAACGATTAGGTGTATAAATATCTCTCCCCACCTTTCCTGCATATAATTTTCCGATAACAAAAGCCTTCACACTTTTCATATGTGATTCCATGGCTACCTGACGACACGTGTGTTCCGCCACATACTTCAATACAAACCACATCGAACAACCTGTTCTGCATCTTGCACGAACTATAAAGCTACAACTCTTATCCTTGCAACCAGCTTCAAATCGTTCCGCATCTGAACGTCTAACACGATATTCAAACTTGGATTTCAGAGCATATTCTCCAATAGCTGTACACATTTCTTGTTTACTATCAAAGAATGCACCTTTATACAAAGTGCCACGTTGATAGACAGTTGACATAGCGCTTGAAGTAGCCTCAATGTCGCCCAGTTCTACACCGGGAACAATCCAGTATGGTTGTGAAGGATTGTTCTGAAATTGTAAACCCGAAAATCTTATTTCTGGAAACCCTTCATCCTCGTCGACATCATTAATTCCAGCTTCCTCTTCATCACTATCTCCAGTTTCCTCTTCATCACTATCCTCTGTCCCATCACCATTATCATATGTGTCTTGCTCTCCATCATCACTAACATCATTCATATCATCATTATTAATGTCATGAATGGGACCTTCCATAGATGTAAATGGGGTGACCGAAACATCAACCTGATTGCTACCAGCACCTGAAGTCAGATAAAATTGACTTTGAACAATATACGGATCTACAGGTCTATTACTATTTGGCATCTCATGTCTTGTGTCTGGTATTGAGTCGGTGACATTTGGACGAACGATATGCCTACTAACTCCAGCTCCAAAATCTCTTACAACCTTATCAATGTAAATCTCTCTAACATCAACATTTCTCACCGCCATCAAACCAACCACACCAAGATCGGACATGATACGTATTTTTTTCACTTGACCATTTGTCATGCTTTGTAGTAAATAATATATACGAATATCCCACCTTCTTCTATCAATGCTAGTCTCTCTATACACAACATCCACCAACGATGAAAAACTACTCTCTTTGGAGACCCCACACATGATCGACTCACCTCCAACGTAGTTAGATCCATTCCACTCTCCATCAAAGTTGATGACGATCGTTTCGTGAGTCATTCCTATAACATTCAAAGAATGTTTAATTAGTCTCACTATATATAACAAAATCTAGCACAATAAATCAATGTCCATCATTAAAAACAAAAGATATATCACAATTATGCTAACACTGCCTACGATCATATCTAACCACATATAACACTAAAATTAATACACGGCATCCAAAACACAACAAATATCGAAAACATCAAAAATTGCTCAAATCGGTTTTTCATATACATGAAAAACCGATTTCGGTTTTTGCGAGACATGAAAAACCGATCAAAATAGAGACTCGGTTTTACGCCTCTGTAAAACCGAAATCGGTTTTTAAATTACCTAAAAAACCGATTTCGTCGCAGATTTTGCAGAAACTGCAAATCTACAAATCTATCTTTCGGATGATATTTATTATCACAACCAAATCACTCTTAAAGCCTTTACCTTACAATTTGAACAAAATAACCTAAAAACCAACCAACAAAAACACATACATTACCTTCGAAACTCAAATCACTTGAAATGAAAGAAGAAGCTTCAAAACGGATCACACTTGAATGGATCAAAAACCTTCAATGGACAAAGAAGCTCAAATGAAGAATCCCTTACTAGGAGGTTTGACTTTCGGCTATAATGGTGAATGGAAGAGAACAAAAACCATGAATAGAGTAAAGAGAAAGAGAAGAGAGAGGTTTGGATGCTAGGAGGAGTAGGAGGAAGAAGAAGGCTATTTTGGTAATTTCGTTTAGGGCAATTGGGTGATTTTAATTTGAAGGGTAATTTAGTAATCTTGGGTATAGAATGGAAATAATTTGTTTGAGAGGGTAAAAACAAATTTGTATAAAATATTGGGTAAAAACAAAAATTTCCTTTTTAATTGGCTGAAAATGATAAATCTCCCTTATAAAAATGGTGTTTTATATTAATAACAAAAAGAGAGAATTTTTGGCTACTTGAACCAAAAATTTCCATTAATTAAAACTCCATCTCAAAAGAAATCAAGAAAATTATTTTTGATTTCTACATAATTTTCTTTTATAAAAAGATTCCGTAATTTGATTCTTTGAGATTGTGCCCACATACAGTTTCCTTTGTAAAGAGTCGGGTGATAAAGAATTTGTGAATAAAAAAAGATTAATTCAATATTCATGTAAGGTAAGATTCGATTTTATTAATTTATTATTAAATTATTATTATTAGTATCGATCGACCATGTTTTTGTTTGGAAAAATTTTTAAAATCCACGTTTTCGTATTTATATTAAAATCGTTTTTTCCCTACACAAATATGCGCTGGTATGGTGCAGCGAGATTGAGGAGGTCTGGCAAATGACCCATTTTTGGCAAATATTGGATAAAAAGGAAATCAATCTGTCCTAGAAGTGGCAAATGGAGTAGCTAATCGGTAACAAAGACTGAGTTTGAGCTTTTCTATTTGCTTCTGTGGGGCATTTAGGTGAAGAGGAACCAGAGCGTCCATCAGCAACGAAGCAGAAGCGCGGCTGAATTGGTGGAATGGATGAAGGATCTGCATCAGGGGTTTCTCAGAGCAGGGTTTTCCTTATCTTCTAGACCACCAAGAACAGTAGTTCAGAGTTCCTTCTCACAATAACATCTGTCAATAGGGGGAGTTAGGATGAGCTCAATGGCCGTGGTAAAATCTGGGCAAGAGGGTCTAGGAATGGGAGTGACCTTTAGGAACTTGAGTGACAGCGTAGTGGCTGCACTCTCCGTGCCAATTCGAGGGGTGTATTCCTCACAAATGAGGGGATTGATGGCTGTCCGGCTGGGATTACAGTTTGCTAGAAATATCAGGTTGCAGGTCCTGCGAGTGAAGGTTGAAACGCCCAATGTGGCAGCAGCAATGAATCTGGAGGCGGAATGGAGATCAAAGGTTGGTACAGTGATCAATGACATCAAAGTACTGCTTAACGAAGCTAGAGTACAGAACTGTCAGGTGGTTTCCTGTAGCAAGAATTGCATGACACGTAACGTCGCTTCTTGGGCCCTACTCCACATGAGGGATGGTTGCCGGAATGCAGCAACTTTCTCTAACAGTTATAGCTTTGTCTAATAGTGTGTTTTAATTGTAGTGCGTTTCAACTACTGTGGTGCTTATTTTGTTTGTGTACAGTTCGAGTTCATTAAAAAGAAAATGCGAGATGTGTTGAAGATGTGTTATTTATAATCCATAGATGAAAATTACAACTAGAATTTTTTTACTTTTACTTTCTCTGTGCATGAAACACCATTGGCGTCCTTCACTAGTCGCCACAACTTTTATTATTTTCGGATCATGTTTACTCTTTCTAATTTTTTTTTTTTTTTAACTATTGGCACCTAATTAGAACACTACTGGGACCAACTAAGATGAGACTTAAAAGCACAATCTGAATTTTTACTCCTAGAAACGGAAGAGGGCCACTCATACAGAATGGAAAAACTACTCACATATTACACTATGAGAACTAGCTGAGATGAGACTCTGAAACACAGTTTAAAAATCTATTCTTAGAAACGGGAGAGGATTATCTATACAGAGCGAGAAAACTATGCACATATTAGTGAAAGATGTGCAAATCAAACCCAAGACCTTGGACAAGGCAAGGGATGAGGGCCACCAACCACCGAGGCACACCCACTTTACACTATTCTTTCTAATTGCCATCTAGGATATATGACAAATTAAATGTCAACAGCCATCAATCACAAATAAATTTAATCATAGTTCACATGAAACAACATCAATTATTACTTCATCTAAATAGATCAAGTTTATTCTTGAAAAGATCATATATTGTACTTTAAACCAAACAGCAGTAGTTTGAAACTAGAGAAAAAGCCAAGTATAAACATGACATACTAGATTTCCTGTAGAATCAAGTGAGCACCAAATTGTGGTTGTATAGTTGCACCACGAAGAGGAGCATGAACATAAGTTGGGGAAAGCTTGAAAGAGAAATTTTGCAAAATCATTGCCAGAGCCAATTTTGCTTCCACAAGAGCAAAGTTTTGTCCAATGCAAATTCGAGGACCCCAACCAAATGGGAAGAATGAGATGTCATTATTCTTTGATGCTTTTGAAATTCCATTAGAAAATCTATCTGGGTTGAACTCCTCTACATCATCACCCCAACATTCACGATCATGATGCACCATAATTATTGGTATTGAAACCATAATTTCCGGTCGTATATCAATGTCTCCAAGTTTCGTTTGTCTACAACTCGAACGGTTTATAACAGGTATGGGTGGATATAATCTAAGTGTCTCGTATAGAATTTTAGTTATCTGCAAAACAATATCGATTCACTCACATGTTAATATATGCTTTAAAAGAATAAGATATTCTATTTCAAGTACTAGATTTGAATGTTAGGGACTATCTTCATTATTAGTTTCTATCAGCTAAAATTGCTTTGACTAACCATTTCAATGACACTTTTAAAATAATTTGCTTTTAGAAGAACTTTTAATTTAGAAAAGGGGATAACATACTCTAACATGCCTGCATTCGTACCCAATATTACATTGTGATGGCAATATTATAGGTTTGTTACACACTAACACCTCTTTTATAATCTCTTATTACTCAATGGCACTGTGTAATAATAAGGTTGACTGTTGAAAAGACAAATATACAATTCCTTTTAAAATCTAATAATAAAATAAAATTATTATTAAAATAAAAAGGGAGGATAACTTTACAATAGATGGCCTCCACCAACACTAGTGGGAAAGGCTGTTCGTGTGGGGTAGTGTCCCCTTGATTAAATCCTTCTACATCAAGGAGCATTTGGTTTCCACCATTTAGTAATTATCCTCCTAGATTTGTTTTTCAAATTTTATTAAAACATATATAGCAACATTGTAAAAGTATTATTATTAACTTTGACTATTATCCTCCATTAGTTTTTAACAATGGGTGGTGGCGGTCAGTGTCTAATAATAAGTCATCATGTGACATCTCATTCTCATTAGACCAGTGTCAAAATATTTTACCTCCAAGAAGATAGAAGAACAAAATTAGAGTTAAGTCTAAACACAATAACTGATTGGGTACCTTTCTAAATATATAGCCCGGATCTTTGGAAAACGAATTAAAAAAAAAAAGGTTTAAGGAGTTTAAGAAAGGCCAAATTGACTTACTACTTTCAAGTTGTTTAGATCATCAAACTTCGGTTTGTCATTCCCAAAAACTTGGAACACCTCTTCTCTTGCAAGCTCTTGCCAATGTGGGTGGATGCATAACAAAACCATTGCCCATACAAGCAAAGATGCGGTGGTTTCCTGCCCTGCAAAATAGAATAGCTTGCACTCCTCAATCACCTCTTCGATGCTCATTACATTTCCCTTCTTCCCATGTTCTTGCATCTCCTTGTGATTTGATTCTATTAACATACCCAATAGATCATCATTACTTACTTCTCCAAGTCTCAAAGCCTCTTCTCTTATGTCTATTACATTTTTAATCAGTGCTCGAGTTTCATTATAATTTCTTCTCATCTTTCTGTTTATTGCAATTGGCAAAAACCTACAACATGAATTTAAAATGTTTCAAGTAAGAAGTACCATCGAATCATAATATTGTCATGGACATAAATATTAATTTATAGTAGGATTTTTGCAACGTTATTTGTAGACTTACTGTTTACCATATCAATTAACAATAATACTCGCGATATCCCGACACATTTTAATGCATATCTCTATGTTACATCTCAGATTCTTATATTGCAAAGTTCATTTGCACGTACAGTATGTGTAAGCCAAATAAATCATTAGTTAATGTTCATCAATTTGTGAAACAAAATTGATTTAGATTATTTCCATAGACTTTTCAAAAACGTTTTCACTAAAAACACATATATAAAAGTTATACAAAGAATATTATTTATGATGAGATCTGGTACCTATATGGAGACTTCTGCAAATCATCATAGCAGTGTCAAGCAAATTATAAATAATAAAAACATAATGAAAGCCACAATATTTGCTTCAATTACCTCCATCCCGGGATGAAAGAGAACTGTAAAGTTTGAGCCACATTTGCAATTTGCTGTCTTATGAGTTCAAATATTTTTCTTCCATCTTCATAGCTACTGCCAAATGCTGTCCGAGAAATTACATCGGCTGTCAACATTTGAATATCAGGCCACACGTCTAACTCTTGATTGGAGTTGTGGTTTTGGTTTGAGACCAAACTCTTCTTCCATTTACTTATTATGTTGTTACAGCTCCAATCAATGCTTGGAAACATACCCTATATACAGAAATAAAATGGCCACATAAGAATTAATTAGTAGATATAATAGCTAGGTTTAAGTCATTGTACATCCTCTCATACATTAACGCGTCCCTTTTCACATTTGCAGCGTGCGATTCAAATCTCATCATGAGTATTTACTAGATTGTATGAAAAGATTTTCTATGATTTTGAGAGAATATTCTTCTGATTATAAGAGTAAATATTTGGACAGCATATATATATATATAAGAAATGATATTAATAAGTTCTGGCAAACCTTAGACTCGTAAAGTCATTAGAGAGAGGAAAAAAAAAAAAGTGATTGCATCTAATTTTGGTTAAATTGCTTGTAATTAACGTTAAAGGGGCATTTGACACTGTGACTTTAATTTGAAACGAGTAGTGTAGAAATTACCTTTAACTTGATGTGATGGAAAGATGGGTTGGCAATCTTTCTGACTTTAGTCCACTGCTCACCCTCATAGGTGACCATCCCACTCACCACCAACTTAAGAAATGGGTTTGGTTTGGGTTTCTGAAAGATGTCATTCTTGAACAGCATATCCCTTATCAATTTTGGATCTGTGATTATTATGCTTGGTGTTGGACCGTTCCATACAAAAGACTTCTTGCCTGCATTTAGGCAACATGTAGTATGAGGATATCATATATACAAAAATACCCTATAGTATAATCAATATGACAGAATTTATGTGCGTAGAGAATTTCATCAAGGCACATGACAAAAACAAATTGTAATTTGAGTTGCATATTCTATTAGGAACTTCTTAGTTAGTTGCTTGTTTGTACTCTAGTTGGACACTCACCTTATAACTAAGTTTAATAATCAAAACAGTTGGATACAATGTGAGATTGTTAACATTATCCTCCACTTGAATTACTTAATTATTCTTATAATCAAACTAGGTAAATTTCGTATAGGAGAAAAGTTTATAGGGGATGATCTTATTATATCAGTGATGAAACCATCCAATATAGCTGTGTAACACAATTCAACTTTATTAAATGATATATGGTATAATTATACTGGGCAGTCTCACTGCGAACGTTGTGAGACAATCCCTTAATTTATCTTATGCATCTAGAGTGGTTTAGTGAAAGAAGAGAAAACTTGGGATTTTAGTGTTTTTGTATTTTTTTTGTTAACTAAATTAGTTTTCCTTTTTATTTGGCAACATGTGTCACAATTTGGGTGGATTATAATCTCACACACTCTATTAAGTTTAGAAGGAAAAAAGTAAACCGCTTGTTATAAAATTTTTTCTTAAGATTTTTGAAATAATTTAAATGTTTATTGAATTTTAAAAATAGCTTAAAGTTAATTAATTTTAAACAATAATTTTAGATTATTTTATGTTATAAGAAACAACCTAAAATAATTTTATCTTATTCAAAACTAATGTAAAATTGCTTTTTTTTCTCAAACAAAAATTTAAAGTAATCACTTGTAGCCAACATGTATCTTAGATACTTTAATTTTATTAAAAAAAAAATGCTGTAGTTTAGTTTAATTCAAAAGTAGTTCAACTTTTTTCAAAAAAAAAAAAGAAAAAGTAGTTTAACTAACGATAACTAATCCACCACAAAACTATATGTTTGATACATTAGATGACGTATTTTTTCAACTTTATCTTAGTAGAATAAAGTTAAAATTGCCTTAGTGGGAAATTCTTTATGCTCACATTAATTAGATTATGAATATAAATCCTGTCTCATTTCTGCACTCCCAAATTTATAATAATTGAAACAAGGGGAAAAAAGACAATATTTATTTAATAGTAATTCAAGATTACCCAACTATATATCTCAATTTGTATCTAAACATAAAATATACCGGTTGATATGTGAACACACATTAATGATGATTTATTTCACTTGTTGCATGTCATATAAATTAAAAGTATTGTTAGAAGTATTGTTAGACATTCTAACTCTATATTCTAATTTGTGTCTTAATTAATGATATATCAATTCACAAATGTATATACCAACTTATCTCACTTGCTACATATCATGTAAATTAAATTGACACACCAAATATCAGGATACAAATTGACATATCGATTACTTCTCATGAATTAAATTAATATACATCATTCTACCCCTAACAACAGTATTCTTCATTATCTTCCCTCGTATTTTCGTATTCCTAAAATCCCCACTATTTTAGTATTCATTAATAATCCGTTAGTACTCCAAAAAATGTAAAATGTAAAGGGCAAAACAGCAAAATTCGGCTTAAGATAATATAATATAATTTAAAAATTGAAATTTGAAAACAATCTCCCCTGAGGAAAGAGAGATGTGACAAGTGGGTTATGTAGAGCTGAAGATGGTGAAGATGGGATGAGAAATTGAGACGATGAATGATGAAGCTATGGTGGTGTTGGGCTGGCCAAGTGGCACAACAATCCCATTTTTTAAAGAGGACCTTTTTTTTTTAATTTTCTTTATTATTATTTATTTTTTACTACTGCTTTATTATCTTTTTAAATGTTTAATTGTTCCATATGCCACTATTTTACTATTAATTTTAAAACTGAAGGACATAATAGGCTTTTCATTTTACTTTAAAATTAAGTTACAAGAAGGGGTAGAATGATGAGTATCAATAGGGTAGGGAAAAAAATGATGTATTTGCAAACCTTAGGAGAACATAATAATTTACCTAAAGCATCGAAAAATAGAGAGATAAGCTAGCCGTATACATATATATATTATTAACTGATACTTTTTACGGAACAATTACTTTCGAGACCAGTCTAGATAGGAATTCTAATAGCACAGCTCGAATTGTTACTCCCAAAGATCAAGAGAAGACTATCTACATAAAGATGGAAGGAATGAGATCAAACCTGTCATCTGATGGACAGACGGGGTGTACATTTCCATTAGGCCACTCTCTGTCCTCAATAGGCGTTATAGTTATAACTATAAGTTATAACCATAGAAAAAGCTTCTCAATTGAGGACACAGTTGGTGGTCTAGTGGAAAAACACACTCCACCTGTCCCAAAAGGCAGGTTTGATCCTTACATGGGCCACAATGTGTATGACAATTGTCCTACATATTTGTGGATAGCTCTCTCTCGATTTCAAAAGTAAATTTTCGAATCGCTCATTAAATATATTCTATCAGTAAATCTTGATAAATATTTAATTTAAGATCAGAAATTGTATATGTGTAAATAAAAAAATTAAAAAAAAAAAAAAAAAGGTCAAGAGTGTATAGTGGCCTTTTCTATCTATGCATATCTCAACACACACACACATACACACACATATATATAAAAGTAGTCGAAGATGATGTAATATATATACTATTTATTTATGGGATCAAGCAGGTGATTAATTACCCCTATGTCAGATAATTATTGAAACAATTAAAATAAAGGACTTACGGCATAAATTATAGATATTTTAATGAAATGGATGAATACATACTTGATTCTAATTAATTAAAATTATATACGTACAAACAAGAAATTCCTATATGAAGGTGTCGAACACCAACAAGACAAAGATATAAATTAATCTGGAATATCAGAATATGCATGGTGGAAAATTTACTTGATCTTAATTAAATTTAATAAAATTTGTTGTTGCTTTCAAAAGTAATAATAATAATAATTGTTGTTGTTCTGTATATATAAATATATGACAGTGAAATTTAATAATATATGTTGTTCCTTTCAAAAAGAAAATATATTTGTTATTTTTTTGAAATAAAAATAATAACAATATTTGCTGTTCTACACTATATGACTCTGAAATTTTATAATATTTGTTTGTTCCTTTCCAATAATAATAATAATATTTGTTGTTCTATATATATAAATGACTGAAATTCAATAATATGTAGATATATCGACTGAGAGAGAGAAAGAGAGGTATGTAAAGGCGCACCATAGTTGGTGACGATATGATAATCGAAAGGCAGGATTCTTTCATGGTGGGAATCGGAGGGATCGATGGGTTGAGATTTTGCCTGCTTTTCTATTGCTATCATGTCTTTTGAGTCTCCATGAAAAAGTCTGTAGGAGTTGCCTGAGAAACCATGTTGTCTGAGCCACTTCTCCAACTTCTTTGGCTTCAACCATACCAAGTCCACTGCCATCGTCAAAATCCATGCTACCACAATCGTAGTGAAACCCCAGAAGAAGGTAGTGAGAGTGATCTCCATTGCCGACGCAGAAATCGAGACAGTTGAAAGAATAATGTTGGGTAGATGTGAGCTGGTCCCTGAGCTGATCCCTACTTATATAGAGACTTCAACATATCAGTCTAGCATTTTGGGGCCCCATGCGCACGAAAAACTTAACTGTTTTGAAATAATTGAGTCAGAAGTAGGGACCAGCTTATCATCAAAGCCAAAGTTGAAAATATGAAACCTGCACAACCGGTTTCATACAAATGAAAGCCGCACTTAGTGTAAAAGCAGTGGTTTGTACACTCGAAAGTCCGGTGACTTAATGGTTAAGCATCTCTAGCTGTTACTTCAAATAGTACATTCCAATATCAATTAGATAGTATTTGACACATGGAATTGAGAGTGGATTTGAGATTCAAAAATCTCAAACTATTTAAATATCATGTTTAGAGTGGATTTGAGATTCAAAAATCTCAAACTATTTAAATATCATGTTTAAAGACCAATTGAAATTCAATGGGATTGAGATCTTTTAAATCTCAAAAAATCTCAAACTCTCATTTCTCATTCTTTTGGAATTTCTCAATCCCAATCAAAATTATATCTTTAAGTGGGATGAGATTTTTCATTTCTTATTTTCTTTCTCTTCTCTCCATCTACCTCTCTTTCTCTCACCTTCATTCCTTCTCTCATCACATAACTACCTTTCTACTCTTTTTTCTTTTTCTTGTTTTCTTTTTTCCTTTTGAGTTGAGTGGTTCTGGGTTCGACGAACCCAAAACCATCTATTTCCAGGTTCGATCAGAACTCTTATTTTGATTTTTTTTTTTTTTCATGTTTTGATGTTGTTAGTATGGGCGATGATAATATTGATAAATTTGATTAATGATACTGATGAACTGTGTTAAATGACATTAAATAGTGGGAGATGTTATGAATTGGATTGATGATGAGATAAAGAATTGTGGTTTTTTTTTTTTTTGTTTTGAGATTTTTTATAAAATAATTTTATATAATAAAAAATTAAAATTAATTTTATTTCAATCCGATTATAATTTACACCAAACATAATATAGTATAATTTTTAATCCAATCTTAAGTTCTACCAAACATGGGACAATGATTTTTCATTCCTATTCAATTCAATCCATTTAATTCTAATCCAATTCATTCCAATCTCGTGTGCCAAACGGAGTCTAAGTCTCACTCTTTATGTAATATTCATAAAAGTATTGGTAGATCTTTTCTTATGTCTGAAAGTAGTCATTCGAACTATGTTACTACAGTCATATCTGGATTGATTTCAATAATCATTTATCCTTAAAAAGGTTTAAAAAAAAATTTTAAAAAAAAAAGTAGTTTGTACTGCACAATCAATTTGGCTGCGAGCGAAAGTTGAAAATTGAAATGTACAGCAACCCACCGTTTCATGCAAATGAAAGATGCACTTTTGGTCAAGTAGTTAGGACTAGCCATCTTAACAAACAACAAAAGTTGAAAAAGGAAACATGCGGCAAGTGATTTCACACAAATAAAAGCTGCACTTATAATATGGACTACGGCTATCATACAAACTCTAAAAATTGTTTGTATGCTAGGAACACGTAACGGGAAGTTTTCTAAACCGCTGGATGAACAGAATTCTCGTCCGACGATCAAGAAAAAAAAAAAGAAAAGGAAAAAATGGGTGGAAACTGGGTACCGGTCTAAAGGGTTAAAAGAAATGGGAACGCTTTCCCCTTCATCGATGTCACTCAAAAAAAAAAAAGTACAAAAAAACAAAAAAAAACAATCTTATCCTACTACGCCTTCTCTCACTATATATATTATTTTTATAATCACAATACTAAAATTATATATATATATTTTTTTATAATTAAGACGCTCTAATTTTAAAAGTTACAACAAAATAATCAAAGTTATATATTCTATTTGAATTAAATAGAAAAAATAATATAATAGATAAATTTAATTAATTCATCTTAATTTTTTAAAATTAGATTATCCTGATTATAAAAATATTATATATATATAATAAATAATACAAAGACATGTACTACAATTAGAGCCTTTTAATATAAACTTTAAAGCGTAACTCTAAACAAAACATCTAAAAATTGGGAGCCACACAAAAGTTGATAAATGACATAAATACAAACCCACACAAATGTGAGAAATAAAGTTGGAACTTTGACTCTCATAGAACGAGACAAAAGAGAGTGGTGCCAACTGCACTATTCACCAACTTCAGTTTTGCCTTTTATATGAGTCGCCATTGAGAATTTGAGATCATGGGCATGAATTATTCTATTTAAATATCATAATATTAATAATAATTAAAACTGAAAGCACTAGAGTATAAACAATAGAAAGTTGTATAACCGGATAGCTTACTTGTCTAATAAGGTATTCCCCGGCAACGTGGGCCCTCCTCTCGAACGGAGACCGAACGAAGTTCTAGAAACACTAGGGCCCTGAAATATCTTATTTGACACCAGGGCGTCAAATATTTTATCCATATTTTATAACTAATTGTTTTTATATTTTTTAACTTAGAATATCCCTATGAAATTATCACTTTGAATTGATTTTTTTTTTTTTTTTTACATAACTTTGAATTGAATTCCTCATAAAATGTGATAGATACATAATGGGAAAAAAAATTAAGAAAAAAAGCTCATCTTCAAAATATGAAACTGACGTAACAAAAAAAAAAAAAAAAGAAAATTAAAGAATATAAAGATGAGTTTCTTGATTAGATTTTTAAAAATTTTTCAATCAATAAAAAATATGGAGATTTATCTTATTCTTTCTCCTCTTAATTGTAAAGTATAAAAGATAAAAAGATGTAATGCATATTTTATAATGATTGGTCAAAAATTAATGCATAATTTATTTTAGATAATTGCTTTGGAAATGAAAATATATTTATATATTTTTCTTACCAAAAGGGATCCATATTCAAAAAAATCATCTTGTGTCACTAATGCAAACTCAAAAATACATAATAGATCTCACCTTCGAGCCTCTTTTCTTCGCAGTAGGGATTGCGTGAATGGAAGACAGTTTCCTTGGATGTACGAAGTGTTAGGAAAATAAGGGTGATCGTAAAGTGCAAATCAAGCACATACACAATATAAAAAAATAAAGGAGATATAAGATTTTTACGTGATTTAAGAAATTCCTACATCCACGAAGCATACTAGCACTTTTTCCATTATAAAACGATGTTTACGGACAGAAACTTTGTTTTTCTCTCCCTCACTTACGACTCTCACATACAACTACTCTCAACAACTCACTTTTTCTCTCACTCTGATCCTTACACTGACAATATACCTTATATATATATATATGTTTGTATTTATATATGTAACGAGCCCAATCCAGCCCCCTCTTGGACCCCGACCTGAGTCCAAAAGGATTTGGCTGCGACCAGCCCGGCCACCCCATCGTGGGCCTTCCTCCCGACCTCGGCCCACATGGATTTGGTGGCAGGTACTGTATAGTCCCCTTGCCTGCTTTTCTTGCCTCCCCCGCCACTCGAACTCATGACCCATAGGGTTATAGTCAATTAGGAAGCATGGCGAGTACCAACTGAACTAGTTTTGTAACGAGCCCGATCCAACCCCCTCTTGGACCTCGGCCTGAGCCCAAAGGGATTTGACTGCGATCGGCCCGACCACCCCATCATGGGCCTTCCTCCCAGCCTCGGCCCACATGGATTTGGTGGCAGGTATTGTACAGTCCCCTTGCCTACTTGTATTCCCTCCCCCGCCACTCGAACCCATGACCCACAGGGTTATAGTCAATTAGGAAGTATGGCGAGTACCAACTGACTTTTTTTATAACGAGCCCGATCTAATCCCCTCTTGGGCCCCGGCCTGAGCCCAAAGGGATTTGGTTACAACCGCCCCGGCCACCCCATCGTGGGCCTTCCTCCCGGCCTCGGCCCACATAGATTTGGTGGCAGATACTGTACGGTCCCCTTGCCTACTTTTCTCGCCTCCCCCGCCACTTGAACCCATGACCCACAGAGTTATAGTCAATTAGGAAGCATGGCGAGTACCAACTAAACTACTAGCTCAGTTGGTACTCGTCATGCTTCCTAATTGACTATAACCTTGTAGGTCATGGGTTCGAGTGGCGGGGGCGGCGAGAAAAGCAAGCAAGGAGACTGTACAGTACCTGCCACCAAATCCATGTGGGCCGAGGCTGGGAGGAAGGCCCACGATGGGGTGGCCGGGCCGATCGCAGCCAAATCCCTTTGGGCTCAGGCTGGGGCCCAAGAGGGGGTTAAATCGGGCTCGTTACAATATATGTATTTATATCATCAAGAATACAAGTACTAATCAAGATTTCTAGTTCGCTCGAAACTCTATTTTTTGAATAGGGTCAGAGTCGCGCAAGATGTGTCATGACCTGAGGTCGTAGTACCAAGTTGCGCCATACAGTAGTCGCATGAAGCGTGACCTCATGTTGCGGAGCCTAGTCGCTTTACACATTGGCAGTGTACGTGCAACCTATGGCATCTGAACAGTTTTGGTTTCGTTAGAGGAGTTTGAATCTTGTTTCATCTCACATAGATGTCCTTCAAAAGCATCGTGAGAGGCTTTTATATGTAATCATGGAGTCTACCATTGAGATGAACATTGGTTACATTCTCAACAATCTCTTGATGGGTGTCTCTAATAGGAAGATTATGAGACTTCCTCTTCCGAGCCTGGTAAACCGTAAACAACTTTGCTTGAGTGTAGGTTTTCATATTGAAAAAAAAACGATTTTGAACTGTCGATTCTGAAGTCATTTGATCAGGTTGTTGTATATTTGTTTAAAAACAGAGAAGTTAACAAAGAAATGAAGTGGAAAGTGAAGAAGAAGAAGAAGAACCAAAAACAACAACAACAACAACAACAACAATAGTGAAAGCAATTAAAAATTACAAATGAAGAATGATAGAGAGACTACTAAAGTGAGGAAAGCATATGGGAGTTAGTTTGGTTGAAAATAATATTATAGAGAAAGTGTGTAACACATTATGACATTCTCATATAAAAAGCAACAAAATGTGAGATTTTTCAGTCATGATTCATGTACTTGATCAAAAAAGGTACAAATCAGATTGTGTTGAAAATAACTTTAAATTATTATATCGTTGACGGCATATTTGGACCCTTAGTTGTAGCTTTGTGTTTTTGGCCTTCCCTAGGGGGGTGTAGTGAAGGCGGTTTGCTGTCGTGTCCTTTTTGAACCACAAGATAGTGTCTCCAAGATTTGAACCAATAATTTTATAAGTGTTTTGGTTAATGTAAAAAATCAGTCAATATATATAATTGAATCACTTGTTAATTTAAAATATAAATAAATAGGTGAATAAAAATATTGAGAAATGTTATTAATTTCTCATTTTTTAAATTTTTATTGATGGAAATATAGCGGATGTTTTATGAACATTTCTCAGATATTTTACAGAAATTTCCATGATATTTTATCAAATTAAATTATATATTCACATATATAAGATATTTTTTGAAAATACCACCGATATTTTGAAAAGTTTTAGGATATATATTGATATTACACCCCATTTTGATATTGGTACACTTGATTTATGGAAATATTGGTAGAAATATGGAGGATTTTACAGATTTTTCAATCATTGGTTTCAACAACATGCATTAGTTATATCATAGTTTTGGAAATATATAGTTTAAAATAATTGAGTGGCAAAATTTTGTTAATAAAGAGATTTGTTTAAAATCTTTTGTAAAAGTCACCTGAGATTTGTATAATTTTCTATAAAATTGACCTTTCAAAATTCAATCTTGAGGAATATTACATAACAAACCTATTTTTCGAATGATTTTTTGGGCCTTAATCAAATTAGATTTGAGTTTCACTCCAAATTCATTGAAGATGTCAATTAAGACACATATGAGAAACACGTGATAAAAGAGTCAAAGGATATCGAGAAAAGGGAGATAAGTGAACTTTAGATAGATGGTGAAAAAAACATCTTCTCATTCTGCATTACATATATATATATATATATACGCTATTAGAGGAATAGATATACAACCGGATGCTCTAGATAGGTCCATTGAGACGTAACCCGGAAATAAGACTCCCTAGAGCTGGAGATGAATCCCAAGGGAGGGAAGAAGACCCCATATGTTGAGAGGAAAAATGGTTACTACGAGAATGATCATGGTGAGTCGACCTTGACACAGTAGTGCACCAAGGTGGCCTGGTTTTCCACAGAGGGATTGGGCCTTTACTCCATTTCGTGTTCTACAAGTGGAAATGGTCAAAAATAATCTTATAAAATTAGGAATTTTTATTTTTAACCATAAGTAGTATTTCTCATACTTTTAACCAATCTTTGATAATTTCATTTCACTCTATAGTCATATATGTACCAAAATATCCTCGTCTTTTCTTCTTCTATACAATCATCTTATCTCTAGTTTCTCACTGTAGAAAAAGTTTCCTACAACATCCCTCTCTTATTTTAGTAACACATTTACGTTGGATTCTTCATTTAATTGTTGCATTTCGATAGATTTATGTAATTCGTTTGACTAAATTAAATAAAAAAGTATAAATTAATTGAAATCTTCATATATTTCACATTGAAAATTTTTTTAATGAGTTATTTTCAATTTTCTCCCTAATGATTGATGAATTATCATTTTTTCCTCTATCAATTAAAAAAACATTCTTTTACTCATTCGTTTAACTTGAGTTAACATTAATTTAGGAGGCTTTTTGACCTTTTTTTTTATTCTTTAACTGGAAAAATGATAATAACTATTTTTTAATTTCATAGAGTTAATTTTACAATTACCCTTATATGCAATCAAACAATAATGTAGATTAAAATAAACCATGACAAAATTAGAAGGTTAAATTTCATAATTTGCTTTATCAACCTTTTTTTTTTTTTTTGAAACAATCTGCTTTATCAATTTTGGAGTTTAAGGAATTAAAGACACTTGGCAATTGATTTCAAGGACAATTTTGTCCCAAAAAAGGTTTTTGTGGCTACTTTTAAAACTCACACAGGAAAAGTGTCTATGATGGGAAAAAAAACCTATAATTCAAAACCACCCCGACCCAGGTGGCCTCTAACGGTTGCAGGTGTGCAGAGAGCAGCGCTTCTTGTGCGACAGTCTTGAAAAACATAAACTGAACGGTCTATATACATATGGCGAGGAGGAAGCTGCTGTTACTGTTGAAACCATTCGACGTTTACTCTGTCCACCAGTCAGGGACCATTTCTCGCATCACTAACTCTCAGGTATATATATGCCTTTATTCACTTCTCACTCACAACATGATTCCTTGCTTGATTTCTCAACTATGGACCTCCTTGCTTGATGGGTTCTTATCATTTTTCGTATATATATTGTTTTTGTTGTAGTATTCAAGCTGTTTGATGAAATGCCAAAGTGATACAGATACACTTCTCCCGATGTCTTATTGGGCTGTTCGTTTGTTTATTTACATTTTTAATCAAGAAATGATTTTTGTTTGATGATGTTAGTTGTGGTTGCCAAGGCATTTTAATTCTCTGCAAGTATGTCTTTTTTCGTTGCCCTACACTAGCTTTGGAATCAAGCTGTTGATTTTAATATTCTATGTCTGGTTTTTGTTGGAGATGAAACAGATTTTTCAGCATCTGGACAACAGGTGTAAGGTTCATAAGGATGCCATAGACTTCTGTCAGGAAATTCTTCAGCGGAAATCCGTTGATTGGGAGCCTAGTTTTCGTAACAAGTTATCAAGACCAATCCGTAATGTGGATTTAGTTGTCACCGTTGGTGGTGATGGCACTCTTTTGCAGGCCAGCCATTTGATGGATGACTCAATCCCGGTTCTAGGAGTGAATTCTGACCCCACATGTAATGAGGAGGTCAGTTAAATTTCAGGCTGAGGTTTAGATCCGTGTGCTTGAAACTCCTTGTTGGATTTTCGCGTTGTGTCTTGATATTGACATGTCAGTTCACAATGTCTTCCTTTCTGTAGGTGGAAGAATTTAGGAATGAGTTTGATGCCTCTAGAAGCACTGGCTATCTATGTGCGGCAACTGTCAAAAACTTCGAACAAGTAAGAATACATCATTGGAATAGCATATGTGAAGTCGTCTTTAGTTGGTGTATCTTATAATTTCAATATCTTGAACATAGAGAAATTGAGCATCATATTTCTACTTCTTGTTTGCTGATTACTTAAACTTTTAAGGGCCAAAAAGTTTTAAGGAAGTTAAAGGACCATCTTACGTAGTGAAAGGAATTAAATTAACCTGCTTGCAGCCTGCCTAAGCTCATCATCATACACTGACAATTTTTTCCCCTCAAAATAGCATTTATAGCAGAATACTGATATTATTCTGTTTGTCATTGTGAAGGCACTGCTTCTTTTTGTTAATGTTTTTGTATTACAGACATAGGATCTATCATGTTAAATAGAACTAACCACACAATTATTTTCAACAAAGATTTATTTGCTTCAATATGTTGGCATTGTTTTCAGGTGCTAGACAAAATCTTGGCAGATAAACTCATTCCTTCAAAATTATCAAGGATAGCTGTATGTGTAAATTCAAAAGTGGTGCCAACGTATGCTCTTAATGACATTTTGATTGCACATCCTTGTCCTGCCACTGTTTCTCGGTTCTCATTCAAGTAAGGAACTTTCCCATAGAGAAGGAGTCATTAACCCTTTGCTGTAGTGTCTTAAATTACATGTTCTAAATTTTTTTATGCATGTTTGCAGAATTATAAAAGATGACCTGCCAAGTTCCCCATTAGTGAACTGCCGATCAAGTGGTCTAAGAGTCTCAACTGCTGCAGGATCAACGGCTGCAATGCTCTCAGCAGGTGGATTTATAATGCCTACTTTGTCCAAGGATCTCCAATATATGGTAAGAGAGCCCATTTCACCAGCAGCAGCATGTTCTGGCTTTATGCATGGTTTAGTGAAATCAGATCAGTCTATGAAAGCTACGTGGTTTTCTAAAGAGGGTGTGATATATATTGATGGTTCTCATGTTTGCTATTCTATCCGAAATGGGGATATTATAGAAATATCATCGAGTGCCCCCAATTTGAAAATTTTCTTGCCTCTCCATTTGTTATCGTAAAACATATTAGCAGAGATAGTCAATAATATGAATTTGTTTAATTTTATAATTTCGAAAGAAAGGGACCGGTAATCTGTAAATATCGGCTTTGTAAATATAAATGCACAATCAAAATTTTGTCTATCTTCATAGCTGGGAAGAAACATTTAGTTTTTATTGAAAAATTGTCCAAAAGTTATCTTGATGTGTACCAAGAGGTAAGTTGAGCATGAGGCATTTGCAAACCTGCCACTACTGATTGAAAAAGTTTATTGAAAATTCTCCGTCAATAGATTTAATGCGATATCATTTGACAGGAGGACCAACTAATTCATGTTAATCACATAAGATAATCATGCATGGAGTGACAATTCATACTGCTGTCTAATTATATCTAGATAATGCAAATAACTAATAGCTACAATAGGAATATTATAATATGACCCATTTGAATGTAAGCAACATCAAACCTAAAAGGAAAAAACTTAGAAGGTTTGTTTAGTCTAAACAACAATAGCCAATTTCTACAACATCCCCCCACGTACAAAACGAATGAAAATATAAGACTAGCTCTAAATTACATTATCGATGAGACTAAAAAGTTTGAACTTGTTAATGTAGCTACCAGAAATTGTACTTGAGTTCTAATGTCTAAATTAAGAGCTATGTACAGTTGTTAATGTTGCAGTTTAGAGATCAGCCAGACCATGGCTGTGTATCGCCAACATCAGTAATTCAAGTAAACTAAGAGCCTTAAGATGCTCTATGTTACACTAAAAAGATTAGTTACAAAACCTGCTTCCGTATGCTGGTTCTTGAGTTATATTTTTATCTATTTATCTTCAAATCCAGACATATTCACTAATTAAGATCTGTAAATCAGCTTCATCGATGAGGTATGTCTATTTTTCATTGTTATCAACTGCTCCTCAAATCAGTGAAGGAAAACGAATCCAGCATAGAGGAGGATACAAATTCATGGTTGTATTGTATCTTCAGTGTATCTAATTTTTACCTGAAATCATTCAGGACAGAAAAAAAAATTAAGACGAGATCAAAACCAAGCAGCATGAATTGTCCATCAAACAGCCAGTCCTCAACTCTTACCTGACAACCTGAAAGGTCAAGATTCCACAAGATTCAGAAATTTCCGCCAATTTACTTCAGCAGAATCAACTTTCGCTTACGCGAACAAATGGGTGCGGTTATGAGAGAGCTGAGGCCTTTTTACTGGGGAGAGTATCAAATTCCTTAGTGTCACTGGGGGAATTACTGCCAGAAGCTCCAAAAACAGGATGAGCACAACCCTTCTATTCCCTGCATCAACTACATTGGGTGCTTGTTTGGCTGGTGAACCACTGGAGATGTCAAAGTGACCAGAGTTTGAACCATTCTGTCTCGCTGGCCATACATCCTCTCTTGGCCCGGGAGCTGCAGGAGAGACAACCGACCAATCTGCAAAATATAAGTCATTTGGTTTTAGAAATATATAAGCAAAAATGGTACTAAGCTAAGCTAGGTATCATAAAAGCTTCAAAAGCCCAAACCTTTAACAGCTTTCTGGCATCAAGAAAACTTTTGGTACGGGCAACGCTAGTGTCCTGAGATGACACTTAAATCAGCAATACACCATCCTTTTATCAACCTGAATAAGAGTATATTACCTTTTCGAGTAGGATGTGTATATTATCTATCATGCTAACTGTAGGGTTTGAGAACAAATCAGGCTCATTTCTTGGTTAAAAGTTGTTTGCTGGTTGGAGTGCTGATCTCTTCATCGACTCAAACTCATTCCTCAATAGGTCATACATCTCATCGAGTTTTCTCTTCCGTCCAGTATCAAAATGAAATAGTTCACTGTTGAGACATCCAAGAACAAGACCATAATTTTTTTTTTCTGAGTCAATGAGCCACAACTCTGTCCATCTTGTATTGCATTCTAGTTCCTTTTGCCCCGAGTAGAACATTACACTTCTGTACACACTTTTCATTACTGAGTCAGTGAAAAAGATGCAAGGCCTAACAATTTCCTTTTAGATTCCTAATAGAACTAATAGGAGTTGATGCTCCTGTTTAATTTTGGAAACTCTCTATAATTAAAACAAGAACTGCAAGTACCGAATAACTTCCTTACTTCAATTCCAATATCCATTCTTCTTGGTAACTTACGGATATAAAACACAGTCAACTGTCAACCAAATCACATCGTAGAATTAAGGATACGTATCCGTGGAGAAATTCCTGCCAATGGCCATTGCAGCAGAATGGATTGACAAAATAACCCACAAAACAGCTATCCACAAAAAAGCAGCGATACTATGAAAGGAAAACCAAAAGCTTGAGGCAGTGTGTGAATATCACTTACAATCTCCTTATAGGAAAAAATAAATATGCCATATATGACATATACCAAGAGAAGCAGTTCCTTACATTTATCCATTCATGATTTGGATTGACATGCACAGGTTTCATGAGACTGGCCAAAAGGAAAACAAAATAGGGTGAGAAGAACTAGTTTGACTGCAGTACATTGATTATGATTAATTATAAATATTTATAATATATTAATCAATTATTTCGTTTGATTTTGCATACCAAGTTTTTTTTTTTTTTTTTAACTTGCCAATTTATATTATTCGTGTACAAAATTGTTGATTTATGTTTTTTCCTTTTTTTGTTTTTTTGAAAGTTGTACATTTACATGTTTGTGACTAGAAAAGTGTTGGACAAATATTGGTATGTCATATTTCTTCAAAATATATGTATATATATATGTATGCATTGGTATGTCATAACGCTTGTAATACAAGTATTTTACATTATGTGAAATATTGGTGCAAATTAGCTTCTCTCCTTAGTAGTTTTTTTATAAAAGTTTTGTCTGATACGTGGGATTGGATCATATAAAATAAAATAAGAGATTAGATAAATACTGTAATCTATTTAGTGTGGTTGTTGGAAGATTTGATTTGATTTAAATTAATTAATTTTTAAATATACTTTCACATGTTTATTTGATGTGATGTCAACTATACTTTCACTTAATATAAGAAACAATTAAAATAAATAAAATATAGAAAAATTAATTATATTAAAAATAAAATTTACTTTAAAGTGTCTGTCTTTTTGTCCGCAATTATAAAGTGTCCGATTCGATCCGCAGGTGTCCCCGAAGAGATAGTCCATCCAACTTCAGTGAGAAAAGACAAAAATGAAATTGAGCCAAATCCAAAAACTCAAATAATTCAAATTCACATTATCCATATTGGATCCATTTGCCATCACTAGTTGCTACTTTAATTTCAACTTTCTTTAAAAAAAAAATTCATTTGATCCCTATATTTTATTAAAACTTATCATTTTTAAATATAAATCCATTAATGACATTTCATGATTCTTTACGCTTCAAAAACTCATCAAATTAGTCTCTTTGACGTAATCTTTGATGATCAATATCAACACAAAAAGGTAAAAAAATCGTTTTATCTTTAACTTTATAATTTATCTTTAATTCTATAAAAAAATTTTCTATTTAATATGTGTTCTTATGTTACTAATTACTATTAAAAGGTAAAACTACTCTCATATGTGTAATATTTAAATATCTGTTGACTAACAATAAAGATTAATTAGATAAATTTTTAAAAGATAAAGGATTATAAATGTTATAAATAGATTTATATTTAAAAACAAAAGGTTTCTTTAAAATATACGGACCACCATGGAGCTTTTCCTTTTTGTTTTGTTTTTTTCGGAAACATGTTTCAATTTCGCCTTGTGATTTTCTTTTACGCGAAAGGATGAATAACATACTTGAAAATTGACAAAAAACGTTTGGGAACCGCCGTTTTATCGACAGGCAAATAGAGGGTCCACGTCATAACAAAGAGAGCGTGGGAGACACGCGCTCCCAGATACATCGTGTAATGGGGGCCGGCTCTTGCGATATTTTGCCTCGCTTACGGCTTGACAGCTCAGAGTCGGTCTCCTGTTCGAGGACACGAACGGAAAACGGACACGTGTACTGTTCACGCTTTTATGGCCTCACAAAATATCCTCCACTACCACGCCTCCAAGTCTCAGTTTCTCACTGCAACCAACAAAAATATCCAAACATTTGGTTTCAATAACAAAGCAAAAAAGAATCCAACGTTTCAAAAAAATTAAAAAAAGTTACGGAGATTTCGGTGAATCTGGTTTTGAAGAGAGAGAGAGAGAGAGAGAGAGAGAGAGCGATGAAGATACAGTGCAACGTGTGCGAGGCGGCGGAAGCCAAGGTGCTGTGTTGCGCGGATGAGGCGGCGTTGTGTTGGGAGTGCGACGACAAGGTTCATGCGGCCAACAAGCTTGCGAGCAAGCACCAGAGGGTTCCTCTCTCCGTTTCCTCTTCACAGATGCCAAAGTGTGACATTTGTCAGGTATTTTCAACAGTTGAACATTTTGTTGACGCTTTCTAACAGTTGATTGCATAGTGGTAATCATTTCAGGTTTTTGTTAGTTTGTGATAGAAGTTTTGTTGAGATTTGAAGGTTAGTTTAAGATCATATGGTGAAAGACCAAAATATATGATAAAAGAGCAAACTATAAAATGTGGAATGGTTTATAAGTCACAAAGCAACATTTTGTGTTAAATGTGAGGAATTAATTCCTTGCTCTGTGAACCATCTTGGCTTGTGTTTGTTCACGGAGAATGTATGTCATGTGTGGCCTAGAGAAAAAGTATTTGTGATATATTAAGAAATTGGACATATATAGCTTTTGTAAGCATATTCTTTTAAATCAGTTACAAAGTAAAGTGAGCATGATGGAAGCTAAAGGTGATTCGTAAAATAAGCTTTGTGTTATTGGGATGATGCATGTTTTTAATTGTGATTGTTACAGTAGGATGTTATTGTTTTCAAGCTGTCTGATTGAGTATGAAGTCAATCAGGATAAAGAATTTAAGATCCTGTTGACAACTTGACATTGGTTTTATTTTTCTTTGCCTGAGAAGCACGATTTACATTTGTCATTAGAAAGAGAAAAGAAGTATTTTCCCCTATTTTGAAGAATAAAAATTAGGCAACAAACTCTCATGGAAGCCTACATGGTCAAAGTCAACTATAGTTTACTGTTTTCCAAAGATTGTAAGGTTCAACGAGAGCTCTAGTTTTAAACTCGAATTTGCTAAGTGGTTTCGGAGAATTTATAAATTATCAAAATAAAAAAAAAAAAAAGAAGGGGAACAAAGAATCTCAGCATGTGGTGGGACAAAACCAACTAAATATATTGCAACTAAAGCATACTTGAAACGGTAAAAGTAAAAAGATTTTCGTTTGTTTTTGGGTGATCCATAAGTCGTTTACGAAGAATGTTCTTACATAGGTTTATACAGTTAATGATGTTGTGCCATTAGTCTACTTGCCTTCTTATGTTTTTATCCGGTAAGAATAATTGTTAATCTATCCATGTTGCTATAATGGCCACTATGTAACGCATGTACGACACATGGAGTAATATCCCACTTCTTCGAAATACTTCCCCTTGAATGATGTTTGCATTATTTCAATGCGTCCAATCTATTTAAGATTGCACTGGTATTCTGGCACTGGCATAATCTTTTCCTTTTTGAATTTGTTGTTTGCTGATTTCTTATATAATTGTTTCCCCATTTGATAAAATAGTGAGGACGCAATCACTTCTTGCAGGAATCATCGGGCTTTTTCTTTTGTCTGCAAGATCGAGCCTTACTCTGCAGGAAATGTGATGTTGCTATACATTCAGCTAACAGCTATGTGTCAGCTCATCAGAGATTTTTGCTTACCGGGGTAAAAGTAGGCTTAGAAGGAGTCGACCCTGGTGCATCCTCTTCCTCAATCAAATCAACTTCAGGAGAAAAAGTTTCAGAAACGAAATCCCATACATTATCTAGAAGGGGTACCCCAACGACATTGACTGGTGAATACAACCAAGGTTTAACTGGAAATGCAGGTGGAGTTGGGGATTTTGCAATGGCAAAAGTGTCATTTAGTGGGGGCTCTGCAGCTGGAAGCATTCCTTCCTGGCATATGGATGATTTTCTTGGACTACCTGAATTCAATCATAATTATGGCTACATGAACAATGGATCATCTAAGGTATGTTTAGTTACTGGACAAAACTTGATATTTCATTTTATTTACTTGGGTGTGAAGGCCACAGTCTTGTGAGATTCTGGGGTTTGTTCTTTAATCATATTTGTTGCTTCATCAAGCAAAAAAAGGATTTTTACTAGGATAAACAACAAAAACGTGTGGTGATGCCACATTGATTTTGTGGAATGGTGTACATTCTCACTCTTGCATGCTTATGCTTGCATGAACATGCACATATGATTCACGGATCACTTTCTGTAAAAGTGAAAGAACCTCAAGCACAGTGGGTAATGGAGATTTGCTTATGCAAAAAATTTTTTTTTTTTTTTTTTTTTTTTTTTGGGCGGGGTCGCATTTGGGTTGATCTTTCATCGTGGGTCGCATTGTAGTGGTGAACCTGACTGGTGATGACACTTAATGGAGCTGAACATATGGAAGTGTAGTTAACTATGTATTTCTATCAAGTCGGGTAAGCTAAGGGTTAATTTCACAAAGGGCCTGGTCCGATGAAATGTTATTTTTTTTATTACCTAACTCCAAAACTTACGCACGTATTACAAACTAGTTACGGAGAGTCTATAAAATTTAGAGAAGGAAGAAATTTTTAAAAATATAAACTACTAAAGGTTAAGAGAAAAAAATTAAAAATTAATCTTAATTAGCTATTACAGTAAATAAATACAAGTTTGTTTTAATTTTAAAAAATAAATAAAATGAATTCTCAATTAAAAGTTAAAAGTTAACATATTTTAAAAATAAATTAAATAAAAATAATTAAAAGTTTACACCTACTACCTGAGAAGATTAAGGGAGGAGGAACTCTTATGAATGGGGCTGAACTTCAATTCATTTCATTTGGCAGATTATTTAATTCATTTGAATATAATTTTGAACTTTGTGTGTGAGCCTTCGATTTCTTCTATTTAAGACACATGCATAAGCATGCATCTATATATGTATATACATGTAGATCATTTGTCTTGATCTTCTCAGCATGATTAACAATGTTGGTCTTCTCCCTGTTGTGTTATTACTATGATGACCATCCCAAATTTATTATAAATTTTTGAAATGAATTCCAGTATCCTTTACGTCACATGTTTTTTAATCTGAGTCTGCCTCCTATTAGAAGTGTCTTTGATGTTTAAATTTTTTATCATTTAGTTAAGTTTAATTGAATTAACAATTCAGCATTATTAACTGCACTAGTGTTTTCCTGAATAACCTTGTTTATTGTTAGTTTCTTTCAATATCTTTAATTGATATAGTTCACTATTTTGTTTCTTTCTGTGTGGGGATACTTCCAGACTGATACTGGCAAGCGTGGAGACTCTGACAGCTCCCCTATTTTAAGATCTGCTGATGAAGAACTAGACGATGATGAATGTTTGGGTCATGTGCCAGAGACCACTTGGGCAGTGCCACAAGTTCCTTCCCCTCCTACAGCCTCAGGGCTATATTGGCCCAAACATTCTCAGCACCAGTCTGATAGCGCAGTTTTTGTGCCTGACATATACTGCTCAACCGTGCAAAGCCCATACCAATATCATCATACTGGACCTGCAGCCAAACGGAGGCGGCAATTCTAATCTTTCTAGGTTTTAGACTCATGTTGGATCTTTAGTGTTTAAACTTCATGTTGTCAGGTTTGCTATTTTGCCTACTATCTCTTTCAATTCACTGCAACAAAGTTGATCAAAGCCTTGGGTTGCCACTTTCCATAGTAGGTTGCTCTATAGTTCCACTGTTGCTGTACGGGATTTTTGAGGTGAAAGCAAAAAGTATGCAATCTATTTGAGGAGCTGCTTCTTTGGACTTACTGTGTTAGTTACCATGGTCAATAATTCACTGAAGAAGACAAAGTTGTATTTTGTATGATTGAATGAATCTAATTGACAAAATTTCCTGACCAACTCCATATCTGCTTCTCAAAACCAGAACGGTGTAGAATTCCTGCTTTTGTTTGTACCAAGTACAGGTGAGAAATCCCGAATGATTAAGCATCTACTTATGTTTTGTCTGTGTTCTGTTACCCACTTATTAATGATGAACTATGTCAAATGGTGCTGACTCAGTTCCTGTGCATGTGCTCGTCTTGGAGACTTTGATGAATCAAACAATATGAAATAAGATCATTCTCAATTGTTTCTTGTACCAATTGCATTTGTCTGCTTGACATTTCCGTTTGTTGATTTGTTAATAATACATTTATGTGTTACTCTGCTTAAATGCTTCTTGATGTGGAGGAGCAATTATATTTATTTGCAACTTGTTGAGATAAAACTGGCATTGCATTTGTAGTGAGAATTTCATACTGGATTGAATAAGAGAGAAGATAAGTCTGATATTATTATGGTTTATCATATGTTCTGATAGTTTTCCGTTGAGGGGGATTGTAAATGATTTTATGGTCATTTTCAACGGTTATTACCTTGAAAGTGTGAAACTAAAGTTCAACAATACAAGTCTCAAACGTTTTTTTTTTCTTTTTGAACTGAGTTCTTGGTGAGTTTTATTCATTGCTTGTTGAATACATTTCGTCAAAAAAATCACTCCTAAGTATTGTTTTTATACCTAAAAACATCCTGTAGTTATATATTTTACTTCTTTATTGCGTTATTAACTCATGAGCATCGAAATGTCGTTGGGGGCCATTGCTATTCTTCCCATACCTCAGTTATATTGACTTCCATGCCTCAATATTCTTGGATGTCGGGTTTTGTTAATCTCATTTCATTTCCTGTCCAATATGGAACCTTTTTTTAACAGGACTTGTCCCAGTCCAACCTTAAGTCTTGATAGTTTATTATTCCAATTCCATCAGCTACAGTTTATTACCAATCTCCAAACTTAACAACAGTCCATTGGAGTTTGATGTGTTGATACCGTAGTGACAACCCATCTTGTCCCTATTTGTCATGCAAGGACAAGGTCTGACTCATGTGACCACAAAATGTGGCAATTTTTCCTCTTTTTCGTATGGACTGCTTCTTCCTTTTCTGAAAACTTTAGTTTCGGACTGTATCTTAAAGTCTGGATCAAAAAAGTCCAACAGTGTTATATATATATACTTCTAATATACACATGTAATAAATCAAAAAAAAAAAGAGAGAGAGAAGAAAAGAAAAAAAAAAAAAACCACCAACAGTCTATTGGAATGTTACACCATTGATTTGCAGTCTACTTGATGCTCTTATTTTGAATTATTCTTCAGAAAGTTTTGACAGCTTAAGCAATTTTCTGTTTGTTGATCTCACTAGGGTTGTCTATATGAAGGGGTAGGAGTGGATCAACATTGTTTTGGGTGTTTATTTGGATTCCTGGAGAGAACCATTTCGGTGCTGCTTTAATTTTACGTTCAAAATGTTTTTGTGATCACATAAAATTCCCCATTTTGGGTTCTTGAATTAGACCCTTCTGCTTTGAATCTCAACGCAAGTGGGCATTTATTGAAGGAAGGAATCCCAAGTAAGCCAGGGATTGAAACCCACGCAGCTTCCTGATCGGTTCAAGCTTCAATTTGGCAACTTGGATTGTACTCCTTCGAAAGAATAACGTGTCCGAAGATTGTTATTGAAGAATCTTACTGAATAATCTTATCTATACTAGTAAAATAGTTAAACTCTTTCAATTGAAATGTCAATCTGATTACACATAAATCTAAATAATGTGATTCGAATACAGGGTGGGGATATTTATCACAACTACTAACTAAAATCTCTACATTGAATTGTGATACTAGCATGTCCACGTCGTTCTGTTAACAAAGTGTGTTGATACTCGGATAAACAACTTTGCAAAGTTTTATTCTTTGACTGATCTTATACTATTGACCCCACAATGAGTTGTGGGGCTTTTTGCTTTTGAGTTATTCTTTCACTTAAAACACAATGAAAATAGTAGTTGAAATATACAACTACTTTTTGACTTTTAGATGACAAAAAGCTTTTCTACAAATACCTGCAACCAACAATGCACATGGATCTCGGTCAGCCCCACGCATATGCTCATCGCAACAAAGCACAAGACACAAGAAAAGGACAGCATACAGAAAAATTAGGGGTCTTGTAAGACAACGGAACTGCACATGTCCCAGAATCCGCAAGTATGCCTAATATATAAGAAACGAAAGAAATAAAAGTCTTAACGTATGCCTTAAGAGGATGTGTTACATAAACGTGAGAATAGCTAATGTAAAACATGACACATCTGATTGAGTTCGACTGAATAAGCTTCTAGTGAAAAAAAAAAAAAATTCAACAGACTTATCCTACATTGAGGAGAAACTGTATGTGTAGTCAAACATGAAAAAGAGGAAGAAGATATGCCTTCATGATCTATATTCGGCCAGCCACACGACCGTTGGTAGAGAAGAAAATGAAGAAAGACGACCATTGAAGGAAAAACAAGAAATAATTTGTACCATGGCTCGTGCGGTTGGGTTCTCGTTTAACACTATAAACGGTTATTGAAAACCAAAACATGCTCTAAGCTTGAGGCTTGTGGACGCTAACTAGCTTTCGCTAGTAACATCTTTTGTCGTTGTACAAAAGATCTTATGTTCAAAAACCAATACCACAACAATCAGAGTGGGTAGGGGTTCTGTTATATTTATCTGAAAATTAGGACATTGGCTCTAGCCTCGAAGCCAGAAATCTATAAAAAAACTGGAACAAGCTGGGATTCAAATATCAGATGTAAATATTGAATATGATAAATATAATTATCTAAAGTCGTGTGAACATCTCATTCACTCTATAGGCTAAGCATTAAATTTACTCTCCCTAAAGTTCAAAAAATAGTCGAAACATTTATATACTAAATTTAAAGCCGTAATATGGCTCTTTACCAGATGAGTGTAATAGCTCAGTTGCTCATTTCTGCTTGTCTCCACGGTCAGCTAGAAGATCTGTCCAATTTGAGGAGAGGTGATCAGAGTTCACAGGAGGCATCGTCCGGACATTGATGTCAAGAGGATACAGGCGGTATTGGATATCAAGCTCACGCAAAATCCTAGCCAACTCTTCAACCAAGTGGGCTCTCCTCACCCACCTCTCTCCCATGTCTTGGTGGTTCATTTTATGCGTAAGCCATATTGCTATCCTCACCCTATTCAAGTCTTCCACGTCCTTAAACACAAACATGGGTGCTGGATACCAGTGATCTTTCTTCTTTTCCTCGATATAACTGCAATTGCGGAAATCAAAAAAGTATCCATTGAATCAGGATTTTGCTACACGTTATCATAATAAACCAATACAAAACTTTCTTTTTCTTTTTGAAAGAAATACAAAACTATTTTTACTCAACAAATCAATAAGCATATTTTCAGACAGTTTCATAAACAGACATGGTAATCACTTATGAAGTAGAACAATTTGTGTGGAAAAGAATTTAAGGAAAGCCAAGGATAATGTTCGGTTCGATTCTCCAAACGTTTTTATCATTTATGTGGACTATCATAAAGTCAGAACCCTTAGTAATGTGTTGAACCTGGGCCTCTTATTACACACTAGTTAATTAATTGATAATAGAAATAATAGGCACTAGTATCACCCTGTTACTTACTATAGTATTTGTTCTTTCATGGCAACAATCTTCTCCGCTGGAGTAGATATGTGGACACAGAACTCAACAGCGTCTCCCATGTCAGGACTACGATAGTAATTACTGATTGCCTTAGTAGCAAGAACACTATTTGGGTATGTGACCTTTTGGTTGTCATATCTCAGGAAGACAGTAGTTAAGATGTTCATCTCTTCCACTACCATCTGCAATTCAATCAAACAGACCTCTCAGGGCCACCAAAATATTTGCAAAAACAAAAACTCATGAAGGTATAAGTGATTGATATAATATTTAATCTAATGATTGATGTACCTGAACTCCTTCAATTTCACAGCGATCACCCACATCAAAAGGGTGCATCACAAACAGAAAAATAATTGCCTCAAATACCGTCTTGCAAGTGTTTCCAAATATGAATGCCACTACAACAAGCTGAGAGCTCACAAAGAGTAGGAATTTGCTGGTGGCAATTCCTAATATAAGGAGCCAAATAACCACAATGATAATGCCAACCAAAATGTTCACCATCCGATGGAGCCTGTTGACTGCTGTTTTTGTATCATTCAGTGTCAAGGCAAGCGCCCTCCGTTCTCTAAAAGCATTAACCTAGAACAGATGCATCATATTAAACATCTTCATTGTATATATATCAATAAGGATGCGCTCATACTAATTGAAGAGATTAAACTATTAGATACCTGAATGACAAATTTTTTAATAACAAGAAGTCATGAATACTGCTGTTAATGCTTTACATATGAGTGAAATGGTTGTCATAGTTTCAGTTATTAAAACTTTACACAAGGCAAACTACAGACACTTGTTTCAAAATTCAACCACATGATTTTTGTTTTCCAGCGTTTGATAATGTCATGTCCAATTATTTAATCCACAGTCAAAATGGCAAAATGGAAACGTATGTTACCAGAAAACACAGAGATCCATAATAAAGTTTTGAACAAAATATTTTAGTAGGCCAGTTTCTAAACCTTTTGCTTTCTATGAGAAATTGCATATAGATGTGCCAACAAAGTTCATGCTGCCTTTGACAAATAAATCGACGCTTGCTTCCAACCCACTATAAATAGAATAAGGGACAGAAAATATGTAGAAAGTCATATGTTGCACAGCTCTTACCACCCAATTCTTCAAGACTTTCTTGGTAATTCCTTTGTTTTCGGATGCTCCTTCACATGCTCCTTCAAAGAGATTCATAGTCTTCGAAGCCTCTTCTTCAGCCATGAATCGCATGAGGTGCTCCTTGCAGATGTACCTAGGAACACAATCATAATCAAATTCAAATTGATTAGATAATGAACAGAGGAAACACTATAGTTGAAAAATATTAGTTAATCAACTGTAACAATATACTAATATTTAAGATAAATACAAATAAAAACTTATCAGAAACCTATCAGTCATAATGCATTCGAGCTCTAGTATTCCAGTCAGTCAGCCCTAAAGTCAAGTATTGCCAACCAAAAGACATAAACATCTTTGTTTCAGAATGGTATAGAAATTCAAAACAGAGTAGCATTAAAATCAAGGCAGTTCAAACACCATAACTTTTATTTTTTAAACCATACACCCCACCCCACCCTACTCCGCGTCCTGGTACAAATTAAACTGATCTAACCGACAAGGGTATAGACAAGCATTGCATTTACTCACATGACATTGCATTATAAATGTGACAGACTCGAGGACATACCTTGACCCTCTACCCACATTTTTGAATATTTTCGTTGCAGCAACTTTTGCTTCGTATTCACTCCGAATTTGTGTTGCAGACTCATCCTCCTGAGATGAATCTTGTATCTGCTCAGCCAATGTGGAAAGAGCTCCATGCCTTACTATATTCATTAGCCTCTTCATATTCCAAGCAGATACATTCTTAGTGTTCAATTTGTGCAAGTGATCAATTGTTATTCCATCATTTTCCTTATTGGACAATGTTTGAGAAATAAGGGGGCTTTTTCCCCCTCGAGGAGTTCTCTGAAGCCTTCCACTCCCCGTTGCCTTGGCACTCGCTGGTGATGATGATGATAAGGCAGATGCCTTAAGCAGGCTAGCAGGAACTGTCACACCTGCTTTTTCCAGCTTTTGAACCTCACTCTCAAGTCTTTCCTCTTCTTCCTCTTGCATTTTTAACTCAATCAACGGAGGACCAGACAGCGTCTCAATCACATACTGATTGAACAACGAATCCTGGATTCTATCAAAGTATGTGCTTACATGGAATGAAGATGCAAGAACTTTCACCAATAAGGTCTTTATCAACCACAACAACACACCCACCAAGAGACAAACCAAGATCTTGGTTACAAACCGAGGAACAGTACTTCCAGTCTCCCTCTCAACTCTCTTATCAAACAAATAATGCCAAGCAATCAACACAAGCCCCAACCAAAGACAATTCTGAACAGCCTTCCTCAGCCCATATACAAAGTACAGAACCCGTTTTCGCCACAGAAAATTTCTCTCAATGAAAAACACAACTATCCTAACAATCCAACTCGAAACCAACCCACCACATATCAAGACCAACACAAAAACCTCCCACTTCCACAACTTAAGCTCCCACAGACTCTTCTCCCTCCACTTCTTAATAGTCAAACTACACACTAAAGCAGCTATAATCAGAATCAAACTAGTCCATTCAAGCAAAGCCCAGATGCTAAATTTAGCCTTCTTGAAATCATCAGGCAAGTCCTCTTCCAACAATGGATCATCCTCCTCTTCTTCCAGAGTCCTCCCCAAGATCCCACTTTTCAACTGTCCTGATTTCCCCACCACTTTACCTGATTTGAGCTCCACTTTCCCTGATTTGAGCTCCATTTTCTCTGGAGGTTGGTCCAACAATCTAGACTTATTCTTTGACATCAACCCACTATACTTCTTATTAAATGACACATTCCTCTCAAATGACTTGTTAGAACTGCACCTGACAACCTCTCCATCAGACTCCTTTTGTGGGGAGTCTTTAATAAAACCACTAGAACTAGTTTTAGAATTCCTTCTTTTAAGAGATTCAAAAGACACCCTTTGTGTAGGTGGTGATTCAGACACAGTTGGCAAGGCATGCGCACTAGTATGACCAGCAATACCATCACCACCTGGCTGTTCATGTTCAAGCTCATCCATGACTTCAAAATCAATAGAGATCTCACCTGACGCCTTCTGCTTGTGCATGAACTGACCAATCAACTTGGTGGGCGGATCCTCCGCTCCCTTCTGCCCTTGTTGCATGAACTGAAAACTCTCTCCTTCACCACCACCATTCTCCTCCTTCTTCCCTCTATCATTCCAAAAATCATAACTCGACTCCCTCCATATCTTGCCGCTGTTGCTGTTGTTGCTGCTGTTCATGGTCTTGTCACCCTCGATCTTGATCACCACCTCCCTCTTCTCAGGAGACTCCAGCGCCATGATATGACCCCCACCACCTCAAACACAAACCCAGATGGAGTTGATGATGATGATACTGATAATAAACAAACACCAAACAAAGAGAAACAAAAACCAGACCGAGTTGTTAGTACAAGATAGAAATGTGTTTAGTCTACAAATATAAAAAAGTGTAGTCTTTGAGATTTCAGTGGGTTTGGGAAGGAAAACATGTTGACGCGTGTACAGTGGCGAGTGAATATAAAAGGAGTCGCTTTGAAATTAGACGGACGTGAGCCTGTGCGAGAGCTTTAACTTGCAGCAGATACAATGCAAACCAATAAAGAAAGAGCGAGAACTGAGAAGACAACAGGTGGCGCTTATTGTGTTTTTATTGCAGCCAAAGTGAAAGCTACTTAGGTTCATGTTTTGATTTTGTACTACTTTTACAATATTGCCCTTTCTTTCGTTTTTTCGTTTTTATTATTTTTTATTTTTAATTCTAAAAGTTCTTTGTATTTTTCTTTTTTATATATACTTTTTTTCCGCCAACGATTCGGGAGTTCCCATCTTTTCAGGAAAAAAAGTGACAGGTTATTAATTTTTGCTTTTTCTAATTATGCTTATACATTTTTTTTTTAATAATAAATATGTTTGTTGCACAAGTCAATTTTAAGAAGGAAAATTTTAAGTAAGGAAATATTGTATGTGTTATATGTATATAATTTATTATGTGCAGGACTTTTGCATATTTTTTACCGTGGAAATTGTTATTTATATCCATATAAATTGAAATTGCGTGAACTTATATTAGTGAAAAATGGAAATTTTTTATCAAAAAATATATGAAATTCCATAGCTAATATATATATATATATGTATTGAAAATTTAATATCACAAGTCAATGTTTTTCAAGTGAAAACTTGTACGATGGTTGATATTTTCTTAATTGAATGATACGTTATTTTTTTATTATAAAAATAATTAATAGTAAAGAAGAGTATTATCATAAAAGTAATTTTAAGTGCCAAGAATTTTGATTGAGTGCATGCTTAAATAACATAGCGTGTGATGATGTAAAATGTTAACATCATAGTATTTGACATGACATCTCATAATTTATGTATTGATAATTTATATGTCATATTTTTTGACATATGTTTAGATAAATCTTTTGAAAATATTACGCTTAGAATATTTTTCTAAATAGCTAAAAATCATAAGGCTTTTCTTCTTAAGGTAAAAGTTTAAGGATATGTTTGGGATTGTTGTTAGGAAATAAAACTTCCAAAACTCTAGATTAATGAAACAATAAAATAATACGGAAATAATGACAAAATAAAAATAGACAAAATAACATACAAATTTTACGTGGTTCACTCAAGGTTGGTTATGCCCACGAAATTGCTGCAAATCTTCACTATGGGAAACTATGGGAAGAAAAAATAATAACAAGTGTTTACAAATACTCAAATTCTCACAACTCAGATCACGATTACACCAAGGGAACAATAATTCTTCAACACTCAAGAGACCCTCACTCTTTAGTCAAAGAGTTATACCACTTTTTTCTCTCAATTTTGGAATGTAAGAAACAATGAGAGGAGAAATATTTATACAAGCATCTCTAGGTTTTCCCTTATTAATTACCATTAATTAATTTCCTTTTTAATCATGCATAATACTGTTTTATATGTGTGCTCAAATTTCTCCACTACCAAATTGGAGAATTATTGAGTTTCCTTGTTTTTTTTTCTTGGAGAATTATTTGATTCCAAGGGCAAAAAAGGAATTGCATTAATCAATCTAAATAAAATTATTAAACAAATAAATATATATATATGTAAATTAATAAATAAATTAAATAATATTAAAATATATAAAATACAAAATAACAAAAAACCCTAAAAACCTTAGTTCATCTCCCCCTCATCGAAACCATCAACCACCCACCCCCCATGACCGTCATTCCCCCTCTTCCTTTCTCTTTCTTCTCACCGTTTATCTCCCTCGCTCCCCCTTCTCCCCTCCCCTCCGCCTCAATCTCATTTTCTCTCCTTCATCTTCTCTCCTCCTTATTTTGTCTCCCTTTTATTGATTGTTTTGGGCAAGTTGATGATGGTTGGGTTGACAGTTGATGATGGTTCGGTTGATGGTTGATAATGGTTGGGGTTGATGGCTAGGCTTCTAGCAACTGGAAACCCATATATGGGTTTTCAGTGATTGGAAATGAAGATTTTTTTAGGTTTTTACCAAATTTTTCTAGATTTCCAACGACTGAAAGTGTAGATAAAAAGAGAGAGAAGGGGGAAGAGAGAGAGAAATTGAGATGAAAGGGTTTCTGAGTTGAAGAGTTTGAAGATTGGCCATAGATAGAGTTCATGTCTAGTAAAGATCTAGATTGGATCTCCATTGTCCATCCAAATTAAATAGATGGTAGAGATATCTCTACCCTTTTTTAATTTTTTCAAATTAATTTGTAATTTTTTATTTTTAAATATTATTCTATAATTTTCTATTTTTTATTTTCATTTGGGCCAAAAACGTCTTTTTATAGTTTGTACTTGTCAAACTTTATTTTTCTGTTAACTTGTTAATAATGTCAAGGGAAATTTGGGGTAAAATAAAATTAGTGTAGGAAAAAGAAGATTTTTCCAAAAGTACGGGCGACTTTTAAGGATTTTTTCTTTAATTAATTAAAAACAAATTTATTTAAATAAAAATAATAATTTATTATTTTTTTTTGACTAAAAATAATAATTTATTTTGAATTTTAAAATTTTCAGCTTTTAAGATTGTTATTAAAGTGAGGACATATTGACTTTTCATTAAATATAGAGAGGGTAGTATGGAGAATTTAAAGGTTAAGAATTCATCCTCCAAAAATCAAGTTTCCATAAACAACCCCAACCAACTTCTTAAAAGCTAATTATTAGAGAAATAGATTATGAAATAAGTGCTTTATTGCTCAAATCTTATAAAATAAATTATCATCACGTAAGCAAAAGCAATTCCCAACACACTCTAAATGGGAACGTACGTCTTTCTTTTCTCGACATAAACTTCTGTAAGTTTGTTATAGATGACTAATATGTTAAATATCATTTTATAACTAATTGTTTCCTTTTGATATTGATGTTCCCACAAGTTAGCTATGCAAAAAATGGAAATCACTTATTGGAGTTGTAAATCTCTAATATCACATCAATTTATGACCTTTGTCTGCCTCATTGAAGATGTACACATTTTCATTCGGCCTACTTTATTAAATTTTTATAACATTTATATAAAATCTTTTTAAGGTTTGTGTGAACAAATTAGATTTTCATATTCTTTTTTATATTCTATCCTTCAATGTAGTTTAGCGGTAGAGATTTTTTTTTTTTCCTAATAATTAGTTTTAGTTGCTATGCCACATATGTTATCCACAAAATGTTATTATTATTATTTTTTAATATAGAAAAACAAATACTCTTGTAAACATAAATAAACTCCTCACATATACTTGTCAAATGTATACAAAACTAAATCCTTACCATTAGAGTAGATACGAAGATGCATAACCACTTAAGTTTGAAAAGAGATGTGCTATATTCTAAGTTAGTTGGCAATAACTCAAGTTCTAGTCACCCTCACCACAAGTGTATAAAAAAAAAAAATTGATAAAAAAAAAATAATAATTTGATCCATTTGTCTTAAATTCATTCACTATTTACCACAATTTGATTAATATAAGATACATGGACGAGTGAAATATGTCAAGATTTAATGAGATCAATCATATAAATACAATCTGAAAAACAACATTGACTATGAGAGAAAAATACGAGACTTGTATCTATATCATAAATGTTAAAAAGGGAAGCACATTAACCATTCGAACTAAAAGTGAATGTGTCTCAATACGAGTCTTTTAAACTAGACATTAGAGAATATGATGAGTTGACACAGTGGTATCAACCTCACTTGCCTTGCCTCTCTTCGCAAGTGCAGGTTTCGACGCTCACCGGTCACAGATAAAAAGTGGTAATTTTCTCCACTATTTGTGAGTCACCCCACATATGATGTGGGTTACTCACTCCCACTTTTGAAATATGATCTCTGAATCACGCTTCAGAATTATATTTTAATTGGTTCCGGTTGTTAATTAAGCATGTACTAGTAATAATAATAATAATAATAAAATCTAGACATTGAGTGCTGTTACCTTTGGTAATTGAATTTTTCTTATAATTTTCTCCGTCACTAAATATTACACAAAATTTAAATTTTTTTTAAACTTTATATGAGAGTGAAAGAGTCATTGAAGATACGAAAGAATAAAGGAAGGGGGAACGTGGGCATAGTTGAAATCACACGGGACGGGTCCCCACTACCAGTGAGTACGTGTTCTGATTTGCTAAATACAAAATTCCGGAAAGGGCAATTAAATATCCATACACAATGTAAACAACAAAAGGAGCGGCTGGTCACCCACACACTGGCCTCACACAATGTGCCACACAGCCAATGCTGCTGGCGTGTCACCGCAATCACGCCGCACTACATGCCAATTTTTTGCAATGCGTCTCTCTTCCGTGGCAACATCTTAGTGGCGGTGATGTTCCTACCCCGCCCTTCATGTTAGGTCTTTTCTCTTCTTTCTTTTCTACCTTGTATTAGACGTTCCAATATTAGATCAACTTTTAATCATCTCATGTCAAACAATATAATTACAAATGCACCTACGCCTCTTCTTCATCTAGTTCAATAATGGGGTTCAAAATTGAGAGAGATACAAATTTTGACACAATTCGTTGATCATTGGATGATGATGATTTTAACGGTTTAGATCTATTAACATATTTATATACAACTTAATCGTACATTCTATATAGATGTGTTTACTCTTCTCTCTCTTCATTATTACACTATTTACTCTTCTCTCTCTTCAATTAATATTAAAAATCCACCCATTAATATTGTTCTCGCCAGTTAAGAAGTCATTGCATCTTTTTTTTTTTTTTTTTTTTTGTCATTCATTCATTTTCAAATTATATTATTATTACCTTTCTTTTTTCATGTTTGATTTATCTATATTTTTTTTTATCTCACTTTTTACCTGATCGTTACGGTTTCTTTATTAGATCTTATTTCTACCTTTTAAAGTATTAAAAATAATAGTGAACATTTATCACTTCGAGCCTTAAATGATAAGGAGTATTATTTTTTAGAGTTGTTTTGACATACATACAATAATAGAATATTTATATGAATTTGGAACTAAAGAATTGTCTTGTAAAATAATTCAAATCTTGGGATTTTGTAAATCTCTTTTAAGAATAATTTAATTTGTAAAAATTTTAAAAGAAAATAAATTTGTATAAACTTACATTCATTTGAAGAATAAAATTCTTTTATGTCTCAAAGGTCTATGTAAAGATAATTCTTTGTGTATAAAAAAATAAAGATACAATTACTGTAATTATTAGAGTATATATATACACTATAATTATTAGATGATTATTTGTTTAAAATGTTGTTGTAGACAAAACCATGCAAAAACATGTTTAATAAATGTCACTTTCAAATCTTCAAAAAAAATGTCATTTTAAAACCCTTTCTTTCAATATAATTAATCATTTCATGTTGTTTGAAATCTATTTCCTTTAGTAATTTTAGTAAAAGTTGTATATAAATTCAACCATAAAAGTAATTTTCATATTTAAAAAAAATCAACTATAATAGTGTTTTATATTAATTACTGGATTTTTAATATTAATTAAAGAAATAATAGATAGTATAATAATGAGAAAGGAGAAAAGTAAATACATTTATGTAGAGTATAAGATTAAATAATATACAAAAGTGTAAGTAGATCTAAATCATTAAAATCATCACCATTCAATTATCAACAAATCGTGTTATAATTTGTGCCAAAATTTATGTCTCTCGATCTTGTCCCCATATATATATATATATATATATAGGTACATTTACCATATAGTTGGAATATTGATATACTTGATGAAAAAATTAGTGATTGTAATTAGTGATTGTATTCTAAAATTGCTTATTGTAATTCATTATATTTTATTACAACTGATTACAATCAATAAATGTGATTCTGCTTGTAAATGTTATTTGACTCATTTAATTGTAATTATGTATAATAAAAATACAATAAATTACAACTAATAATTTTAAAATGTAATCATTTATTTTTTTGTGGTCAAATATATCGATATCTTGGATGTACCCAATATATATATATATATATATATATATATATTACTTATATGTATAAAAATAATTATCTTTTAATTATGAGAAAATATTTGAATTTATTAACAGTAAATGATTCTCCATATATCCTAATAAAATTTTGATTCGTTTAGTGTCCATTTAAAAAATACCTCTCGAACCGTAGATGACAGTATGGTGCAGTGACATCCACCCCTTGGTGTGTTGCTCCTTTTAAGTCATGAGACCGTGGTTCAATCTACACCTACCCAATTGATTTGAGGGCAATTTTTCTACGCTATGTGAATTGTTCCTCCCACTTATAAGAGCCTTCCTTCCACCCTTAGAAGTCTTAGTTTCAGACCGTACTTAAAAGCCCTGATTAAGAGAGTCCGTTAATGTTATTGTACTTATAATATGTACGTGTAATATGTCAAAAAAAAAAATATATATATATATATATATATCTCAAACCATTTCACTAAAATGGAGAGGAGGTGCACAACTGAGAGTGCATTTAGACATTTTTTTGTTGAATTATGAAAATTACGCGTCTCCAATGTGTGGCAATGAAGCAATATCTACTGGACGTGAGTTTCCTGTCCGAGTAAACATCAAGCTTTTTCTTTTAATTGTTTTTATTCAAAAAATACCTCGCAATGGCCAATCACAACTAGCATGAAACCCTTGGCTCGGACTGCAACTAGGCTGTGTATACCAAGACAATCAGAACCTAGCATGATACGTATTTTTATCGATATTTTCATAAATTTAAACTTTGATATATCAATATCTATTTCATTAGTCCAGAGTGTAGTATGAAAATCTTGACTAGGGGTGCAACTGGGCCAGTTTGATGATGCACATGTATATATATAACAAGTTCACGACATACTCATTGAAGCTTGTTTGCAGAATGCACTCACATGAATAATTAGTAGTTTTTTTTTTTTTTTTAATGAATGAATAATTAGTTTTGTAAGTAAAAGATAACTGTTTTTAATTATTATTAATTTTTTTACATTACTGAGACTAGCTCAGGAGACAACTACGACCATACTAGTAGAATACTGATGGTGCGACTTGGATAAGTTGCTCCTATATAATTGGAAGTAAAAGATAACTGTTTTTAATTATTATTAATTTTTTTACATTACTGAGACTAGCTCAGGAGACAACTACGACCATACTAGTAGAATACTGATGGTGCGACTTGGATAAGTTGCTCTTATATAATTGGAAGTCACCCGTATTAAAGTAGGAGACAAGGAGACAACTACGACCATACTAGTAGAATACTGATGGTGCGACTTGGATAAGTTGCTCTTATATAATTGGAAGTCACCCGTATTAAAGTAGGAGACAACCTATATACATGAGAGAAAATCTCACTATTTTATTTGGAGGTGGGATGCACAATCTCGAACATGTGACTTGTAGGTCATGGAAGGGGTACAGTTATTTACCACTTCATTGACCCTCCCTTTGCGCAATTGTTTTTAATTATTTTTATAAATAAAATATAACCACTTTTATCATATTAAAAAGAAAACTATCCACACATTCTTATACAATATTTACAATTTAACTGAGATTTGGCTGACTGAATACATGAATAAAAGTTTTAAAGAAACACTCCACCAAAATGGAGGAGATATGCATAAAACAAAGTGGTAGATGGACTGATCCATTTCGGGGGGTTATAAAAATTATGCGGCAGGCAGGGTAAGAGAGGACAAAATGAATTGGAAATGGAATTGGAATTGGAATTGGGACAACATAACGATTCGACAAAAGTTATTGTCAGGATACTACTGGAATTGGAATGTCGGCTTCGGTGATGGAAACATTTGCAGTGATGACGAAAATACTGGTCTACGTCTCGCCCAAAAAAGGAATTGCACTCTGCATTGTTGAATGATTATATATTTGTTTTATGTATGGTTTACGTCATGCGTAAGATGAACGGCCAATAGTTCCCATCCTTTTTTATTCAAATACTTTGCACGGCATGTGTCTAACGGTCAAGATTAAAAATTTTCATAAATACATCTATATCCAAAAGCAATATATATTGCTAAATGTGAACGTCGTAACGGATAATGTCATTGGTTTTATGGGGATTGGAGGTATAATTTGTGATTATGTAGGGCTTATTAAATGTTTTCTTTTTGTGAAGATGATCGGTTTTTTTAACCCATTTTTTGACTGAATGTGTGACTGATCCGGAAGGTTTGAAATTTGTGTTAACTCATGACTTCAAGCCTTAAGTTATTAAAACAGATGCTCGACTATTTATATTAGTAATTCAACCTAAGAATTTCTTTGCAGTGGAGGGTCCTCTAATTAGGGATATATATTTGTTGTTAAGTGAGTTGGGTAATGTTAGAGTTAGATAATGTTCGGTGTCAATTTGCTCCTCGAAAGAGTAATATGACAACATATAGGCTAGCAACTTAGGTTTTTAGTAGTGTTTTTAGTCAATCTTGGTTTCACTCGGTTTTTTATTATATTTCAAACATTATTCTTGCAAATGTTTATTGAATAATTTTTTTTACTTTGTCCAAAAAAAAAAAAGCTATTTATATATATATAGTACTTCTATAATTAAGACATCCTAATTTTAAAAAAATAAGGACCAATCAATCAAATTCATTCATTACATTCCCTCTCATAAAATAAATTCTCTCTCATGTTTAATTCAAATGGAATGAATGAATTTGATTGGTTGGTCCTTACTTTTTAAAGTTAGAACATCCTAATTATAAAAGTCTTATATATATATATATATATATATATATATATATATATAGGGACATAATCGGGGGATACAAGTTTTAACATAAATTTTGACATAATTTGTTGATCATTGGATGATAATGATTTCAATAGCTTAAATCTACTCGTACATTTGGATTAAAGTTAACTATACACTCTACATAAATGTGTTTACTCTTTTTTCTCTTCATTATTATATTATCTTTTATCTCTCCAATTAATATTAAAAACTCACCAATTAATATAAAACACTATTATAGTTGAGTTTTTATATATATGAAAATTACTTTTTGTGGTTAAATTTACATATCACTTTGAATAAAATTACTAAAGAAAATAGATTTTAAATTATATGAAATAATTAATTATCTTGGTAAAAATAGTTTTAAAATGACTTTTTTTTTTTGAAGATTTTAAACTAACATTTATTAAATATGTTTTTGCATGGTTTTTTTTTTGGTTACTGCAACCTTTGAAAAAACTAATTATCGAATAATTACAGTTTATGTATATGTATTTATTTTTTTATTTATTCATTTTCTCTAATATTATAGTCATTGCATCTTTTTTTTTTAAACATAAATTATTTTTTACATAGGCCTTTGATACATAAAAGAATTATATTCTTCAAATAAATGTGAGTTTACACAAATTTATTTTCTTTTACAATTTTCACAAATTATATTATTCTTAAAGGAGATCTGCAAAACCCCTTCAAGATTTAAACTATTTTGCAAGACAATTCTATATTTTCAAATTTATTAAATATTCTCTTATTGTATGTATGTCAAAAGACTCAAAACGATTCTAAAATTTTAAAATTTAATTAAAGATATTGTTAATTTCATACCAAATACTCCTTCTCATTTATGGCTCTAAGTGATAAATTTTCACTATTATTTTTTATACATTAAAAAGAAGAAATAAGATCTAGCTAATAAAGAAATTGTAAAGATAAGACAAAAAGTGAGACCAAAAAAAAATATATATATATATTTATATATAGATAAATCAAACATGAAAAAAAGAAAGGTAAAAATAATATAATTTGAAAAAAAATAAAAAAAAATAAAGATGTAATAACTACTTAATTGGTGAGGAGAATATTAATTGATGGGTTTTTTATATTAATTAATGAGAGGAGAGATGGTGTAATAATGAAGAGGGAGAATAATAAATATATTTATTTAAAATGTATAATTAAGTTTAATACAAAGGTGTGAGTAGATATAAGCCATTAAAATCATTATAATCCAATGGTCAACAAATTGTGTTAAAATTTATGTCAAAACTTGTATCTTACAATCCTGTCGTGTGTGTGTGTATATATATATATATAGGGGTAGGATCGAGGAACACAAATTTTGACACAAATTTTGACACGATTTATTAACCATTGGATGAGGAGGATTTTAATGGTTTAGATTTATTCATACCACTATATACAACTTCATTTTACACTCTGCATAAATGTTTTCTCTCATATCTCTCTCCATTATTACATTATCTCTCCTCTCTCCCATTAATATTAAAATCCCAATATTTAAATTATTTTTTTCTCACCCAATCTAATTATATTTAAAAACCCATCAAGGAAAAAAAAAAAAAAGCTACAATTGTTTTTTTTTTTTAACTTGATAAATTTATTATTTAAATGATAATTTATTTTTTAAAATAGTTTAAATCAAACAATCTTTATTAAGAACAATTTTTTGGTTAAGTGTTTTGTGTTTTTGAAAAATAAAATCTATTTTACTTATTTTGGTTAGAAATTGTTTTTGAAATAAGATTTTTTTTTTAGTGGTAGTAAAAATTTTCTTACTAAAAATTACTTGGTTTAAATTATTTTAAAAAATAAATCATCATTTAAATAATAAATTTATCAAGTTAAAAAAAAAAAACAATTGCTGCTTTTTTTTAAAAATTTTTTGATGAGTTTTTAAATATAATTGGATTGGATGAGAAAAAAATAATTTAAATATTGAGATTTTAATATTAATGGGAGAGATAAGAGATAGTGTAATAATGAAGAGAGATGAGAGAAATGGTGTAATAATGAAGAGAGATGAGAGAACTAATGTAATAATGAAGAGAGATGAGAGAGAAAATATTTATGTAGAATGTAAAATAGAGTTGTATGTAGTGGTGTGAATAAATCTAAACCATTAAAATCATCTTCATCTAATGGTCAATAAAATCGTGTCAAATTTTGTGTCAAAACTTGTGTCTCCCGATCCTGCCCCATATATATATATATATTAATTCATTAAGTTACAAAATACTTAATTTATTCAGAGCCCATAGTTTGACCCAAAATATTTATAAAAGTCATGATATTTGCACCCCTTTAAAATTGTATGAACACCCCTCTAATAAACACATCCTATTCAAATTTTGAAAACTCTCTAATTTGTAAATAAACCCCACCTAATAGCACAATTACCCTACCATTAATTTTGTTCTATTATCTATTTGTAAGAACACCCCATTCACATCTATATTATTATCTAAATAAACCCCACCTAATAGCACAATTACCCTTTCATTAATTTTATTTTATTATCTCTTTGTAAGAACACCCCATTTACATCAATATTATTATCTATTTAACATTATTGGTATTGAGATTTTATGATCATGTCTTTAGATCCACAATCCTCAATTGAAGCAAACTACAAACTAAGAGTCATAGTGTCATTTAGAAGATGGTTGTTTTATTTATCTTATTTTCAAATAAAAAATTTAATTATTGATCACAAAAAATATATCGAAATATTGAATAATCTTTCACCAAATTGTTTTCTGGATATAAATGAGAATAATGAGGGGTAAAACATTGTGAAATAGACAATGCACTAGAGTGTTTTATTTATATATACTAAAGTACTTACAAAACAAAAAGATAATTTACATCGAGAAGCTTTCAGTTTTTTTTTTTTTTTTTTGTAAAATATTAAGAAGTTTTCTAGTCAATCCCTTGGTTGTAATAGATGTGGTGGTGGAAAAGAGGCAGTAGCTCATTCATTTTTTGGTGTGATGAGAAGATTAAGGGCATTTGATTGGATTTAATTAATTTTTGGAGTTATATGATAACATTGAAACAAGGTTCTTGTAATTTGATTAAGGTCTAATGTTTTTATCTTGATTCAATGGATGTTTTGTATTATGAAGAAAATAAGTTTGAATTGATCAATGATTTCTTATGGAATATTTGAAATAAAAAGAAACTTCTTGATTTATGTTCTTAATTTTTTCTTTTCAAACATATTTCCCTTTTTAACTAAATACAATAATTTCATAAGATAATTTTGATTCATTCTCAATATTCTACAATTAATTTGTTTCCTTAAAAATTATTTGATATTTGAATTAGTTTTTGAAAGATAAGTTAAGAGGTTGGGAAAATAAAAAGATTTTATTATATGCATGAGGAAGTTATTATTATTTATGGGTGTAGCTATAAATTATTTATCTTCTTTAGTAATTTTATTTACGTATGATATTGGATTTTTAAAAATAGACCATCTTGGGGTGTAGATACAATTTTAGGGGTGTAAATATCGTAACTCTATTTACAATTGGTTTAAAATAGCTTAAAGTCCAATGGTTTGACCCATTGGGCCGCCTATGAACCAAATCAAACTAGCATTATCAATTGGGTGGGTCAGGTCGGGCCGAACCTAACATTTTGGGGCCTAAACAAGCTTTAGGGCGGGTTTTAGGGATCCACCGAGCTTAGCTTTAAAAATCAAGTCCAGACCTCACAACTTATTATCCACTCGGCCCGATTGAGTCCTTTAAATCAAACTGATCCATTTCGGTTGGTTTTGGATGGGTTCGCTTAACAAAGTTTTGTTGGATTGATTCTGTTTTACAATATTCAATCTTGAGTAGTGGGGTTTTGCACTTTTGAATTGCATGTTCACCCTTTTGTAAATACACATCATTACAATACATTTTAGGAAAAAAAAAAAAAAGAATACAATTTTTTTAGAAAAATTAATTTTTTATTTCAATAATTTTGGTGAAATTAATCTAAAAAATATAATATGATAAAATTAAAGAAGTAAATTAATTTTTTGATAAAATTACATAAAACCCCCCACTCCGTTAGAAAAAGTCTATTTAGTTAAATTAAATTGGCACTAAAGGTAATTTTATTTTATTTTTTTAAATATCAATTAAAAAAGAATAAATTTCATTTTGATAACTTATTATTATTATTATTATTTAATTGAAAATGCCTTTATACCTCCCTTGGTCTCTTACACTTCAAATATACATAATTTTATTCCATCTGACTAGATTTTTAACGGTCAGAGCTAACAAAAAATACATATTGACTATTTTATCCTCAATCTAAAATTATTGAATGACCCTTTATATAAATTAATAAAATAAAAAATATAGATCTCAACTGTCCATATACGCATACAGAATATCATATTAAAAAAATTATTTTTTATGAAAACAATAAAAATAAATAATTTTAAAAATAAATAAGTAGATTTCCACCTTCCATCACTCTTGATGGATGGTGGAAATTAAGTTAAAAATCAAGATAGTAAAAAAAAGTCCACCATCCATCTCCAACAATCTTCAAATATGGATGACAGAAATTCAATCTGGGATTGCAATCCTCTAAATTTGGCTGTAGCTTAGAGTTATATCACCACACTTTTTGATTTAATATTCTTGTATAGAATGATTAAGTGTTCTATATTGAAACTGTAATAACAAAGTAAGATTCAAGGCTATTTCGTCTCATATAGTGCACAGATGAGATGAGATGATGTATCATAATCTTACATCATGTTGTTTGAAAGATACATATTTACCTTATATTTTTGAACTAGTTTAAAACTTTTTTATTAAGCTCTAGAAAAAAAAATTGCAATTTGTGAAGTTTGAAATGGACAAGACTGCATAGTGCACTTGAATAAACAGTTATAAAAGATATTAACGTTGAAACTGTCTTTGTGATATTAAAGTTTGTAATCTCCTTTAATTGATGTTGTAAGCCATTAAATGGGATAGATCGTTATTTGCTCTTTTGATTGAGTGAAAAATTCTGTTGAAATTGTGGCTACCTTATGGTGTTTCAATTCCGATAGATATTGTGACTAAATTTCACAATTTTTTTTTTTCTCTTTAGTTCACACTTTATTCAAAGAATAGTTTTCCCATAGAAAACTTTAAGGTACTGTATAATGGGGCATGACAAATGATTGATTGAGGTGGTATGCAAGCATTTCATTTTATGCACCCCTTTTTCCTTTTATTAAATGCTATATGTTAGTTTTGGAAGTGATTTAACAAAAAAAAAAAAAACATTTATGTCTAAATACGTTTAAATAAAAAGAATTTTGTATAAAAAAATGTGTTGGGCATTTCTAAGAAAACATTTCAAATGCTTATATATGAAGGGCTCATTATTAATTAGTAATGAAAATAAAACTAGATCAAATTTTATTGGAGAGTTCCATTGAAGTATTTTAATTAAATATTTTTTGGGAAACATTTTAATCACAAATAAAGAATCAAGTTTCATTTTTCTTGTTAGGATTTATGATTGATAAATGCATCTACGAAGCGAAAGCAATAGTTTTCATGGGTAAATTTGTTTCACATAATTTTAAGAAAGAAGCACCGTTCAATGTAGTTTGATGGTTGAGAGTTTTCATATAAAACTTACTCCAGCGAAACTCTCCAAGTACTCTTCTATTTCAAGAAGGGTTTCAATCAAACACCATAACATAAATATTAAAGAAAATTTGACATTAAATTATGCTTCCTAGAAGGATTAATTTGTCATTTACTGAGTTTTCAAGAAGCTTTACATGCCATCTTTTTCTACTTATTCAGCTCATCAGAGATCCGAGCCATTTCCATGGCTTCCTTTAGAAGTAATGCTAAAAGGTTCTCATACATGGCGATGGCAGACTCAAGAATATCAATGGCTTTGGTCCTGTCCTTCTCTGCTAGTTTCAACACTTGGTCCAAGTCCATACCACCCATCATCTTTCTCCGCAGCTCTTCTGCGTTAAACTCAGAAACCGTATCAAAATCTGTTCTCATTTCGTCACCAAACACATTTCCACTATCAACCACCATGTCACTTATTCTTCTAATTCCCTCTTTGCCCTTTTCATGAAGATTCGTGATGAGTTGCCCAGTCCCAACCTCCCATACAAACACAGCCCCGTCTTCTGGTGCAGAAACCAAATTCCTCCCTCCATTCAACAGCTCCACTGCTACCACCTTTCCCTCGTGCCTTTGATGTAATGCATCAAAATCCGGGTATCTGCTTCCGGTGATCAACGATCTCTTGTAAATCGACCCATCTGATCCTGCAGCGTATAAGTCTGTCCCTGTTGGATCCAATGCTACCCCAAGAATTGCGCAAGGAAATGTGATTGCCAGCTGCAACAATCCATCATGGAGTCTCCACAGCTTGCACGTGCAGTCCATTGAGCAGGAAATTATGTAAAAGTTGTCCATTTTCGTGCAATTAGAAATGGCTGTTACTGAACCAGAATGTGCTTGAAATTTTTGGAGTATCAAGTCACTGGAATTCTCATCTTTCGAGTCATCAACTAGTTGGAAGATTGGTGCAGTGACTATGGTACCTGTTACCAATTTTTCTGTTAATGGAGTCTAACACGATTGGTTTTAAGAAATTAACAATAGTAACAAAGTACTTGGTCATTTTACGGCTTTAAAACATTAAACAAATAACCTTCAATTAGAGTGGTACTAACTATCTCATAGAAACTTGTGATAAAAGTTGATAGTCTCATAAATCATTAGGTATGAGATTTTACACAGGATTTTATAACGTTGGAGAATTGAATTTTACATGGATAAGTAGAAAATCTAGGCCAAATAAAATTTGATATATGTAATATCGATTTTAATGAGCACATTTTGAAAAATAATTATATTTAGTGCAATTGTTATTTGTATTTTTCATAATAATTAATATTCAATCATAATATGCAGCTGGGCTTGTGCCTCGTTGGCAAAAAGCACAACCCCCACATATTGTGTGTCGTGGGTTTTACACCTATGAGTACCCTCCCACTTATAAATGCAAGTTTTCTCCCTGTTTCCCCACTCATATGTGGTTTGCTCCCTGCCGTATGGGAGCTGCTCCATCTGATCCTGATTGACTTTTGGGCTTGTAACAGCCATTAAAAAAAAAGTTCAATTATAATATAACCATTATTTTAGTGTACCTTCATCACCACCGGAAATAAGAAGTGATCCATCTTGGCTGATTTTCAGGCATGAAACAGGCTTGTCATGTGCAGAAAATGATCTAAGAATTTCCCCTCCTGGAAGTGAAATTGTGTAAATCCTTCCAGAAAGGCCACCGGCGAACAAGTACAAGCCATCAAGAGTTGATGCTAGAGGAGCAATAGGTTCAGGGATAGGGAGAGTATGCGTGGGAGTTGAAGATCGACTATTGTATAAGTGAATTGAACTTGAACCTATCGTGGTAGATACATGAGAGGCAGCAAGGAATGTGTTCCCAACAAAGACAAGGCCTCGCTGTGGTGACCGGCTGCCAAAAAAATGGCGTATAGTGGCGGCTGAGTAAGGATCATAGGCAGTGATAGGGCCTTCAGGAGAGCTGGTGTAAATAGTCTCGTGCAAAAAAGATGACATTTTTAAGGTGGGTGAGTGAGAAATATTAGACCAAATTATCAGAGTGAATTGTTAAGGGAAAACTGGTCCTTATAAAGGAGAAACTTAGGTTCTTGGCATTAAAACAAGGTGCAAATTTGGTTTCTTTTGGGTTGTTGAAAAGGTAATGCTTTCAAAGAAGAGAGCGGTATTTCATTTCAGTTGGTGTTAAAACCACTCTTGTAATTATTGAGATTCTTAAATGTAATAAAAATTTATAATGGCGTTATAAATTTCCAAGACACTATACCATATAAGGACTATCCTATTTATAATCCGATTTTACACGTGCTCGTTTATGTATTTAGTTTGTAGTCACTTCTACATTCGTCTATTCATATAGTTAGTCTATAGAGTTGCTGTGTGTATTCAATTTATACTGATTTCCATGTGCACCCACGTATGTATAGGGTGTTTACCTTCATTTGGTGTTTCATTAAAAAGAATGAAAAGAAGTGAACTTTTTTAATTTTTCAATAAATGAGTTCTATGTCAACTAATAGAAGATAATGCAATGATAAGTAAGGGTCGATCACACAAGGATTTATTATTTTATTTTAATCTCAAGTTTATTCAAAACAACTAAATTAAATGGAAAGAGTTTTTGGAATTGTGTTTTAAAATTAAATTGCAACAGGAAAACTAAATTCAATAAGGAAAATCAATAGAGAGAAATTTAGTTAGGACATCCTATCTATCACTAAACAATCATTCAATCTATGAATGAATTGATGAAGTATAACAATATTAATGCATGATGAAGATATTCACACTAAGGTAATGAGCATATTGCATGTCTTATTGATTCTTCCTTAGTTACTATGCAAATCGCATGGTGTTTATATAAATGTGTGTATTTCTAATTGTAACCTAGTATAGTGTTTATTTATGTTTAATAACAGAAATCCATTAAGCATTAGAAGAATATGAATGTCATATAAATCCTAAAACATGGTGTCTATCTAGGGATCTATGAATTAATGTTTTTTTATTGGTTTATAAGTAATTGATTGTTGTAAACTAAGAATATTTCTATTAGGTGTACAACTTATATTTTTATAATATAATCCTAAAAACATGCTCCTAAGATAGCTAGTCAAATAAACAAAATAAATAAGATATAGTTAAATTAAAGATATTAATTTCATCATGCAAAAATAAAATTTTATTAAAAATAATAATAAATTGAATTCATGTTTAGGACTTCAAGTTAGCCTTAACAAACAAGAAAATTAGCCACTCATAGCTTTAAATGAAAACATAAAAATAAAAATAACTAGAGAAGAATAAACCAAAGAGTAGCTGTAACCCACACCTCTGGTCTCTCTCTTTCTGATGTGTGTCAATTGAATGATGGAAACACCTATCTATAGGCGTGAGAGGTTGGCTACGAATAGATTTCTGATCAGTATGTAACTTGCATCAACAACTTGCGACCCAATCGTAGGATGTGATCGTTGCTTCCTTTCCTACATTAACAAGCTGCAATGCCTAGTCACAGGTTACTCACACTCTTTGCATCCTACGTCTTCAAGCGGCGACTCCTATGTTGCTTGTTGATGCTGGTTCAATCTTTAGCTCATTCTTGCGACCAAGGCCTACAACTAATCCTTGATTTGCACGATTTCTAAAATCTGATTTTTTGAAATGTTTAATGTCCTTTCCAACTTCGGATTTGTTTGGCATATTACAAAATTAACCCTTGAGTTTCTTTTAATCACTCTTTTATCTTCTTATGATAACAGGTCCATACCACGAGGGCTCCACCCTCGCACCCCTGATGGAATCAATGATGGGTTACGGTCTCACGCCTATCGATTGGATCTTTTCACTGCTATCATATATTCCTAAAAAAAATTCATTTATTTTGTTTCAACACGATTGTCGCACCTCAAGCTTTTCAAATCGGATCTCCAGTTTTTCTCCACTGAAATCAATTTTGAAAATCTGCCAATTCCAACTTTTCTTCTCTTAACCTAAATTTAAGCATAAAAATACAAAACAAAATAAAAGTATCAATTTCACTTGAAAACATAAATGATAGATAAAATGGGTGTGAAATAATGATAATTCATGACCTAACAATATGAGATAGGTTGAACCTTAAAAATTTACTTAAACTGTATAATTATAACATCCATCATTTTATTTGGTTTAAATCTAAGGGTCTTCCGTATGGTTCTTCTCTTTTAGTATTAGATTAAGGGCAATTGATAAATGAATGTCCAAGTTCCAAATTTAAGTCAAAATTTCAATTTGATTTAGCCTAATTCATACATAAAATAGCAAAATTAAAATTGGCATATTTCAAGTTAATATTATTGAATCAATTTTGCTACTATGTTGTATGCCCCCAGTAGCCATTTTGTGTTGCAGTGGTGCAAATTAAATACAATGAAACAAATATTTATTAGTTGTGTTTATTGTGTGGGAGTGAGGCCTAATTACTTTTGAAAGATTATAACTTTATAAAAGGCCCATACAAGAATACTTTTAAACGTTACGAACCAATGTGGAGTTGTTACTGGGGAAGAGATCCATGGAGTAGGTTTTCAAAAAGGTTCATTCAAAGGCACCGGGAAGTGATGGTCTATCTGCACTTTTTCATTTTTCTTTTTCAAACTTACTTGGATATAACAGGGCCTAGTGTTACGACAGCTTGCCTCAGATGTCTTAACAAGACTAGCTCTATTGAGAGTGTGAATCATACTTTGATAACTTTTATTCCAAGAGTGAGGAACCCAAAACAAATCTCTGAGTTCAGACTCATTAATCTTTGTAACGTTCTTTTAAAGATTTATCTCTAAAATCCTTAGGTAACAGATGGTGTGTTTACTTTTGAGATTAGGGAATGAAAATGAAGAATATATATGATTTGTTAATGCTGCATCACTACAATTTACTACCCATCCTCCTGTAGCTATCTTTAAATTCGCGCTTGAACAGCTCAACACCCTAAAAACCACATCAAAAACGGACCAACAAACTACGAAGTACAGCAACTACGTGATCCTAGCTGCACATATATGGCGTTGCACATGCAAGGCACGTGGTCTGGTAAATGATCAACTAAATTATACATGCCTGTTGATGGATGGTCTAGGTTGACTCCTCCACTCCCAACTGGATGCTTTGGCAATGTTGTATTCTTCGCCACATCGATCACCCTTTCTGGTGATCTCCAACCAGAACCATCGATCAACACCGTGGGCAGAATCCAGAAAGCATTGAAGCAGATTGATGATGATCAGTATCTAAAATAAGCTATTGACTACATTCAACTGCACCCTAACCTATCATCAATCATTAGAGGAGCACACACTTAGAAGAGTCCAAACCTCAATATCAATAACTGGTCACAGTTATTGATATTGGTATTGAGGAGCACCCTAACCTCAATATCAAAAGATTTAGACGTCGGGTGAGGCCAGCCAATGTTTATGGGGCTTGCTAGAGTTTTGCTGGAAAGGGTTGTGTCCATACTGCCCACCACTATAAATGATGGGAGCATAGCCTTAACTATCTGCTTAGAAACGCATCGAATGCAACTCTTCAAAAAGTGTCTATGATTTTCAAGGATGGAGCCAACGAACTGGATTTACAGGTGCCAAACTGTGAAGTCAATATTTTAGAGGGGCTACATAATTTAAGAAGTGCAAAACTTAAAGTCACATGAGTATAAACTAAAAAGTGGGACAGGGAATGACAATCTTCTCGATTTGTAACAAACATTTGAAGTAACGAATAATGGTTTAATTCATTTTGAAATATTTTGTCCAATTAAGAGACTATTATATGTTTTTTTTTTTTTAAAAAAAAAAAACAAACAAAAAAAACACAAAAGGAATTGAAAAACAGAAGATGGAAACCAATTCCCACCCCCAAGAGAAAGAAGCAAAAAGTTGAATGGGTGGTTAATATCACAAAACTAAGAGATTTCATCTATTAAGCCAGCTCATAGCATTATTGAATGACTAAATAAAGATAATAAAGGAAATGGAAAAAGAATATTAATCAACTATACAAGGGATTATATCCCTAAATATTACAAAAATTCATGGCTGCCATGAGGTGAAAAAATTGACATATTACATCTAAATTGACAGGATATCTCCACCACTTAACGTGTTTCTCGCCAACAAAGTTTATACTTTTTTCCTTTTCTGGTAAATTAATTAGTACCACAGTCAGAGCAGAAAACAAGCAATATATCGTTGTTTATAAAGAGGGTCTATTCATTGGTATAAGGTGTACATACCCTATCCTCTCCATGCAGCTAAAATGTGAATGCTAGTGAGGGGCCCCGGCTCCTAGTGACTTCATGAATTCAAGTGTTTCAGTTTTTGAGAACTTGCAGTATCAAGACTGCCAAAATACTGCCCAGTGATATGTTGATAACATTAACAACATCATTGTTGAGCTGCAGAAAGTGTAGAAGAAACATCAAGAAACAGAATTTTGATGTTAATATACCAGCCCAACACCAAATTCAATTAATTAATTGATCTCAACCACTGGAAAATTCAGTCAAAGAAAAGAGAGAAATCGAAAACTAGTGTTTATGGAAGGTTAAAAAAAAGGAAAAAAAACAATGATCCTTCTAAACCATGAATAACCCTATCTTTTAATTCTGGATATCAGAGCAAAATCGAAATGTGAAATTTTACCCCATGGCTGCTAAATGTCTAAAGCACGAGATGGCAAGCTTTGAATTCCATAACCAACCTCAAGGCCAACCCCAGGTCTGGAATCTAAAAGGGACAAGGCAAGAGGAAATACCAGCAAAACATGAATCCACCAGCAAGCTTAGAAATCTACGGTGTTTACAAAACAAGGTTATGCTTCATCCATAGCTAACAAAACCCAACACACTTCACTATTAGGAATTCACTTCAACATATGGATGATAAACAAGAGAGATCATATTACTACATGGATACAGGTATCAAAAAAAATACTACTATAGACTCAGTATAAAAGGTAGTCATTGAAATGGTTGCCTACCCATCGAAATCCATCTTTCTCTTGCAGTGCAGCACCTATTATGCTCTCACCAATATTAGCAATCTGGGAAGCAATTACACATATAATGGCCTCAAGTGCATCTATCTGTTTCAGTAAGGAAAAACAGGATTATTATAACACAATGGAAAATTGTAGTTTTCATGTCATAAAAATATTCTTTGCTGAGTTAGATGCTTCTGGCTAAGTTACAGTTGAAACATGAAAACCTTAATTGAGTAATAGCATAATACAAGATGTGTCAGACGTGGATTTGACATGGATATAGCACCATGTCTAGGCCCCAAATAAATCATGATATTAATTTTCAGTAATATCACCTTTGTGATGAAGTTCAAAGTTCTGCATAACTTAACATTCAGAAATCACATTTGCAACACATCAAAGTTTGTTGTGGTAAGAAGTTATAATAATTAGGAGTAACATAATCAATGAGAAATCTTACACAAAGACACAAACAATCATCTCCATCTCAAGAAACAATTTAAACAGCCATTAAAATAGAGACGAAAGAGTTTTCATTTATTTTAAATCTTTTTGAGTCGTCAAAAGAGGTCAGTGACATCTTAATTATCTTATAAACATCAGAAACGAAAACTAATACAAATGTGCAACGTAGATATTTTACACAAAATTGTTGTTAAAATCAAATGCCATATCTTGCTTAGTTGCATTAGAAAAAGTGTTTTAGTTATTGAACATGTCATATATGTCGAAAATTAGCCAAACACATTCAGAAATTACCCTACTGGTTTATTCATTTAATAGAGATGTAGCTAGCCCACTGGTTGATTGATGAGAAAACTACACAGAGAAAATCACTTATAAGACCAGAACTATTCCAGCTTCATCTCGGGTAAAGAGTAGCAACTTGTAGAAATTAATACGTACTTGAACGGAACAAGTCAATCCAACCAGAAGAGACCTTAAAATCAAAACAGACGTAGATGAAAGAAACAAAATATTAAAATGGATTGATGGGCAATACCTTGCCCGTAAGGCAACCAACAGAGGCAAGTATAACTGACGCTAAAATTCCAGCCAATGTTCCCTCAACACTGACAGCCCCTTCTGTTCCCCTTGGAACTACCTTAAATGTTGTAACTAGGTACCTGCCCATGATTTATCAATTCAGTCCATTAGAAATTTATATTATGACGATGTGCAACAAAAGAGCATGATAAACCCCAAAAGAGGAACGCTAAAGCATTATAGCCAAAGAAAATATTGTTTGGCATAAACATTTTACTTCAACAGTTGAGTGCACATTACCAAATTACATGAAGGAAATACAACTCGAATTGGCTCATTTATCAAGTTAAAAGTTCACAAAGGAAATTTAAATACTACACCTAACAAAATACTTATAATCGGGTAAATTAACTTTAGAACTGAATAATTTATGAATTTTGCATGTTATGAGAAAGTTACGTATATTACAAATCATTCATTTTATGAAAAAGTATGTTTCTCTATTAGATAAAGGGAAGAAACGTGGAAGAAAGAAATGCAAGCTGAAGGGAAGACTAACTGATCTAATTCAAAGCTAAAAGCAGTGAATGTCATTGCACAAGTATTATTTACGTGATGCAATACATGTTAAAAGATGTTTCAGATTCTTTATGATTTAAATTGGTGAAACATTACTTATTTGAGTCAAGTCAATTAAAGACTTTCTTTCTTATTTGAAATAAACTTTGGTTTACTTGCCCATAAACAAAACTTGATTGTGGAATAAAACTGAAAATTTCCTAATTCCTCTATATGTTTTCAAATTTTGACGCTTTCGCTTCTCTTTTCCCCTAATTCTTGTTCATACTCTCCTAAATCTATCCCCTCTCTTTGCACTGATTATTCTTTATTTTTCATCTTGCATCACCTAGTAACCCACATAATTTATCTAATTATTTCCATCGATCAAGCACTTTTTAGAATAGTTTGATATTAGAGGTTATCCATTTCAGATTCTTTTTGCTACAATCCAGCCAATACAAGAGTAGTAACTGTAACATTGTCATTGATTAACCATTGTTTCCTACATCACACTTCTCGATGGTTACTTCTGTGATCTCCTTGTTGAAAGGGTTTGTAGTGGCATGATATCAACTTCTACATCTCAAAATTTTGTTGGGACAACCATGAGTGTCTACTAAAGATAGTAATATGAAAAACGAGTAAATACTTACTCGTTCTGTCAACAAGGAGGTTGGGTCGCTCTACCAGCACAGAGAAAAAAGGTTGCAAGACAACCAAGAAAATAAGATTCGTCAATTTCAATTGGAACCGAATTGTCTTATGCTGGCTGGAATTTCTTTTCTGAGAACTGCGATCAAACATATTGTCTTTCTAAAGAAGGATTTAGCAGCTTGACGTTGTAAGCATTGACTTAATTAAGGATGAAGATCTTTTATATACTTATATTAGGTTCTGGTAACTTCAAGTCCGAATTTGAGCATCATTTTTGTGGTTCATAAGGATTTTATTTAGATTGATGGACTAATTAGTTTATGGTTCATCAAGACCAAGCAAACTAGCTTTTCTGAAACACAGGGTTTTAATTTGAACAAGCTGATACGCATAGCCTATACTAAGTGCATGAGACATATTCTAGAGAAAAAAATTACAATGCCCATAGGGATTTGCCCCCACAGTCTACAAGCTTGTAGAAGCTAAGCCTACACAAAAGAAATAAGATATACAAATTTTGGCTTTGATCCTTCTTGTTAGGATCTGCTCTACTCAAAGAGACCAATTTCTCATGCTAGATTACAGCAAAAACCTTCAGAGATAACTCCATAATCTTTCTTTCATTTACTCACATTTTTTCTTCTGTCTTTATCCTTTTCCTCCTCATATCACTAAAAACACTTTCTTAAACCTGATTTCCACTATAAAGGGTTGTGTTCTCATCCACACCAACTTGTTCACAAAAAATGCCCCGAGACTCTAAAATTCGAAACACCACTGGATCACCAGACAGTCCATACCTAGACCAAACAGTGTTTCCAGCTAACCTCAGACTACATCAAACTGTTTAAATAATCCTTTAGATATATTCCCAAAATCCACCACAAATTGTTTTAGCTAACGAAACAAATTTTGTAAAGGATTTTATGTTCTTTAGGTTACAAAAAAAACACATTTTCTATTATTCAATTGCCATTACTCTGTCATAGAACATATCCAACATTCAAACCATAACGATATGCCAACTGATTCAGTAGCCCCAATCCAAGTTAAAAGGAAAAGCCTCGAGCCAACATGATTATATGATATAATTTCAATTACAACCAGAAATGAGAGTAGATGGTAAACTAAAACGATGTGGTAATTCCAGAAAATGCTAATCTTTTCCATCCTTCTAAATTCTAATACATTATGTCCATTTGACTTCTAAAAGCCATACTAAAAATGAAGTAAGAACTCAATAGAATTCCTATTAAGCAGTAGAACCACAAGACATTATCAATAAAAAACAAAATGAAACTTCATTGAGGCTGAAAAAATGACTCATCTCAATAATTCCATTCATCAATAGTGAACTAAAGAAATTGCATATCATTAGGATGAAGAGCTAATTCAAACCAAAGCAGAGTTGCATTAACTTACGTTGTTTTTCCATATGCCTTCCCTATTTCACTCGAGACAGTATCACTCAACTTAGTACAGAAACTGGCAACAAACCCAAGTTGCAAAAGCCGAGAAAACGCCTCACCCCCCACACCATATATTGACAGAAAAGCACAGACACAGCCAGCAGCACTGGAACCAATCACACTGCCAGGTCCTCTTCTTCCTTTCCTCTTCTCAGCAACACCTTGAGCTTCCTTTTGAGCCATTTTAACTTTTGTTGCTGCTGTACCCTAGGAAAATATTAAGGAGAAAAAAAAAAAAATTAAGATCATTAAAGAAGAGCAACAAGAAGTGAATACACAGGGTAATCCATAGCCAACAAGAGCTGGTATTTGAGTTGTACAAAAGAACTTGACTGAAATAGCAAATTCAAGATAAGTAATTTCTAAATGCTTCCGCTATATACACCTTAACTGCTCTTATATTCCAAAAGAAATGATTTTTTTTTTCCACTTTTAGCCAAACAATTAAAGTAAATCCGATCAAAAACTTCTCCTCGACTATTTACTGAGCTTTCAACATATATCAAAAGCACTTCAGTGTATGTTCAGAAGAGCTTCCATACTAGCCAAAACAACATTTTTAAATCCCAAAAGCTGTTTTCAAGTTTTATTATGTTGTTTGGTTGCTACTTGAGTAGGAGCTTTTGGACAATTAAAAAAGCTGTTTTACGACCACTGAAAGAAACACAAATTTTAGATATTTCCAAGTATATCTTTTTGAGCTTTTATAAAAACACGAAATACTCAAAAATCCGCTCACGACCTGTCCTTAACTACACCACATTCTTCTCAAATAAAAACCTCAACAAACATATTCAAACCTAACTCATATCCGTCATGTCTAACAAATCAACTCAACAAAAATTATTTCAAAATTAAACAACCAAACAATCGCTCCATTCGTAAAAGCTCTAATTACAAAAGATCCACTACTAAAAGGTCTAATCGGAGAAGCTCTTCCAAACACATCCGAACACGATCCAAAGATTTTCATATAATAAAGTGGCAGCAAAGCACAACAATCCATTGCCAGTCTGAAGTACTAAGCATTTGAATAGCACAAAAGCACTAAGCATTTGAATAGCACAAAAGCACTTCCACTAAATTTAATAATAAAAAAAAAATCATTAATTGCTTCCGATAAAAGTGATTTTACTTCAATTTTCAGCCAAACGCTGCAATCAGACACGAAATCGATCCTGAGCATTTAAAAGCATTCAATCTACAGATTTGCACTCACGATAACGAAGTAGGCGGCGACGAGGAGGAAACCGGAGGGGCCAAAAGCGCGCCAGGTGAGAGTGCCGAGCAAGAAGGCGGTGCCGATTCCGGAGAGAGAGAGGCCGGAGACGAGAAGCGGGGATCCTAAAACGAAGATGACGACGTTGCTGAGGAGGGAGGAGGGCCACGTGGGAGGCGAGGATTGGATGAGGGAGATGGCGTCGTAGACGGCCGCGTGGAGGGAAGAAGGGAGAGCACTGGGAGAGTGAAGGGAGGTCATTTTGCGGGGCGTGGAAGTGAGAGTGATGAGGGAGTGTTTGGGGGTTTTGTGGAGGGAATGGTGTGGAAATTGGGCGGCGTGGAAGGCACGCAGCAGATGAAGGGGTTGGACGTGGAGAAGAAATGCTGTTGACATTTTTATTTTTTTAATTGTTGGTTATGGAAATGTTGAATGTGCGAATAGTCAACCATCGAGGGAAATGGGTGCGACAACCAGGATCTCTGTTTCGAGCTTCTATTCGGGTCGGGTTCGGTGGATCTACCATAAATTTATCTGATTATGTGTCGTGATCTGGTTGGATTTTTGTTGGATATTCATTTTTGTGCATTTTATTTTGTGAAAAAAAGAAAAATTACAAACTCCCACCATACAAATATATGATATGTCCGCAACTAGCATCGCTAGTAGTACAATTCTCATTTATTCAAGTCTCATGTTTACTAGTTTTATATAAATGTATGTATAGACATTTAGGTCTTGTAAGTAACAACGAATCTAACGAGTATAAATGATAATAGGTCGGATTGGACCATGCCCAAATTAGTCTTGATTTTTTGATGGGTTGTCCTAAACTGGACCTATGACCCTAATAAGTCACGCACTTTTCATACCAAATTTGAATCTATGAAGAGTGATTTACCCCAAACCTCGATTTATTTTGATTCGATTCAATTTTTAATAAATCACAAAATTTTATATTAAAGATAAATATACAAACAATAAAGAAACATCAAAACTTAAATTAGAGGTGGACATAGGTCGGGTTAATTCGTTTTTGGGTAAAATTGAACTGAAACAATTTATTTTCGGTTTTTGAAAACTCAAATTGACCTAATTTCACACTAGAACCAGATCTCAACCGAACATAAACAAACAAACACATCACAATCTTCAAAAATCAAAACCCACAAACTCCCCTATCTCATAAACTTAACTTGAGTCTCACATCTGGTTGAAACAAGACAACGGCCGTTAAGGATGACAATTCCATCCGTGGACCTACAAGTTTGCAAATTTTCACCCTTTAATGGGCATGTGTGAAATTAATTAAATGGATTCATAGGTAGGTGTGGATGTAAAATTTACACATGATGCGGGTTGGGGTGCAGATTTCGCAACCACGCCCGCATCCATACTCATACCCTCGAACTAAAATGATTAAATAAATAGATAATTTATTAATATTTTTTAAAATAATAAAATATATTCAAACCCAAAACTACGTAGTTTTGAGCTTGCATACAAACAAACTTTTAGAAACCCTTAGGAGCTCTCTTGGCCTCTTTCTCTACCACTCCCCTACCTGTCCCTATCTCCCCTTTCTCTCAACCAATGTCATTTCTTTCCCAGCCTTCCTTCAACCGTCGCACTACAGCCATGGCAGTCGTGTTGCCATCCCCACTGTTGCCATCGCTCCCCTTTCTTCTTCCTTTGTGTCTCTTCTCATCTCGCTTACTACTTTTGTAATGGTAAACACTAGCTCGATATGGGCCCACTAAATAAATTGAAAGGCCCAACATATCAACCCAACTGTTGGGCCTATGAGTCGAACCATCCCAAGTGAAGCCCAAAATCCAACTCTGAAAAATGACTTGATTTGTTTTCTTATTTATTTATTTTTCACACACATCTTCAATAGTTTTCTTTATTAAAAAAAAAAAAAAACTATAATTCAATATAGAACCCCCAAATTAGATAACCTCTTGAACTGTGTAAAAGAAAATTGTTGCAGTTACCTTGTATAATTTAAACCAAAATATTGAAATGGGTGTAAACTTAAAACACTAATGTCGAGAAATTCATGGTAAATCAGGATTTATTAGCATTTTGTGAAACAAGAAAAAACACCCACTCATCTTATCCAGTTAGTTGAAAATCACCACCAAACGATGCAAGCACGGTGAGTGAGATAGAAGCAGAATGGCCATTCTCTGTGCTTCCACTTCTTCTGTCATGTTCTCCTCCTCTTCTGCTTCTTCCAAACCCTCTTTTCCTTCTCTCAAGAAACCCACCCCGTTTCTCGGCTTCTCGGCTGCAAAACTACGAGCTTCGACGCCATTGCCTTTAAATACCCACCGAGCTTTTCAGGTCCGGTGCCAGGACCTCTCTGTTGTGCCCGAAAATCAACGCTGGATGTTCGAGGAGTCTGAAATCAACGGCCCTGTAACTTCTTTCTCTCTCTCCCTCTCTCTTTTGTGAATTCTTTAGTTGTAGTTGTGAAAATGTGAGAAACTATGTTAAATTGTAGTGTATGTGTTTTCTTTTTGGTGGGTTTTTGTTTTTGGTTTATGTGATTTTAATGTAGCTGTGTTGTGTTTGGTTACTGAGAAAATGTAGGAAAGATAATAAATTGAGTTCTAATATTCAAATAAATTATTGTGGTAATTGATTGGTTTCTTTGAGCTTGTTCATGGTGAAATGAAGAGTTAGTAGTTATTGAGGTTGATGTGCAATTTTTTTCAAATTATCAAGAGTCCAATTCCATCAAGTTGGTGAGTTTTAAACTTGTTTTTATATGTATATATGCGTGTGGATTCAACTACTTTTGCTAGTCGCATTGTGCAAATCATCTTAATACAATGTAAGATATGTTGCTTGTGTTGTTTTATCCTGTTGTAGTTTTTGTTTGTTTAAAATATGTTTGTGTATTCTTTCCGTTGCTGACTTGATCACGGTGTTGCTGTTTTATGTTTCGTAGGATATTTGGAATAATACATGGTATCCCAAAACTGCTGATCACTTGCACAAAGATAAACAATGGTATGTAGTTGACGCAACAGATAAGATTCTCGGAAGACTTGCTTCGACCATTGCCATTTATATTCGTGGAAAGAATCTGGCCACCTACACTCCTAGTGTGGACATGGGAGCGTATGTGATTGTGGTATGTGGTTCATATAGTTTTAGACATGTCATCATATTTCCTCATTTCAATGGTGACGAATGCTGAATGCATTGAGAAGAATGTGTTATTGGTGCATTCAATTTTGAAAGAGGTGCCTCTATTTGTGGTAGCGTTAATTAAATGTTTTAATGTGCAATTCTGTCCTGGTATCAAGTTCAAGTAGCAATGCGAAGATAAATCGTGCTCTTTTAATTAAAATTTCTCTATATGTATCTCTTTGTGTCTAATCTTTTACTTATTGTCCTTGCTGTTTATATTATCGGGAATGCTTGAAAAATCTAGTTCATAGTTAGGGCTGTTTGGAATTCTTTGTGACAATAAACAAAATATGATCTTACGATCATCACAACTTTCTTCTTGCCAATATAATAGAAGTATTTTTCTGTTGTTATAATTATGTTCACTTGTGGAATCTTTGCTCAAACATACTGTACCCCATTTTTAGCCCCATGTGTGAGTATTAGAATCTAACAATATTCTCTCCTGGATTTATCTTGTTAGGGCTATGCTAAGTGTTATTTTATTTTATTTTATTTTGTTTTTAATCTAAGGTGGAAATAAGTCTAATTATAGTCGACGCTATTTGTAATTGCACCAGTAATTTGAATTTCCTCTTTAAATCTTAAGCAGAGGTTCTCTTCATTTGTGGCTAAGTTTCTGGTTCCTTAGGTGGGGAAACCTGTTTTAATCAGGTTCAATGAAGTTCCTTATCGTATATCTTTTTCTGAATAGTGACGAGGAAACTCCTAGGTGTAGAATGTTTGGAGTAACAGATAATTTAGATCACATTGAAAAGGTCCAACACTGAAGCAATTGGGATGGTGATGGTGACCTTTTGTAGGGACGATAGTGGATTTTGATTTCTACTGGAAATTAAGTTGTCTTATCAAAATCTTGGTATACTGGAAATTAATTTTAATGCATCAGGGTCCTCAAAAAATCATTAAACTCTTTGACAAGTATAGTTAAGTTTTTGTGATATTGAATCTCCTTTTCTATCTCTGACCTACAAAAGAAATATAGTATGGTTAGGACATTGAGTTAGGTCCATGTAACCTTTAATTGCTTCATATCTTCTCTTGCTGATTTGTTATATGTCTAAATATTTTGGTCCAAATGTTAGGTAGTTTTGTTACTAATGCAAACTCAGGACATGGGTCAACATCAAATATTCTTGAGCTTCTAATCAGTCATTCAACTATCTGTTATTAAATCCTTCTAATATTTTCAAAAAAAAAAAAAAAATCCTTCTAATATTTTCACTTGATTGTCCAGTTGTAGAGCCACTAGTTTTAAGGATACTGTCTTGTTTTTCACTATGTCGTGGATCATAACTCATAACTACTCTTAATACATGTCTTAGTTATATAATTGTTGAGCACTATCCAAAATGTTCTTTTTGTGCTTGAAATTAAATAGGTGAATGCTGAAAAAGTTGCTGTATCTGGGAAGAAAAGGACCCAAAAGCTCTACAGGAGGCATTCAGGAAGACCCGGTGGTATGAAAGTGGAAACTTTTGACCAGCTACAGCGGAGAATTCCTGAAAGAATTATTGAGCATGCTGTCCATGGAATGCTTCCTAAAGGGAGGGTGAGTTATTTTAATTCTAACTCAGTTATGAGTGTGTATTATTGGGTATATGATTTTATGTTTTCCTCATCTTTTTTCAGAGAGTTGCTAACTAAGTGGCCAATGGCTGGTCAACCAGAAATTATATGATAACATTTGCTGCTAGGTTGTTTTTTCACTTTTGTAGACTTGTCATTTTTCCATTTTAAAGCTCTTTATGGAGATTTTGTAATGGTCTTGGATTAGCATATTAGGTTGGTACAATGTTTCATTGAAAGTAATTGCTGAGGAACACTTCATTCGCAACTCTACCTATTACTTCGATGTAGACTTAGCTGCTGAACTTGGTTTGCTATTTTCATTTGGAATAGAGATATAGTAGAAGTAATTGTTTTATGATCTATAGCCCTATGGCTAAACTGATTTATGCAAGAATTTTGAGGGTGGTTCTGCCATGCAGTTAGCTATGCAATGTTTTACCCTCCATCCTTCATTGAACGGGTATGGGTATGCCCCAGCTGTCTGGCTGCTTTCTTTGCTTGTGAAACCTTGCATTGCTTAAGGGGCATTATATTCTACGCTGTGTAACTTACGTAATAACACAGTGCTGGGAATAAAAAAGAAGGAAAAAAAAAACCCCATTTATCTTTGATGATTTAACTTGGTTATTGTAATTGACACCAAAGTTGCTCATTAACAAGTGTTTTTGCGTATCTGGAATGCAATAGAAGCTAGAACAAATATAGCATTACTATATAGTTATTCTTCAATATTTAATATTTTTAAATTAATATGATATATAAAATGTATTTTTAAGCATATATTTGTACTTATTGTATCTTGGCCAGTAATACATTTTTTGTTCGATAATTGATTGTTATGTCTAAGAAATAATAATAGTATACATATTATCACAATATGAGCTAGCCTTGTTTACTATTAGCAACTCTGCTTCAAGCTGACTGCTGTTTATGCAGCTCGGTAGGGCACTGTTCACCCACCTGAAGGTTTACAAGGGACCAGACCATCCGCACGAGGCCCAAAAGCCAATTGAGTTGCCAATAAGGGACAAGAGAATACAGCTGCCGCGATAGATATAAAGTAGAAATCCATCTTCAGATATGGTGAGCTAATCCTTGTTTTTTCCTCCCCTGATTGCCATACTTTCGCTTGTCTGATCCAATGGGTTCCACCGAGCTAAAAAGCCTCCTAATGGTGTTCATATTTTGCCTGTAGAGAGATTTGAAATGGCTCCTACTTGTCTCCAGCTAAGGTCTGGTCTTAAATTGTGATGAGAGAGTTATTTTTTAGAGATCTTTTGCTATATTTTTTAACTTGTTTGATTCAGTAATTTCTCTTGCCACAAATTTGATTTATTGGCTTAGAAGATAGCAAGAATTCTCTCGTTATATATGAAAAATGGTGTGGTAATGATCCACTTGTGCATGAATTTCTTATATTAGAACTTAAAAAATGAAAAAAAAAAGGTGTGTTTGGAAAGAACTTACAAGAAAGTGTTATATTAAAGAACTACCTGAAATACTTTTATTTTTGTTGTTTTCTATAAAATGCACTAGACAAGTATTTTCTTTGTACTTGCTAGTGTCAACTACGAAAAAGTGACAATGAACACATTTTCACTCTAGAACACTTGCTATAAGCCCTTGGACACACCTGAGATATCCTATCTCTCTCATCAATTCTTATTTTATTTTTTATTTTATTACTTCTGATGACTGTTTATGATAACTAAACAATGAAAGTATCTTCTAAGTAACCAAAGCTGCATAGAGTAGGTGGTTCCAGGTATCAGGAACACCAGCGAGACACCAGTGGCTACAGTCATGCAAGGCAGGGCCAGCACCGGTGTAAACAGAAGGGTGGCCGTCCTTTCGGAGCTGAGTGAGTAATGTAATGTCAAGCAAATAAGCAGGTTTGGCCATGGAACTTATTACAGACTTCACTACAGGTTGTCCAGGATGAGGAGGCCCTGGATGTGTTGATCCCTTCAGTGGTTCTGTTTCTTTATCACAACCCCTTACCTTTGGCTCCTGCCACTCACTTGCACTAAGACAAAACAAATTGGACAAATGATTATTATATTACATAAGCATATATCTGGAAGTGCTTTTGGTGTCACTAAAATCACTTACAATTAGAGAAAAGTGTTTGACTAAAACATAGATAACAACTCTAGGGAGATTGAGAAGACATTTGAAGTGCTGTTCGGAGAAGCACTCCTTATTAAAAATACTTTCATCTTTCAAAGTGCTTTTTTGGATTAGAAAAGAAAATTAAATGCCCTTGGAAAAAAAGTAGGTTTTATTTATTTATTTATTTTTCTCATATACCAGTATTAGGATATAATACCATCAGAATCAATTGAGATGACATTTTTAAATACAGTCCAAATTTTTGCTCTAAAACACGGAAGAAAGTTACCCATATAAAGTGAAAAACTATCCACAAATAATAATACACTGTGGATAGAACCCATAACCTAGTGCAAGGTGGGGGATGTTAACCCACAAAGCAAACCCCACTTGCCGCAAAGTATGTTTCAATGTAAAATGCTTGTAGAATTAGTAATTGTGTTATGAGACATAGGTCTTACTTGAGATGTACAGCTGCAGGCCCCTGGAAGAAGACTCTAGTCTTTGAAAAATCAATGTTAGAATCCACCCAATTACCCCAAGTCGTTAGTGCAATCTTGAGAGCTTCCATTCTATCCATCTCTTTCACGCGTGTGTTTCCCACTTGAAAGTAGTCCCAGCTGCAATCCAAATTTAATTATAATGATTAATAATCTCTGAGTGTGTTATCATGTCAGTCATTCTTTAGTGTAGGTATCTAATTTGCAAGAAAAAAAAAAATAGATATCAAATATCAGCCAAATTTGTAGTTTTATGCGTAAGAAAGAAAATATAACAAATCTCAATTGATGAATGCATCTAATGATTAATAATTAATTATCTAAATAAGTGAAATAAGTCTCCTAATTTGAAAATTGCTATTTAATGCATGGTTAATAAAATATGTTCTAGAGTTACATGTTGAGGAAAGGCTCTTGTCAGTAAAAATTATAACTGAATATGATTATATGTGATGACTTGAATGAATAGATTAATTTTATTTTTATTTTTGTATATATTTTTTTACCAGACTTTCAACAATAATAATTATTCTTAGGGCACATATTAATAAGACCTTACGTTTTGTAGCGACCAGTGTGAGTCCACCAATGGAAGGTGTTGAAGAGCAAAACATCAGTGCCTAGCCATTGACTTCCTGTAGTGATTGAATCAAGCTTTAGAGTTTTGCCAGCTTTGTCACTAACCAAATCCACCAGAAGTCCATTTTTCAACCATATAATGGAAAGCTCATAGTCCTGAAAATAAACAATGGAACTTTTTCCATATTAAAATTAGGGTCGTCTTCAATAAACTTAGGTATGGATACACTTGACATTAGTTACATTTTAAAATTACTGATTATATTTACAATATCTGATTATATATTTATTATATTTGATTATAATTAAATGAATTAGATCAAACTTTAATGAGTCATATATAATATAATATAATGCAAACTGACTTATTTTATTGTAATTAGATATAATAAATATATGACCCGATATAATAAATGCAATTAGTAATTTTAGAATGCAATCGGTTGCTTGTAATTGTCAGGTGTATTCATACCAAAATGTATTGTACAATGTGCCATTAAAATGATTCATATATTCATATACTACAAAATGATAAAAATCTGATGTACAAACCCACAACACTTTGATCAGATGCACACGTGTAGCAAAAATTAGTTAGATCAATCCAAATTCATGTCTCCTTTATTAGAATCCTCTATTAATATGGGCTATAACTAAACCTGTAAAGATATTGTTGTGGAAACATTAATATTAATTAGGACCCTCATTTGCAAGCTCATAACTTTAAATTTAGCATTAACAATTAACATACTATGAGAGTCAATTTACAATGCAAAACTTTTATTCTTAAGTGGAAATTACAAAAAATGGCCATTCTTGGAAAGAAAATTTTGTTTTTACTCATTTTTGTTTTAAAATTGTTTTTAACCCCTCAAACAAATTAATTATAATTTATACCCAAATTATCAAATTACCCTTGCATACCTTTTTCTTCTCATTTATTGCTCATGGTATGAAATCTTTGACTTCCTTTATTAATTGTTTGAGTTTTGTTAGAATTTTTTTTAGTGTTTTTTTTAATGATTTTTTAAGTTTTTTCGCATTTTGAATATTGGGTGTTGATGTTTAGCGTTAGATTTAATTAGATTTGACTTGAAAATGACGATTTCCGGTGAGATGCAATGTGAAGATGACGACTTGATAGAATTGACTTTTAAGTCTACTTAAAAACCAGTACCGATCCACTTAAAAACCGGTACTAGTTTTTAAGTGAACGTACCAACTTTTAAGTAGACTTAAAAACCAGTACATGGATTTAAAAATCAATAATAAATTTTTAAGTCCACTTAAAAATCGGTGCTGGTTTTTAAGTTAGTGGGTTTTAAGTGGATTTAAAAATCGTTTTTTTTTTTCTTTTTTTGTGAATTGAGAGTATTTTGGTAAACTTAGGTATAAAATAAATATAGTTTATTTGAGGGGTTAAAAATAAATTTCTATAGAAAAATGGGTAAAAACAAAACTTTTGATTTAATTTGGCCAAAAATTGCAAAGCTCTCAAGTTTTAAATCAAAATCTTTTTGTTCAGCTTCATAATATGTTATCTGAGCTTAGTGGCATTGGTTGAGCTCATTTGACTCCACGTGACAGTAACTAGGTCTAGTATCCCGAAAAAATCTTCCATGAGACAGCTGATGGTATTATTTGTTTATGATATTAAAAGCTTGTATTTGGGTCGATTCACATAGTTTTTTTCTTTAAATTATGTATCCGTGATAAAACTAAAGTTGGGAGGAAAAGACATGTAAAATTCGAGAAAGAGAAGTTGAAGGTACCTGGATAAAAAATGTACTACGCTTTCCTGAATTTATGGTGTAGTTAGACTTTGGGGCTGCGGAGTGAAGCATGCATGCTAATGATATCCACATGTTGTTACTAAGAGAGTCCCCCACAAACATTATCTTTTTGCCTCTGAATCTATTCAAGAAATCCTGACCATTGAACCTATAATAACCTTATATCAGCAAACCAAATTGATCACCATCCAATTTAATATATTACAACTAAGATTTTTGACTAAAAATATATAAAATCATACGACATGCTTATAAGATTATATAAACATATATTGTTATTTTTTTAAGAGGGTGTATAAGTTAACAAAGAGGTCAAAAAATTTAATGGACGGACATACAGAATCACATATCCTCATATGTTGTGATCAACCAGTCACATTTTAAAGCCACGTCTATAGCAAAACAGTAGTTGGAACACATGTATAACATGAACTTGCTGTTACATCGGTTACAAAACCAAAATTCTTCAAACCAAAGGAAAGCTAGATTAATTACCTTGGAAGGTCACAACCAGTAGGCTGCCATCTATATTTGAGGTAATCCTTGTCAGGTCTACCATGTTTCAGGCAGTCAAATCCTCCAAGGAATGGACAATTTGAGGAATCGTAAATCGGGTACGAGTCGTCGTGAACCCAACTGCCTTCAAAAATATTGCAGCCGTTTGATGGCTGTTTTTTTACATGGTCAGAAGCTAAACCATGATACTGACCATCATTATTGCCATGAACTTTGTAGGTTAGGGATGCCAATAGAAGGATACAGACAAGAGGTTTGAACCCAACTGCAGCCATTAGAGGTGTTGTTTGATATTGGTTCAGAATTGGCAAGAAAAAGTAAAGACAACAATGTTACTGTATATAAATAGAAATTATGGCAGGTTCTATTTGATAAGGTAATTGCTTCACATCTTGTTATAGAGAAAGGTTTTAATACATTAGAGTGTATGTAACCGCATTCTATATATGTCATATTAATAATCAATAAAATAGATTTCTTTTCTTTTTTATGTCAAATGATATGATTTGAATGGTTGAATATATTGTACACGCTGCTACAAAAGGGGAAAAAATCTTGGTGCTGTAGAAAATCATGGAATGCAATATGAACAATGCTATTTCTCAAATAATTTATTTTTAAATAATGTGACATATGAATTGTTAACATCCTATTAATATAATTATCATATATATCATGATTTATAATATATTGATAACTTACATGTCACATTATTTGAGTGTGGATTTGAGTAAAATATTTGAAGAATATATATAACTGATAAAAGTTTTAGTGTTGGCAAAATTTGACAATAGTAGTTTTTAGGGGAGACTACACTATCACCGCTCTAGGTTTGCCATAACTATAAGACAATAAATACAATGTTTACATATTATTATAAAGAGTAGTATTCCAATTTTTTTTATCCAAATTCATATTCAAATGATATGATATATGAATTGTTAATACCCTATTAACTATTACATCATCATATATTTATAAGATATTAACAACTTATATGTCATATTATTTGAAAAAAAAAATTGGAAAGTCTAACATTATTCTATTATAAAAGTTTTCCTTACAGTTGTGATCTGCCTAACAAATTTGATGTCTCAACTGGTATTTTTATATGTTATTACTTTCATATACAATTGAAATTAAATTAACATTAAAACTATATATAATAATGAATTCAATATAAATAGTATTCTATATGCGATTGGAGAAGATTAGTGTAGTAAATTTAGTAGTAGTAGGAGAAGTTTGCGTGATAAAACCTAAATATTGTCTCCATAAGGCAAACCATAAATAGATAGTGTTATTGCTCAAATATCTCCTAATTCAACAATTATTCTCATTTGTCATTAGGGGTGGTAATTATTGACACAACGTGAATATGACGAAAAATTAGTAAGTTTGGGGTTAGACTTTTTTGTGTTCAAGTCACTAATGAGTCTGAACACTAAATCTGTTAAGTAAACAAGTCATATTTGGGTTGTACCTCTTCCAACATGCTAATCCATTTAACTTAATTATTTATAAAAAAATTGTAGATAATTAAAAATACTAAAATTACTAAAATGAAATTTAGTTTATATTTATATATAAATATGATATTGATAATTTTCTTAATATTTTCTTTTAATTAATATTTGTAACAAAAAAAAATTAAATGGACGTTTTAACAGGAAATTCAAAAACAATAAAATGTCTTAAAAAATTAAAAAAATAAAAAGATTCCAAGAAAGGGAGAAACGTTTAGGAAAGGCATTTGGTTAGAGGATCTTTTTTTTTTTTTTTTTTTTTTTTTGTGTGGAAGAGTTAGAGTTCAGTTTTAAAGTGATGCATTTAAATTAGGGATTGAAGGAACCACAATGGAAAAAAACCATTAAAAAAAGTGTTATTTTGTAAAAAAAAAAAGGAATTTTTGAAGATTTCCCTCGGAGTTTTTCGTATTTATAAAAATAATTTAAAAACATTTTTCTGAATACAATCAAAAACCAGAAATTAATCTAAACTAAAAATCAGTAAAACTTGTTATAATTTAAGTGTTAAACTAAAAAAATTATTATTCAGTCGGAAATTTTTTGATATTATATGTCAAACATAATTTCAAATACCAAAAGTACTAGGATTATATACAATTAAAATCGATGGAATCTATACTTTGTAGATTTAATTTTTTTGAATTACAAACTCAGTGGCCTCTAAACCACGTAATTAAATGAAAGTTATGTATCACTAGCTAAGTCAATGTGATGAGTAGATCATTGAAAAAAGGCAAAACAAAAAATGTGATGAGTGGATATATAGTCATTAAAGCACATAACTATATTGGATTATCTAATTATTGATCAATAAACATTTCATATGCATTGTGATGGCATGATGTATCATTTTACGATCAGTCAAAAACAAATTTATTCCTTCTTTATTTAGAAATAATTAAACTTTTATCTTTCATTATCATTTTAATTCTTTTTCATTTTTTTTTTAATTTCTTCTTTTGTTTAGCTTGCAAGTTTTAAATTGATACAAAATATTTTACTATTTTATTATGAGGGGCATTTTGTCAAAGTGAATAGTACTTGGGCTAGAGACCCAATAAAGGCCAAGTGGACCAGCAGGCCTAAAGGCCCAACACGGGAATGAAACAATAAGAAGCCAATTTCTCAAAGTCACGTTAGCAGATGCCACATCAATAAGAACATTTAGGGCTATGTTTGTTTCATGGGATTTGAGGTAGGATTGGAATTTTTTTTTTCCCAATTCCACTCAATTCTGTGTTTGAGCTTGGGAAGGGAAGAGATATTTCCCTTCCTGGGCCCACCACCCATTACTGCCTTGGCAGAAATGGGTCTTCTCTCTCTCTCTCTCTCTCTCTCTCTCATGCCACACCACCACTAGTTATCGTCTGTTTCTCCGGCCACCACTCATTGTTCTCTCTCTCTTCCTTCAACCTAAGATCTAAGTTGTTACCACTCATCAATTTCTAATACTAGAGAAAACTCTTGCCATTGGAGATGACCAGGACAAGGTCGCAATCTAGAGGAAAACTAGATTGTGACCTCGTCTTGGTGTCTTTGGTAGTGATGATGAGTGGTGGTGGTGTAGCAATGATGACTAACGTGTGAAAGGAGTTGAAGATATGGGAACTTATTTATATATATATTTTTGGTTGATGAAGTTTATGAATCCTAGATGTTGTTCATTTAGGTATCAATCAAACCCAAATGAAGATGATCCTGGTTGAAACTAGATTATGTTGCATTGTGTTTGTGCTATGCTTGGTGAGTGATGGATGGTGTGTTCCTTTGATGAAGTTGATGAATCCGTGTGAGTGAAGAATCTAATGAACCCAGGTCTTCAACTTCATATATATATATATATATATTTTTGGTTGAGGAAGCTGATAAAGATGTTGGTTAAAGATGAATTGGGTAGAGATCTAACTAGGACGGATGGTGAAAATCCAATCTAGTGGATTTCCCTTTTTTTTTTTTTTTTTTTTTGAATTTAAAAAAAATAATTTTAAGTATATGATAAAAATATTTAAATAGTAATTTTTTAATCCAACTCAATCAAATTCAATCTAATCTCAATGCTTTCTAATCCCATTCTCATTTTTAATCTCAATCCTGGGTGCCAATTGTAGCCTTAAAGGACTCAAATATACCAAGGCAGGAAAGTAGCTTGAATCCACCAGCTCGCATGAAGTGCAACTTGAGGTTGCAGTAACCAAGCAGCCTAAGACATGTCATTAGCTCTCTCTTTCCTTAATAGTGTAGAGTTCTTAAAAAAAGGAAATGTTCCATAAACTGGTAAAAGATAGTGTAATTCCTTATTTCAACGAATCTCTAGAAAAATGGAAAGAACTTAATCAAATGGGAAGATTTCTATAATATATAAAAGATCTCTCCAAACATAAAGCTGCCATAATTGTACTATGATTTAAATATGAGCACGATTAATTGCAATTTGATTCAGTGTCTAGATATTTAGTGTAGTTTTATGTAAAATATGAAAGAGAATCTTAGTCTTTCCTATATTATAATGACTAATTTGTATGTAAATAAAGAATCCTAACACTATATAAACACTCCTCGACATGTACAACAGATATTCCCCTTGCATCTTGACATCCTGGCATACTTGTCTACACCTCAAAAAGCTTACACAAACCCATTTACCTACCTTCAACTCTAGCAGAAACTTTACTAGAATTAGCCTTTTTTAGTAGTAACATAACCGTGGACATATGCATTATTCTTTGGGTTGATCCATGTTGAAAACTCTCTTATCTCTTCATCTCTCTTTTTCTCTCTTGCATTTTTATTGCTTTTTACTATATTTCACTATATTTGCATGTGTTTATTTACTAATCTTAATGTTAATCTTTATTATATCGTCACCTAATTTCATTCAACCCCTCATATTTCATACAAATTACCAAATTCGCATTAATTGAGTGTTGACTGATTTTTGATGTCAACATATATGCCAATTACCGGTTGAACTTTTTCTACAATCGCACTTGGGCATGATCTACCTTGTAATGCTCATATGCTTTGATAAGAAGGAGAGTGAGTTGTGTGGGGATACAAGAAGTCTGTAAATAAAAGGGGAGAAAAAGGAGATGAGTTTTAAAATTTGTTCAGAGTTGTAGATCATCACGATATCTATTGGTCCCTAGAAAGAGTTTAAGGCCTGAGTGGTAGACTTGTCAAAAAAACTCCTCACAGATGACACAAACTTGTTTATAAGGCCCGGGTAAACTGGACCAAAGGAAACATCCTTCAGATTTAAAGCTTTGCCTGAGAAAGCGACAACCTTCCCCTTATCTTTGGAAGAAAGAAAGGCGATAGGAATGAAAACTTGTGTAGGCTGGGAAGACCTAACGTCTCCCTCTCAAAAGATTTTGGACCTCTTGTTCACTCTTTCCTCCTTTTCTTACAAGTTTCCACCAGTAGAAACAATGATCAGAGGAATGTTGGTAGAAGGAAAGCAGGGCTAACATCGAAAGTAGACGATTCCTCATAACCTTCTTTCTTAAGAGCCTTGGTTAAAGAAAGTTTTAGAGCCATAACCTATAGTAGGGTTATGAACAAATTAAACTAAAAATAAATCACAACATAATAAAGATTGTAAGTCGACCTATAAATAAAAGACAATGCTTACCTTTTAAAGGAAGGAAGAAGAAAGTGATTAGAAAATCTTGGATATGAGGTACTGAAAAAGGCAACTTTTTCTCCCTTATATAGTTTCTGCTATAACCGTTAGATCAACATAATAATAACAGTTAGAAATCTAACAACTAGAAAGAAGCCTCGCATCATATCTACATGGGTTAAGTGAAATGGTGCCTCTCATTCATGTGCACGTTGTATTAATGGGATGTGACAGTTATGACTATTGGTTAACAATTGTTAACTAGGTTGGGTGCTCACAAAAAATTCAAACAGTTCGAAGAAACTCAAACGAACAAGCTTTCAATGCAACCAAGGACGACCAACTTATATTGAAAGTTGGGCGGCTTATGTTGTGTCCAAAAATAGTACCCGAATTTCCATACCAGTAAGGCCTAAGAAACTAGCAGGCCTAAAAGTCCAAGTAGGGTAAAAAGCAATATAAACCCATTAGCCCTTAACATATCAACATGTGTCATATCATCAGAAGGATCTAAAGGTTTAATTCCACTAAGGCAATAAGCATACCTTATGTAAGCTAGGTTGCGTAAGGAACAGCTCGAGGTCGTAGTAACGTAGCAGCTTGTAAAAATGCCAATTCACATTTTTCGAAAACAATGCAAAATTCTAGAAACGAGAAATTCTTTACAACTAGTAACAGATCACTTTAAAAAGAAAAATGTCAGAATTATACTTTGATTCGAATATGAGTGTATTAATTGTAGTTTTATGTAAGTTAGAAAAAATAATCTTAACTTTTCCTATATTCTAGTGACCAAATCATGTGCAACCAAAGAACTCTAACACTATATAAATGGGTCATTTGTGAGTATCATACTCACTCATATTCACCCAACAACGATTAAACTCTAGCAGAAACTTTGCTAGAACACAATATTCCCCTGTAGAAATAATATAACTGTGGACATGCTCATCATTCAAAGGGTTAAACTACATTAAAAATTCTCTCTCATCTTCTATTTATTTTTCTTGCATCATTACCATTTTTTCACTCTCCATACTTATATTCGTTCATTCATAATTTGCATTTAATTCATATCAATTCTATTATTGACCAATTTTTTATGTCAACATAAATTAAGTAATTTTATCAATTTTTGAAAAATAAAATATTATAAATTAAATTGGATTAATATTTTATTTAAGTACATTTCTGGACAAAATAAATTTTATAAATTTATTTCTTAAAATAAAATAAAATTATTTATAATGAAGTTTACATATAATTTTAAGGATTTTTTATTATTTTAATCTAAATTAATTTTTTATAGAACAATTTTTAATTGATTTATTTAGCATTTAGTGTTGCATTCATACATTCACTTACGATGTTTAATAAACTTGAAAACATGAATGAGTGGTAAAAGTAATCAAAGTAGTCAAAATTTGTATAACATAAAGTACTGTTGCCGGCATTCTGAAGAGACTTAAAGTTTGTTTTAATTAAATTGTACGTTTAAATATTATCTATTTATTTGTTATTAACCAAAATATATTAAATCAAAGTATAAATAGGCATTTAATGGATTGTTAACAGCATCACCCTGTAATCAATTGGAGATGGGGTTTGGGCATCTGTTTAGATATATCATAAAGAATTAAGAATTTTAACCTTCTAAGCACAACCTTTTCTAACAATTTCCAGTGGGAGCTTTAGACCTCCACCTGGACCAGGAAAGAATTAAACACAGAATGAAGAAGGATATATATGGCTGTGGTTCAACAATTAATCGAGCACAGAGGTGATTTCACAATAATTTAGGGATTAACTTGATAATTTTCTAATTTAAAATATAATTTTTCTTTGGCAAAAGCCAAACCTTTGCATCAATTCTATAATTGACAAATAATCTGTTGATCTCTGAGTCATAGCTTGGATGACAAGAATCCTAGAGCATCTAGATGCATGTATGATCATCTCTTTAATTGTTCATAATAATTCTAGAGCATCTATATTCATCATCACATTAATTATATTTATTGATTATAAATTGGATATTTTAACAATATTTAATATGTATTGATAAGGTGTCAATTATCTTGATCGACTGACAAGAATAGCATACAAGATTTCATTCCAAGTATCAGGAACACCAGCAAGGCACCAGTGGCTACAGTCTCCCGTTTGGCCATATTTGCCATAAACAGAAGGATGGGCATCTTTTCTGAGTTGAGACAGTGTTGTTATATCCAGCAATGCAACAGGTTTTTTCATGCTTCTCAGGACTTGCTTTATGATGGCCACGCCTGGTGGTAAGCCCCCTGGATATGTTGATCCACGTATTGGTTGAGTTTCTCCTTTGCAGTCTCCTGAAGTTACTCTTGTTCCACTCCGCTCCACTGCTCCACCAATATTCAATCATTGATTTGCAAGACATGGATTTTTTTAATAAGCATTAGTAATTCAAGATATTAAGAAATTATGGAATACTGTTATATTTGTGTAAGTAACATCTATTGAGATATATATTTTGACTTGCACATAAAAATTATGCTCTTTTAGTAAATTATTTATAATTAATTGAATTCATAGATAAATAAATTACAAAAAAATAAAAACTAATGTAAAAATTCATACCTATCTAGATCATATCAGAATTACTTGGTAGGTTTATGAAAGGGTCATAGAATGGTCAATACCCTTCATGAACACAGCCCATGAAATAGCTTCGAAATTCATTTTTATTATTGTACAGTTAATCATCAGGAAATTAAGGTCAATAAATTTTCTCCTTTAAAAAGAACGAAAAAGAAAATATAGGGAAAAGTCCAAATATCTCAATGGGTTCACTCTAGACGTTTAATCATTTGCTCATTTATGTTGAATGGGAGAAAAGAAAAGGAACAAACAGGTGATGCGGTTGCAAAATAATAAGAGGAGACATGGGCTTACTTCAAATGAGTAGGAGAAATGCCCTGAAAGAAAACTTTGGTGACAGCAGGATCAATGGAAGAATCTACCCACTTTGACCAAGTGGTAAGTCCCTTCTTATAAGCCACCAAACGATCCATATCTTTTTGCATCTTCCTTCCTTCTTGAAGGTAATCCCATCTGAAATTCAATAAATAAATAAAATCTCTTGACAAATCTTTTAAAATCAAATAGTTTATATGAAGAAGATTTTTTTTTTTTTTTTTTTTTGGTTTTCACTAAAACTTGCTTAAATGCAAAAATTATATATTTTAGAGAAGGTGTCTTACGGTTGTAATTTTCCTTGATGGAGCCACCAGTGCCAGGTATTGAAGATAAGCATGTCATATCCTTTCCATACATCCCCATTTTTAATGGAATCAAGCTTTAAAACCTTTCGTCTCTTTTTAATCACTAGATCAACCAGAAATGGTTTACGATCCAGTGACACAGACATATTATATTCCTGCACATTCCCATATGCATTTTAAGTCAAAATCCACCACACATGCATGCATGTCCATGGTATATAAAATATATTTTCACATTTTACAAAATACAATATATCTAACCACTGAAAAATGCTTCATCAAGTGAAAGGCACTAATTTGATAATTATTGGTTTATACTTAGTGTAAATAAGTTGAATATCCATGTCACCTCAACCATGTGTACAAAGAAACCTACCGGAAAAGTGAAAGTGGAGAGACCCTTTTTTCCTTGCCCCAATATATATTTGGCTTGGGGCACTGGAGCATGCAACATGCAGGCGAGCGACTGCCATTGATTAAAGCTTAGAGAATCTCCAACAAACAGTATTTTCTTCCCTTTATACCTTTTCCGGAAATCCTGTCCATCAAATCTGCCCACCAACTACAGTTACAGCTAGTTTTATACCTGTCAATTAGACATTTACTCTAAAAATACAATGTTCTTAACTTTCCCTTTTTCAAGTGTATCGATACCCGTGTGTGTCCAGTGGGATATATATCAAAGAAATGTCATTAAACATGATTATATGATAGTAATAGATGCTGTGCTTAAGAAATCATTTCTTTTTTTATTTGGAATAAATTAATCTTCAAATATTTAAAATTTACACATAAAGTTGTTTGGCTGGGTGGTCAAGCACGCTTGATGCTTTCTCAACAAAGAGATACCGGTTCGAGTGTATCTATCCACATAAAATGGATAATTTCAGTTTGACCCACCGATGAGTATGGATAAATTACATGAAACCCCTTCTAGGCTCTACACAGTTTTCTTACTTCAATATAAGTTTCTCTCTCCTATTTAATACAATAGTAGAGTATAAATAATATTATGTTCCGGACTGTATCTTTTGTCATTATTAAGGAGTCTCGACAGTTATAACAATGTACTTGTAATATATATAAAAAAAAGGTTAAATTTAAACATCAAATTTGAAGTTTTTAAACGGCTGATTTTTTTCATAATACTAAATCTGAGGTGACTTTTTGAACTAGTACTAAATATTTAAAATGAGTTTTTTAAACATTGTTAGTGTTTGCAAGCAAAATTAATAATTTACGAACAAATGACTACATAGGATCATTGTTTAGATCGTTGTGCTTTTGCCATCCTTTGTTTGCAAACTATTGAATCTTTTAAAATTTAAAGATCAAATTTGAAGTGTTTGTAGAGCTGATTTTTTTCATTAACACTAAATTTGAGGTGACTTTCTGAACTAGAACTAAATATTCAAAATGAGTTTTTCAAACATTGTTAGCGTTTGCAAGCAAAATTAATAATTTGTGAACGAATGACCATAAAGGATCATTGTTTATCATTTGTTTGCAAACTATTACCACCTGTGATAGTTTGTGAATGTTGATAGTACTAAAAGAAGTTATTCATTTTGAAAGTTTGATGCTAATTCGAAAATGTACACTAATTTTTGAGCTATTTTTTGGGATTCTTTTTATTTATTTTTTTGTTTTTAAGACAATGTGAGATTTAGTCTTTTTAAAATGTATTTTGTTATAAAATTTATTTAGATAAATGTAATAAGGCATATGATAATAACTTCTCAAAAAAGACATCACAACTGTATCTTTTGTTTTTTTGAAATCGTCATAGCTGTTCTTTGCCATAGTGATAATGAGTACAAACAGAAATTTGATTCGAGTTGAAAGGCCTATTATTATTATTTATTATTATTTTTTTCCAATGCATTTGAACAGTTGTATGGACGACAGAGATATTATATTTATACAAAGTGAAAACAAAAAGTCCACACATGAAACTAATTAAACTATACCCAATGAGTTAGCAAAAAGAAATAGAAAAATATATAAAGGGTACCTTGGCATATCACAAGCAGTAGGCTTCCATTTATATTTGAGATAGAACTTATCTGGGCGACCATTTTTCAGGCAATCAAATTCCTTATCAATAAATGGGCAGACAGCAGAGTTATAGAGAGGATAAAAATCATCATGAACCCAACTCCCTTTGAAGAAATCACACCCATTAACTTTTGAATCACCTATCTTTTCAGTAAACGCATCATCATCATCCACTACTTTGGCTCTGGATTGGAGAAGAAGACCTGAGATGAAGATAACAGCACAAAAAAGAGAGGGGAAGTCTTGAAATGCATATCCCATTTTTGAGAGAGAGAAAGGGTAAGGACTTAATTAGGATGAGTTTTGTGGTACAGAAAATAACACCCGTAGTCCTGAGGAATTATTATAACGAAATGCATATACAGATGAGTTTGGAAAGCTGTTGGGACAACTTGGATTTACTTCTAGTTATAAACTTTTTTCCTCATAAAAATCATTTTAAAATCCATCTAAACTTATTCAAATACATTGCTTAAGTGAAATATGTGAAGTTAATGACTTTCTGAATATAATGAGATTTTATTAAATTTCATATAAATATGAATTATACACCTAAATTTTATCGGAATCCATACAAATCTGAAATGAATATGTCTAGATATTAATAGATTAAATATATATATATATATATATAGATTGAATACACCTAGATTTCAATGAAATTCATTCAAATCAGGATTGAATACGGCTAAACTTTTAAAATTATTTAAATTCCAATGAAATCTCAAATTAAATTAATATACCCCCTTAGGTTGTAACTTCTTCTCTAAATTAATGGTGTTTTATTGAGATCCCTTTCTTGATGTAAACCGTAATCTCTTTCTGATTATTTCTCTTTTCTACACAATAATTTGCTCGATCAGTTTTATCCTTCGAACGGAAGCCTGTTCATTCTAGCCAAATGTGTGTTATCATAATGAAGAAAATGATTTTTTTTCTTGATGTGGGATTTTTAATTTAGCAAATATAGTGTCAAAAACAGATTTTGATTGATCATGTCAAAATTAGACATGATTTTATATGTCTAATCTGGGCTTTTATGATGAAAACTCGGATGAATGTTGGTGTTTCCAATGTATTTTTAGTGTTTTTATTTGTAGATTAGAGTTGATGGAAGATGTGTGAAAAGAATGGTTTGAAGGCGAATTTTGAAGTAAAATTTAATGTTAATCAAGACACGCATTTGGGACCTACACTTGCGTGTAAGTGGCGATTGCAAGTCGCCATTGTCAAGCAGAAATTATTGTTAAAGGAGGATCAAGACCAAGGACAGGGTGTCAGTCCTTTCTTATAAGCCACTTTGGTGACAACAGGATCAATGGAAGATTCTACCCACTTTGACCAAGTAGAAAGCCCCTTCTTATAAGCCACCAAACGATCCATATATTTTTGGATCTTACTTTCTTCTTGAATGCAATCCCATCTGAAATTCAATAAATAAATAAAATCTCTTGACAAATCCTTTTAAAATCAAAGTGTTTATATGAAGAAGAAATTTGTTTATTATTAAGATTTCAAAAAAAAAATTGTTTATTGTTATTATTATTATTATTACCATCTTTTGGTTTTCACTAAAACTTTCTTAAATGCAAAAATTATATATATTAGAGAAGGTGTCTTACGGTTCCAAATTTAGGCAAGTTACAATTCGGCAGCAAGAATCAAGGAGGGATCCCTTGATTCCCTCACATTGATTTCCTTCCTTTCTAAGGTGCTAATCGTCGAAGGCAAAGGCATCCTGTATTCAAGAATTATTATTATTATTATTAGGAATAATTTCAAAAAAAACTCATTATAGTTTATAAAAATATCATTTTTACCACTTATGGTTTTATTTTTATCTAAAATTTCTCACGACATTAATAAAAACATTAAAAATACTCCCTAGAGGCGTGTAAAAGGACAACAATGCCCAGATGATCATAAATTGATGATGAAGTAAAATTGACATTTTCTATTAATTTTTTAATATTGGGAGGATTTGGAATAAAAATGAAACCATATTCGGTAAAATGAACAATTTTATAAACTATAATAGGTTTTTTGGGATTATCCCTTATTATTATTATTAGTAGTAGTAGTAAGATTAGTAGTAGTAGTTTTGCTATTATTATTATTATTATTATTATTATTGCTATTACTAGTATTGTTATTATTATTACTATTACTATTATTCTTTTCTGCTTACGTTGTTTCTCTTCTTCTTGTCTATTCTTCTAAAGTTCTCTAGCATTAGAGACAAGCTTGGGATAGGTGTCTTTCCTATTTGCAGGATATGGATTTTATGGTGACATATATTTATTATGAGAGAAATTTTGTTGCAGATGTTTAGCTTTTTGTTCTCATTTTTTTATTTGTTCCACTTGGTGGTGGATGACATTGACTTTTTTGGATAATTTTCTTTTTGATAATTTACTTGGCAAACATCATTATCGATTTAGTTAGTTTTGGCTTTGAGGGGTGAACATTCTTTTTTCCTTGTCGGGTTTTTCCCATTGGGTTTTCTCGATAAAGTTTTTAATGAGGTCTATTTTAGAATTTGATTTGCAAAGGTTTGGTTTCGGTTGAATCTTCTGTTATCTTTCTCTTCCCATGGTCTAGTTATAATATTTCAGAGGTTATTCATTGTTTTGTATTGGCTTTTTGCCTTGCCTTTCTTTGTATATATACATAATAAAACGTTGGTTTTGACCAACAATCTTATATTAAAATAGTATTATTATTATTATTATTATTAGCAGTAGTAGTAGTACTATTATTATTGTTAGGAAAAACATCATTTTAGTCCCTGAGGTGTTGGAAAATATCAAGTTTTTAAAGTTCTTTTGAAAATATTTTTTTTTCATCCCTAACTTTTCAAAAACTCTTCAAAAAGGTTTAAAACCATCAGTCAACTAATGGTCAATATTAATAGAATGCTTAAAAAAATATTTTTACCCTTGATTATTGTTAGTTTTACATAAATTTTTGGATTATCCTAATAAAACAATGAATTTATAAGTTAAATTATCTAAAATTCTTCCGAATTCAAGTTGTTAAAAATGGCCTAAATTCATCATTGATCGTCAATTGACTAACAGTTTGGAATTTTTTGAAGAGTTTTGAAAAAGTTAGGGATGAAAAGAGCTGTTTCCAAAAATATGTTGAAAACTTGATATTTTCTGAAACCTTGAGGATGAACATGAAGTTTTCCCTTATTATTATCATTATAACCTAAACTAAACATTGTCCTCAATGTTTAACTAAAATTTGCGAAGCAAGAAAATGAATCTAGCAAACAAAATAAAAAGAATAAAAATAACAATAATAAAAAAATAAGGCAATAATAAAATAAAACGAAAACAAACTTAAACTAAGTAAAATTAAAATCCAGGAAACAAAGATTCACAACTTAAAAATTAAAACTTGCATGAAATTAAAATTTAAGCAAACTAACGAGACTCTCTAAATAAAACCAAATTAACATGAATCATAATAAAATTAATAGCAATTTAGAATTAAAAGCTAGGACTCCACTGGACTAAACTTAAAGGGACGTGTTGATAGGAAATTCAAAAACAATATAATGTCTCAAAAACTTAAAAAAATAAAAAGGTTCCAAGAAATGGAAAAACGTTTAAGAAAGGCATTTGGTTAGAGTATATTTACTTTTCTTTTTCTTTTTCTTATATTATTTTTGGGAAGAGTTAGAGGTCAGATTTAAAGTGATGCATTTTAAATCAGGGATGAAGGAACCAATACAGAAAAAAATCATTAAAAAAAGTGCTATTTTGTAAGTTAAAAAAAAAAAAGAAATTTTTGAAGATTTCCCTCAGAGTTTTTGGAATTTATTAAAATAATTTAAAAACATTGTTCTGAATACAATCAAAATATCTAAACTAAAAATCAGTAAAACTTATTATCATTTAAATATTTAACTAAAAAATTATTATTAAGTTGGAAATTTTTTGATTTCAAACATAATTTCAAATTGTTAGTACCCTTTTATCTTTTCATCTTCCCTTTTTAAAAATATTTTATTTTATAAGAAGAAATTCAAAGATGTTTGTTTGGCATACTTCTATTTTTTATTCTTAGAACGTTGCATTTTCTTAAAAAATTAAATCCATTTTAATGATGTTTTGTTTTATCCTAAAATGTAGAACTTAAAGATTGCAAGTTTAGATGAAGTATTCAAATTAATATTTTGTTTTAAACTCGAACACATGAATGAGTAGTGAAAGTAGTCAAAGAAGTAGTCACAATTTGTAACATAAAGTACTGTTGTCGGCATTCTGAAGAGACTTAAAGTTTGTTTTAGTTAAATTGTATTTTTTTTTAATTGAACATTATTGATTTTTTAAGATTTAATTCACGTTTAAATATTCTCTCTTTTACATGTTATTAACCAAAATATATTAAATTAAAGTATAAATAGACATATATTAAATTAAAGTTTCATATCAATCATTAGGAGTTTTCAAACATAAGAATTCTGCACCGACTTGTGAATTTGGTGGGATGCTGATTTACTGGAGGACGGGACGTACAATGATTCGAAATTTCACTGTTTTCCTATTAATCTATTACAATGACTCAGAATTGCCACAAGTGAAAAAGTTCTCTTCGTTCAAATGATTAGAAGAATAATTATTAAAATTGGACACAGAATGAAGAAGGATATATTGCTGTAGTTCAACAATTAATCAAGCACAAAAGTGATTTCATAATATTTAGGGATTAATTAACTTGATAATTTTCTAATTTAAAAATAATTTTTCTTTGGGAAAAGCCAAATCTTTGCATCAATTCTATATAATTGACAAATAATCTGTTAATCTCTCTGCGTCATAGCTTGGATGATAAGAATCCTAGAGCATCTAGATGCATGTATGATCATCTTTTTAATTCTTCATAATTCTAGAGCATCTATATTCATTATCATATCGATTATCTTATAGATTATAAATTTGATATTTTAACAATATTAAATATGTATTCCAACATGATTTATGAAGGAGTTTTAATTATGGAAATTTATTTTCATTTATTTAGTGCATTCTTGTATTTAGAGAATTATGTATTTAGATAATTTATGTCAATTAATATGGTGCATGTATGTGAGAGTTAATTGTATTGTATTTATGAAAGTTTATTCATAACTCTCTCGGGAGTCCTATATATACTTAGGTGGTGTAGTCATTTGAGCAAGTGTGACGAAACTTGAAAAATTGCGAGTGAATAGTGGTGAGAAACTAAATTGTATCAAGTTGGAAGAAAGGTGAATAGAACTTTATTTTCTTTCAAAAAATATTTTTTTTCTTATTAAGTTTGAGTGAATTCTCACCACCAAGTTTCCTTCAAAGTGGCATCAGAGCCAACTATTTAGAGTGTTAGGTGTTAGGAAAAAATGGCCAACAACAGTCTTATCCCTTTTCAAGTACCTCGTCTCACTAAAGAAAATTACAGGACTTGGTGTATCCGTATCAAGGCTTTACTTGGCTCACAAGATGCATGGGAGATAGTTGACAAAGGATACATGGAATTTGAAAATGAACCTTCTTTGACTCAAGAGCAAAAGGATGCTTTATATAACACAAGGAAAAAGGATCAAAAGGCTCTCACCATAATCCATCAAGCAATTGATGATGGAATGTTCGAGAAGATTTCTAAAGCAACCACTGCCAAGCAAGTATGGCAGATCTTGGAGAACACTTTCAAAGGTGTTGATCAAGTCGAGAAAGTGCAGCTTCAAACATTGAGAGGTGAATATGAAACTTTACATATGAATCAATCTAAGTCGGTTTCATATTATTTTGCAAGAGTTTTAAAAGTTGTAAATGATATGAAGAGATATGGTGAGAAGTTGAATGATAGCCAAGTTGATGAAAAGATCCTTCATTCCCTAGATGAAAAATTCAACTTTATTGTTGTAGCTATTGAAGAATCAAAAGATTTAAAAGATTTGTGTATGATGTTGGTTAATCAACTCATGAGTTCTTTACAAGCCCATGAAGAAAAACTTTTGAAAAAAAAAAAAAAAACAAAAGAAAAGACTCCATGGAGCAGTGATGAGGACTTAAATGTAGATCCAACCTAAGTGTAGATCCAACAATAAGCCCAATTTCATGCGCAAAAACACACATTGAACAAGATAAAGTGGAATCAATTTACTCACATAATGAGCAAATTAATTCTCTAGAGTCAAGCTAACGGAATTGACTTAGCCCTATCTAGAATCAAATCATAGGATGACTTGAATTTTAGCTCAAACAATCTTAAGTAAAACTACCTAGAAAAGCCGAAGGCAATAAGATAATTACCATGTAAAAATTGCAGGATTTTATTAATTCTTAGAAGCCAAAAACATAATTACATCCCTAAGCTAACATGGCTATTTATAGTCTTCACTCCTAATCTAAAATGAACTGATAATATCAATTTTATTTATCTAGAAATTAATTAAAGATAATCCTAATCCTAAATTATCACAAAACTTAATAAAAAATAATTACAATAAAAGATAATCCTAAACATGATAAATCTAAATTAATAAAAATTCCAAATTAATAGAAATCCTAGATTAAGTGAAACTCCAATTTGTTGAGGTTCTCATCCTTCCCCCATTCTTCAAAATTATCCTTGTACTCAAGGGTAAGATTTGGAATGGTGACCCCATATTTGTTGAGAGTCAATGGTTGATTAACCAGTTTTATTTTAATCTTTGGACATGTATCATTACCATCATCGAAACCAATTTGGTATCCACCTCCTTTTAAATGTTTGCTTGAACTCAATGACGACAGAATCATACATCACTCTCCACGATATGGGACACTTAGTGATTGTTTGGATTCGTTTTTTAAAACCGTTTTTCGTTTTCAAAAATGAAAAATGCTTAAAAATATGTTTGACAACCAATTTCAAAAACATATTCAAACATATTTTTGAAAATGAAAAATATATTTTCAAAAATTATAACATGAAAGTGGAAAACGATTTTTTTTTCTTTTTTCTGTTTTCCATTGTTTTCAAAAAGGATGGAATTGTTTAACAAGAAAAATGAAAAAAAAACAAAACAAAACAAAGAAGCAAAGAAGAAGACGATGACACAAGAAGTCACAAACTAGTCATAAACCCAGTCACGATGAAGATGAAGACGACGATCGGTTCAACATAAAACAAATAGAAAAAAAAATAAAAAAAATTGAGTTACAAACCAGTCATAATTCGAGTCACTGAAGAAGAAGATGATGACGACTGACATAAGAAGAAGATGATTTTTGATATAAGAAGAACAAGAAGATGTTGATCACGATGAAGACTCCGACAGTGGTTCACTGAAGGCTCGAAGAGGGCAGATGGCTATGATGGAGAGGATAGATAGAGAGAGAGAGAGAGTAGTGGGAGAGAGAGAGAGAGAGATGTGTGTGAAGAAGATAAAGAGACTATAATGGAGAGAGAGAGGTGAAGTTAGAGAAAAAGTTTTTATTTTTTTAATCATTTTTTGTTTTCCAAAACGGTACCAAACAACTTTTTTATTTTTCGTTTTCGAAATAAATTTTCAAAAATACTACCAAATATATTACCTTTTTTGAAAACATTGTTTTTAAAGACATGTTTTTTGTTTTTCAAAATACTTTTAACAAACATAATTTTAAAAATATATCCAAATGCACCCTTAAGTTCTTCATGGGTCATGGGCCTTATGGCACTGCTTAAGAGGTCAACTTGAGCTTTAATTTCCACATGCCCTACATGAAGTTCCACAAGATTGATTGGAAACAAAAAATGATCCCTCATCTGGAGAACGACCCACACCAATCTAGTCTCTAATAATATCCTGTAATCAATACAATAACAACTACATTCACACTAGACTTTATGATGACTTATTAAATATATGTCAGAGGAAGTGATAGATTTTCCAAGGAAATTGTTATTTTGTCTTTGATGGTGCTTTCAAAGTCTCAAGTTTAATACGCTATACTTCTTTTGTGGTTACTATACAGTGAGGTCCTCAAGTACTAGAATGGTTACTAAGTACTTCTAAGATCACTTAAGCGTTGTAGTTCAATTTTCTGTAGTTGTTTTGGTCAGAACCTTCAGCCTAATGGCATTGCCAAACAAAACATCTTTACAATTATGATCTCCATTTTGGGAGTTACATTGTTTATTGGTTATATTGTACTTATGCAGGTTGATATACATTTTATGTATATATCGTTTAACTTTCATATGCCCTTAAGATGAAACGCAGAAAAGTTTAAACTATTTGTATCATTGTTGTTTTTTATGACAAAGAGATCTATGTAGTCTGTTCAAGAAAGAGAAGAGAAGAGAAAGCAGAAGATAAAATCGATAAAGAACAACATGCCCTTCAGAAAGTTTTTTGAGAATCTTTAGTCACAAGTAAAGGAAGGCCAGCGCCATTCCATTTGGCAAGAAAATCACAGATACGAAAGGTATTGATGTGGTGAATTTGCCTAGCAATCTTTCTAAGGGCCTGACAAAGGAAATAAAACGAGAAACTATGTTTAGAATTGCTCAAGAAAGTGAGTCACTCTATCTTTGTGGAATTATTAAACTATCAAAATCCTTAAATTTTAATTAAGTAATGATATAAATCCCATTTTGTTTCGGACATTTAATCTCAACTCATAATGAATGATTGTTTATTAACAATTATTTATATCACTTAAAAAATACATCTAATCATGAATTAACACATCATGAGTGAGTATACAAAAGGTGGGATGTCTAGCATTATTGATTATAATTTCATTATGTTACCATTTTTTTCATCAATCTATGAACTTAATTATAAAGAAGCTCATAAATGATTGACATATAGGAAAATTAGATGTAGCTACATGTATATTATATTATATATATATATTGCCTGCCTACATATATTTCCTTCCATTCTCTATAATTAAGATATTATTCTAAAGTCTAAACTTTAATTCATCATAAAATTATTGGATATTAGATCTATTCTCATTCTTACTTTGTGTATAAAGGTAGAAGAGTTTGAAGGTGAAGTGAAGCATTGTTAAAAGAGTTGTGTGATTGTGTCAAGCCAGTTTCCTACACTGAGTGCACTATTGTCTGAAACAAAGAGCCAATTGATAAAATGCTTTCTTTGGGTCAAGATAAGCCATAGACCTACTCCTTTAGGAGTGTCAACATTGGCTCCTCAAGCATTGCTTATCACAGAAGCATCACTAACATTCTTAAAACAAGTGAATTCTATGGAGAAGAACTTGTTGCTTGGTTTTAGGCTAACCCATACTCATGTGACCCCCCTATCTCAACCAAAAGTGTTCAAACACTTACAAAAGGTGATGGCTTCATTTTTTCACCTGATGACTTGAAAATTATACTAATTAAGCATCACAAGATTGTTTTCATACAAGCATACTGGTGTTTCACAATGATGAAGAAACATCAGACAATTGAGGGACAAATCTCTACTCAGGACCAAACGCTACCAACGGAGTCTAGGTTGTAACTATCCTTGGAGATCAGTGTTCAACAACCATAAATTGGTCAAATCTATTGTGGTTATTTTGCTCCGTCCGTCCACAAATTACATTGTAAGGCAAAAGGCCACAAGCTACTTAGACATGCACTTACAAGTTAAAATTATTAATGTAAAATTCATTCACTATCTTAGGACAATGAAATTCGGTGTAAGAAATGCTATGTAGTATTCAAACTATCTTGCATGTTTCATTATATTTAAAAAAATCTGAAGGGCTTTGTAACTTTGGTTTCACTGGACATATCTCTTAAGAAATGAGCAAAATAAAATGGGATCCTAGTTTCACATCAGAAAAGAAGCAAGTGCGAAGAGATTTTCAAGTTTATATAAGGAGTCCAAGGCTTTTGTTTCTAATTGTCCCAGTCAAATTACAATTTGAGTATTGTATTTGACTCTAGTTAAAATTTCTTTTTTGTTTATCTTATTTTAGAGCGTAGAAGGGTGTGAATTAATATATACTTTAAAAAATATGAGTGTATTGGGCTCGTGGGATTTGAGATGATAGACTATGTGATTGTAACAATTTTTGACATAATGAATTTCTTTTTGAGGGTCATGGTTTTTTCTTCTGTTTTAGAGTTTTCCACCTAAACTCCTTTGTTTTGGTGATTATTATTATTTTCTAATTTATTTCTCTATTAAGATAGGTTTCTATAGGAGATTTTGAGAACCAATTTTCCCAACACTGTGTAGATTTTGAATCTATAAATTCTATGATAAAAATGTTCATAATAAAAATTAAAACTTTTGTTAAGAAAAACACATTACTATTGAAAAATGAAGATAATTCTATTTTCCTCTTGATGATTGACAATACGTTGTTCTATTTTCCAAACTTTGATTTAACTAAAATTTCCCATAATTAACGTTTTTGTATTTTTTTTCAAATCTCCCTTTTGTTAATATTCTATTAAAATTTTCCAAGTTTAAATGGCAAAAGGTAATTTATATTTTAACATACATAAAATTAATAAGAGGCTTTAAAGTCATAGGATTGTGCAAGACATAGAGGGTTTAGTATAATTAGTTGTTGGCGGCAGATAAAATTTATTACACACCCATGTTTTAATAAGATTTTTTTTTTTTTTTAATTAAAACACTAACACCTTATGAGGCATATGGCTATTGAAACATACCAAGATGTATCATTAATAGTACGATCTGGATAACTACTTCCATACTTGAGAGATAATAACTCCTATCATGAGGAGAATACTCATCACAGCTTGTGTTTTAATTAGTGTTTCATAAATAGCTAGGCGCAAGTTTGGCTGCCGATCGATGGTCAATCTATTGACCGACGGCCAAATTTGGTTAAATTTATAAAAAAATTTTGTATAGCCAAAATATAAACATATGACCACAAAATATAATAAAACTTAATCAAACCTATTAAAAAAAAATACATGGCCAAAATACAATTATCTAACCACAAAACATTATAAAATCTTATTAAACCTATAAAAAAGAAAAATCATATGACCAAAATACAATTATATGATCATACAACATCATAAAACCTGTTTTATACAATCTTAAAAGCACATTAGCACAATCACATGACCACAATAAACTAGATGCCTTAAAAAAATAAGAATTCAAATGTTTCATTTTATTTGAAAAGTCATAAAAACACTATCTAGATGTCTTATGTAATCACAAAAAAGTCATAAAAGCACAAGAAAATGTCCAATGATTACATGCCAAGTAGCAACCAAAAATGAAAAATTCAAAATCCAAAGTCCAAACAACTAAAAGGAAGTACGTAAACAACTAAAATAAAATAAAGAGCCTAAAGATTCGAAGGATTTAACCACTCTTCATCTCCGTAAAAGTCTTCCACAACTTGTTCATGATTAGACCTAATCTCTAAATCAATGTTCTCCTCCTCCTCCTCCTCCTCATCTTCAGAATCAAAATCATCTGAATCAAGTTGTCTCATTTGCCTTGTTTAGGGCTCTACTTCATCATCATCATTACCACCCGCAACAAGCCATCCATATTAAACAAAATTAGCCCAATTTCAATGCCATGTCCAACACATATTTGTTTGGTTAATGCTGAAATTTGCAGGTGGCAGTGGCAACAATATTCCTACCACTAAAATATTATCAGTCGTTCATATTAAACAAAAATAATATGGTCTTTGAAAAAGAAAAAAAGTTAAAAAAGAAAGTAATATAAATAAAAAATTAACAAAAACAATATGGTTTAATTTCAAAACAACATGTGAAAGCTACTTTGTTTCCGCAGAAGGCAGGAAGGGCATGTGCCCGGCCCAGACTTGCCAACTTATTATTGATTAATTAAGCTTGCAGTCAACAAGTTGGATTATTTTTTTTCCTCGATTTCTTTGTTGTCAACCACTCACGTATGATAATTTGAACAAGGTCAATTTTTATTATTGTGACAATAGTATAGTTTAAATATAATGTTTGAGCTGGCTGACAATAGTAATTAGCAAGGACATAGGATATTAAAATTACTTTCTGGTTGACTATAACTATAGCTATTTGGAGTCATGCTTAATCAACATTATAACCGACCAAGCAGCAGCAATATTCGCCTACACCATTTGCCTATTCTGTTAAGTTTACTTCAAGCTAATTGGATTTTCGGGATATAGCAACTCTTAAAAATAAAAACACTTCCCACGTCTTGCATTTTAATAAAACATTATTGGTCGGATTAGTATCTTTGACCTCTTACGATAAAAGAGTTCTCATCCACTTCTATTAAAGAATGGTGTGTATATATATATATATATTTTAAAAAGAACATAATTTAAAATTCCATATTACAAAAATATTTTAGCACCAAGTTATTAACAAGGAAAAAAAAAACAAAGGTAAGGTATAAATTGAAAGGATTCTATAGTACTTTATTTTCACTAGCACAGTGAAACAATGCATAATAAATTCATTAATTGGAACTAATGTAATGATTAATGATGAACATAATAAGTTCTTTCATTAATTGGAACTAATGTAATGATTAATGATGAACATAATAAGTTCTTACATATTTTTAACTCTTAAAATAGATTTATTAACTCTTCAATTTAATATTTATGCATTGACTGAAGTTATTTTTGGAGAAATAGATTAAGGAGCTTGCAGTGAAATTTATGTTGCTGGTTCTCAATTGTCATTTACATAAATATGTTATTGTGTATGGAGTCACTAGCTCCCATCACAATCTTATTTAAAAAAGTCATGTTACCGTGTCACACTCACAATATAGGAAATTGGACATTTTCAAACAAGGCACCTGCATGGAAAACCATTCATGCTAGACCAAAAGCAAAGTCAGATGCCGTCTCCACTTTTAAAAGCAAACGTATACATTATGATGGGACATATATCATTAAATTGATTGCTTTAGATTTAACATGGAGGAAGATTTTAACATCTATGAAAAGTCACAAAAGTAAGGAGGCGGCGGCGGGGGACAGAAAATGTAAGAAAGAATGAATACATGATGGTGGCCCGTGCTTGAATTATAAGCTCGAGAAAAAATGAAAATTGGAAGGGGACCACTACCCTTAATTTGTGATCATCTCAAGTGGATTGCCAGTGATTTTGAAGCTTTTAGAGTTAATTTGCAAGCTATTGTACATGTTCTTGTTTTAGCTTCCATTATTACGAAGATATCTCTTTAAATTACTTGTATCTGGGATTTGGATACACACCATTGATTGAGTACTTTTGAGGGAATTTACTCATGATTCTATTTAATGAACTTAGCATTTTGATGGTTGTACTGTAGTAGGATTAATTTAAATATATAATTATTTTTCACCAATAATTAATGTATGCCATGTAATTTTTTATTTAATGCTATTAATTAATCTGTGACAAGCTTTGTAATATTTATATACAAATATCTTTCGTCCTATATTTTTCAATGTATTGTTTTACATAGAATGCTTAGGATTTCTACATATAGGCCAAATGGAACCTATAACTTAGTGTTGAAGTCAACTTCCACTATATGTCTATGCTTTCTCTCAGGAAGACCATTTTGTTGGTGAGTATAAGGGCATGGATGTCTAAAAACTATACCACATTGAGCAAAATAACTAGTTAAGGACCTAAACTCACCACCCCAATCACTTTGAATAGATTTAATTTTTCTATCAAAGGCTAGTTCAATAGATTTTTGAAAACTCAAGAAGGTTTCTTTTACTTGAGCTTTTGAAGAGAGAGAATAGATCCAAGTATACCTAGTAAATGCATCAATAAAATGAACATAATACTGGTAACCTTGATTGGAAAGATGTGGAGAGGGACCCCAAACATCAGTAAAAATTAGTTCAAGTTCAAGAGGAGTGGCGTAAATAGTTTTAGACTTTTGATATGGTAACTGATGTGATTTTCCACATAAACAAGCATCACAAAAATCTAAAGATGATATGGCTATGCATGGTTTGTTTAAAGACCTTAAAATCTGCTTTAAAACAGGAAAAGAGGGGTGTCCAAGTCTAGTGTGCCACACAAACATCTCAGAAGAATTTTTAGCAGTAAAAGCATGACAATTTCTTATCGAATTATGAGTAGAACAAGAGGAATGCATACTGTTTTGATCTTTACAAGCTGGTTCTATAGTATTATTTATCAACAAAGAACTAGAATCAACAGTATTCAACAAGCTAGAATCATTTTTATTTGACAAACAAGTGACAGAATATGAAGGACATTTTGACAGCAGAAAAGCTAAGAGTTTAGATGACTTGAGCTTGAGATTTAGCAGCTGTGAGGTCCAGTTGGTATAGTCCATTTGTCAGCTCCCCTTGCAGTAGTGTAATCCTCGAATTCTTGTCCTTGATCGCACAAGAATTTGAGTCAAATTCCACAATTACATCATTGTCTTTTGTAAATTGGGAAATGCTCAAAAGGTTTTTAGTAATGTTAGGAACATGTAGGATATTATTTAAAAACAAGGTGGTTTGAGGTCTAGTGTGTGACAAAACAGGTGTAGAACCAATATGAAAGATATCAAGTTTAGTGCCATTACCTATTGCAACCTTTTCTTGCCCTTTGTACTCTACCTTATGTGTTAGATTCTGAGGATCTGTAGTGATGTGGTTACTGGCACCACTATCAACATACCACGATGAGTCAGCAATAGTACTTAGAGATGCAATATATCCATTTGAAGAAGCAGTATATGGAGTAGCAATGTATGCACTTGGAAGGCCAGTAAACTGTCTAGTCTAGTAACTCCCTTGGTGAGCCAATCCTTAATTCCCTTGTTCAGATGATAGCTGATGAGAATAGGCCTGATAGTTCCCTTGAACTTGACCTTGATCCTGAAACTGCCCTGACTTAGCTTGAACATTTTGCAGGTTTAATCCTTTAAAGGATTGATCAAACCTTTTATAGCATGAAGAGACAACATGCCCAGCTCTGCCACACAACTGACAAATTATCTTAGGACCAGTTCTACCTCCACTTCGACCACTGACCTCGGCCTCTAAATCGACCTCTTGTAGATCCTCCTCTAAAACTATTAGTGTATGCATACTGAGCTGACAAATGGGACAAATCAACAGAAGTGGTAGCATTGTGTAATGCCAAACGGTTTTCATAGCTCATAAGTTGGAATTGCACTTCTTGCAATGTACCAACATCCTGTCTTGATGTAATATTCACCACAACTGAATCGAATTCTGGTCTAAGGCCACCAAGAATATACGAAATCAGATCTTCATTAGACAAAGGCTGTCGAGCAATGGCCAATTTCTCACCAAAAGTTTTCATCTTTAGTACATATTCACTAACACTCAATGAGCCTTTTCTAGTTGATTGCATTTCTGTTCTAATCTGTAGTACCCTGGCCTTAGATTGCTGAGCATATAATGTTTCTAAAGCTTTCCATATTTCAAAAGAAGTGGTGCAATGAGTGACTTCACCAAACACAGATTCACTTAGAGTTGACAATAACCAACATACAATTAACTGGTCAGTCTTCTTCTAAGCTAGAAAATCTTCATTCAAAATCTCTTGTTCTTCATCAACAAACTTAGGTGGACACTTTCTAGGATTTAAAACATAATCCTCCAAATCAAAAGCACGTATTGTAGGTAAAACTTGGTGTTTCCAGAAGTTGTAATTACTTTGATCAAGCTTTATGGGAAGCTTAAAATTGAGATTAGAAGAGAGTGAATTCACCTGAGAATTTCGGGAATGTGAGTTTGTTTGAGTCATATTGAGTGTCTCTAACGCTTCTTTTTCAGCTTGAAAATCAGAATCTACTATAACAAGACTATAATCTTGCCAATAAATCACTCAAGTGAAAGTGCACAATTAATCAAGAAACTACTAAGAGAACTTCAATCGAACACCTCTAGTGCCATTAACAAAAACCAACTATCAAACATCATCTCCAATATAAACCCTAACACAAAATTAACAAAGAAAATCTCCACAGATTCGTACCTCAGCAAAGAAATCACATCTGAGCTCTTAAAGCTCTTCAAAGCTAATACTTTGATGCAGAAGTTGATTGATGTTTCATGGTGACCTTGACAACATCGATCATGGCTCTGATACCATGAAAATGTAAACAAGAAACACAAATCACAAAGAAAAGAAATGCAAGAACTGGTCAAATCTAAAAATACTTTTCATTAACTCTACTTTTACAAAGTCAAACCAAATACACTTTATATAGTTCTTCAACTAGCAAGTAACTAATTGAGCTAACTAACTGACTTCAACACTTAGTGATTTTTAATATGATTACATTATTTTTATATATAAAAAACAATGTGTTGGTTTCTAATATGCTTTTATAGACATCGAATTAATGGGTAAATAATATTTAAAAGCACCACATTAATTTGTGATGGACTCTATACATTTTGTTTGATCGTTTCAAGTATAATATTCTTGCATTTTATTTTGTTAGTTGTTTGAGATTTTATTTGTCTTTTCTTACATATAAAGTAGAATTTAATTTATCTTTGAAAATTAATTGATTAACTAGATTAAAATTTAAATAAATTTGAATTTTTGGCTTTTATTTTCCACAAAATCCTGATGGGACAATCTCGAACTTGCACAAACTATTTTACAATGGATTCGTAAAGTCATAATATGAATTATTATTATAATTTGCACAACAATTAAAATATATACATTGTTTCACTTGAACAATAACTTTTTGAATGTTTATCTATCTAGAGTTAATGCATAGCAACCGTTGATCATTATCCCCAAATGAATATTTATATTTAGGAGGGTATATTCAATCTAGATTTCATTAGAGTTTGTTAGAGTGTTTTTTAATGATAGATTTTGATGGATTTCATAGATTTCCTAGATTCCATCAGATTTTGTTAGAATTCTATTTAAGAGTTTGTTGGTTTATTTAATGGATTCTATCAGATTTTGTTAGAATTCTATTTAGAGTTTGTTGGATTTTTTACATAGATTTAAATAGAATTTGATATATTTAAATGGAATTGTTCATGAGTTTATCTTTAAACAAAAACTTCATATGATGACTAGTATGTTGTAAAACTTGGCCTAACTTTCACCGTTTATATGATTATTTTATTTATATAAATCACATTAAAACTTATTACAATTAAGTTTTCTATTGAGAATAGAGAGTATTGATGTTTCTATTGTTTGCTTGCTTAGCAATCCATTAGCATCACGCCATTCACGATTGATAGCTTCAATCATAAGTTGCAATAATAAATTGCTTTGTTCCACAGTTCAACTGTTATAATTTCCCCCAACTTTGCCTTTCCCTTTCTCATTTTGTTGTTGTGTTTCTTCCGTGTATAAGTATACTAATGACACATGGAAGTTACTATTAGTTATATATTTTTCAACCTTGAGTTAGCCTTCTAAATTAAAATATCTAATACAATTATTTAATATACTCCCTTTGCTACTAGCCATAATGAATAAAAAGAAAAATCAAACTTACACCCAACAAACAATTACAAATTACATGCTACAACATATAGTTTTGCCAATGAAAAGAAATCGGGGTCATGTTACTATATATTGTATATATTCATATTTGTTGGTAGCCTAATTTGCAAACAACTATAGGATAGGTTTGTGACAATAATGGAATCCTAGAAATAGATATTACAAATAGTCTTTAGTTGTTTCATGTATACAATTGTTTTGTTACAGTTGCAATATGTTTTATTGTTTGCAACTTTTTCATGTATCTTATCTTAACTAGTCTGGTTCTAACAAGAACAATTGGGATGTATATCTCACTTTTTTAAAAACCTCATCCACTTTCAAAACCAAAAAAATATATATTAGAAAATACAATGATAAAAACAGTATTGTTAGATTTTTACATCTTTTAACTTATATGACCTCTCTATCCAAACTACTCTTCCACAAAATTTGTCTTCTTTTTCCTCTCATTGATTTCTCTAAAAACATCTACTCTTCTATATATATATATATATATATATATATATTTTAATTTATAAGTTACATGTAATAAAAAGTGTTTGCGGGCTACCTATCAACTATTTGATGAAATGTTTCAATGATACTCTTATAAAATTTTAAGGCATTTGTGCCCACATTAATACTTTATATTCAATCATGCGAGTTGTATAAATTTTTTTCTTTACTTACATTAATGTCTTTAAATTTTCACTTGGTAATTACATATTAATTTCAATTAAAAAGAAAAAAAAATGTTAACAAAACAGATGATAATCATCCACCACAAATAACATAAATAACATAAAAATAAAAAAAATTCAATCTCACTATCTTCCCTTCAACAAATCACAGAACAATCAATTCAAAATCCAAAATATATATGAAATTGGTTGAATCAAGAAACTTGTGAAGTGGATTTGAAAGCCAAAATAAAAAATAACGATTGAATATGGAAGAGAATACAAAACATACATTTTCAATTCACCAGTACTTTGCCTGTTTCAAGAGGAGGAAAAAAGAGTGAATAAAAAACCTAACAAATCTTTAGGGGTACGATAAGATTTCATATGGGGTTTTTTATTTATACTTAGGGTTTAAAAAATCCATCACAATCCATTAAAATACAATTCCTACAAAGTTATTGATTTTTTGAATATACCTAAACTTATTTGAATTTCTTAAAAATTTAAATTGAATACACTAAAATTTCATTGGAATCCTTAAAAATCTAGATTAAATACACCTAGATTTTAATGGAATTCTAAAAAGTATAGATTGAATACACCTAGATTTTTAAAATCCAAAGGATTCCAATGAATTCCTAAGTTGAATACACCCCCCTTAGTCTATACACAATTCCAATATCTTTGTCTCTCCTAACGTGAACACATCGATAACCTAGTATTTTGGTCTCCTAATATTCAAACTATCATATGTTTTTCTTTACTTGAAAGAATTCTTTATCAACTTTTATTGTGAAAACTTTATGTAAGCAAAAACAAAAAACAAACAGGACAAATACAAACACTATCATTTACTTGACGGACTCATGCATGGTGGGTAGAATATGATTGGAGAGCTAGTGCATTATATTAAATATTCAGTTTTTATTATTACGAGAACGTGGGTTATGTTATCCATAGTGTTTTCATGGCAGATTCCTGCTTATCGGCAAGAAAACTTGTTGGACATCTTCACAATTATAAAAAAGATGGAATATTTTTTCTTGCTTTTCACAAAGTTTTTTCCTTCATTCTCCTTTCTATGCTTCTGGTTGACTATAATATAATGGTGCGTTAGTCTTTCTAGTCATGCTAAATCAAGAGTATAACTGACCAAGCAGCAGCAAGTTAATGTTCGCCATTACAATTTAATTACCTAGTCAGAAGGAAGGGTGCTCGCAATTTTACTTCAAGCTACTTGCATTTTCCATTGTTGATAATGTAAGTGACTCTTTGTTTTATCTGTCATTCAGCGTGTGATGTGTTAATTTCTTTAGTTTTTAACCTGCTTGAGTTAACAAAAAATACTGATTATATATGTTGTTATCTAAGTCCTTAAACTCTATGTTGATCCTTTGATTTGCTACGTTCCTGTGATCAATGATGAGGAAAACTTGCTAGATTTTGATAGATCATTTTCGGCTATTCTCTTGGTTCTCTATGTTGTTATCTACGTCCTTAAACTCTTGATCTATGTTTATAAAGTTAAGAAATTAGATGCGGTTCACGCCCAAAACTCTTGTGGGTATTTGTTGTGTTTGCTCCACTCGTGCATGTCTTCACAAATGCAAGCGGCAGACTCATTTCTACTTTACTTAATGATTATTTTTGTATTTGAGTGTTCAGCTAGCAATGAAAACCGATAGTCGTTTTAAGTAATTTTTCTGAACTTAAGGATTATAAACATAGTTATATGTACAGAACAATGGTAACTGCATTCTTCTAAATTAGAATTATATTCAAGATCTCCCACCTGAGAGGCTCTAGTGTTTTAAGAGAACTTAAAAACAATTACTTGCCAAATTTTATTTTGATGTTTCACAAGTATATGTTTGTTCATCTAGTAGTTTGTGTATATATATATTAATTTGATTATATCACTTGTTGCACAGGGGCTGCTGCTGCTTATACTAATTGTCAAGCCAACGACAATCGTTAGAGCTTCAATATTTGCACTTGGAACGGCCATATTCCTTATTCTGCATTTGGGCAGGATGTTGGGAATCTACAAATTGTTTATAGCTGCGCTGCAAATCCTTCAGACAAACGAATGAAAACTGCACTTCTCAGAATTTTGGTCAATCTTCTACTTATATGGAGGTCATGTAAGTTAAATGGTCTTTTAAATTTGATGATTTAAAACATTCAACAGAACTTTTACTGATAATATAGTTTTGTGGATACCTTTCACGTAATCTTTTATAAATAATGCTAAATATTACACATTTTGTATCTCACTTTCACTCTAATCATTGACATGATAATTAGTGAATGAATATATTTTATAATGAGAAAAATTCAAAATTACCCAAATAAAAAAAAAAAAAATCATTTTTAACTTGTTCCAAGAAAATATTTGTTTTTAATCCCTTAAACAAATTAATTGTATCCAATATCCTTTATTGACCAAAATACTCTTGAATGTGATAGGAGAGTCTCTCATCATGCTTGAGAGCCTCCCATGACACCCAAAAGCCTCCCGTCTCACTTGACTGTGACAAGAGAGTCTTGCATCATGCTTGGGCGTGACGGGAGGTAAGCGTGATGGGGTATCCTCCTATCACGCTCCTCCTATCACGATAATCTTGAAAATTTAATAATAGGGGCATTTTATGAATCATGGGGTGTTAGGTGTAATTAATCTGTTTGAATGGTCAAAAATAAATTTTATTTGGATAAAAATGATTTTTGGTTTTGAAATGGTGTAGTGTTTGAGATTTCCACAAATAAAATGAAATTAATAACTATTAATATGTCACATCATTAATTGGTATTTAAGTGAGATACAAATGATGAAATTTTTTAGCATTATTGAATATTTATTGGTCAGTAGTTTACTTTTTTATCATGGAAAAATAATTATTGCTTATGAATATTAGTTTTATTTTGTTTTAATCTAAATCTAATATCGGAACATGGAGCATCCAAAATAGCTTCTAAGATTCACAAATTTTATCAAAACAGTTCCTCAATATAAATTAAGTTACTCTGTCAATCATGTCCAATAGTCAAAGGGTATATGAATCTTTCACTATATAAAAACAAATTTTAATTATAAATCATAATTTAATTATAACAATAATTTTTCAGAAAACTACTGGTAAATTTAAAATTACTTTGAATCTTTACTTTTCTAGGTAGGAGTTGTAGAACTCAACAATATTAGGGTCACAACGTCTAATTTGGTTTATTATTATTATTATTATTATTATTTATTTAAGGGTTCTCTACCATTAGATCATATTGGAAGATAATGATTTTCTAATTTATTCGATTTTTTGGTTCAATAATCAACGATATCACACACTTTGAGATAAAAACAGATATTCAAAATGGAATCCCTATATTATTTTCTTTATACCTACTAAAGCTACCTTATAAGCTCAATAGTAAAATTAAAAATTCAATTGTATTTTAATTGGGCGTATTTTATTTGTAACAAAGTGACTTACTGCCTGGCCTTGCCTTCCCTTGTCTTATAGCTATTAGGAGGCTTGTGGTACTTCTTTGTGGTATGGAAAAAGATGGAGTGCTGGAACAAAGCTTGCAAAAATCGTAGTGATTGCCGTTACGGTGACCATGGTTTCATTGTTCGTTCAGAAAACAACAGTTTCCTTGATGATATTTGTTTTAACAAGACAGAAAGCACAACCTATGAGTTGGGAATCTTCAAGGATGCTCTTCAATATCGTATCGTGGAGACATCAAAGATTGGGAATAAACTGTCGTATTGTTTCAGATGGGGCGCACAAAATCTTAGGTTTGTGCAAAGTATTTATTTTATAAAGTCCCCATTTTCATTTTTGAAAAAAATATAGTCTCCATTACTTCTGACATATATTAATTACATTTCTCTGACTTTGTAATAAATCATATTGTGTTTTTATATAGTTTCAGTTGTGTTTGTATCATAAATTTTCAAAACAGACATACAAAGAGATCAAACTTTAGTTCAGGCATACAATTTGTTTTGTGGCGTTGTCCACTATATATCTAATGTCTATACATCATAGCCATTCTCAGTGCACTGCCCAAGTGCAAGTAATTGATCAGGCAATACACAGCACATATGCAGTGGCGCTTGGTGTGAAAAGGTGCACCACTTCACACACTGATTATGTGTTTCTCTGTAAAGAGACTTGATAGATTGTCTCTACAAAGAGGCACAGACTATATAAGAGACACGATCCAGGGTAGATGTCGACTCAGATTTAGCTAATACATAAGAATTGTATGAACACAAAATAGTTTTAGGAAGAGGTTTATTTTCTTTTAATTAGTATTTAAGGGCTGTAGATTTAAATCTAATAATCAATAATAAATTCGATAACTATACAGATCTTGTATAATTGTTTCTTCATAATTGAAGCTGGAGAGTAAGAAGTTTTAAGATTAATCTCTTATAATATATTTATTTATAATTTTTCTGTGGTTATGGTCAAAACCTTGAACTAAGTACGTGTTGAAGAATGAGCCAAAATAGTGGATCCATGTTTGTGTCAATAAGTTCTAGTATTCAGGAAGTTTGTTTATTGTTCTCTGATTTGTTAAGTGGGCCTATGTTTGAGAATATTTTTTTGCTTTAGTAGTTAAGTGAAAGTTGTTCACGTGCCTTCTTTCTCTATGTAGTTAAGATAATGGGGTAAAGATAGTTTATTTTGTAAGCCTATATAATAGGCCCTATTGAAGTTAATAAATTATTTGAGAGCAAATTCCAAAAACGACTACTTTATTTTTCTCTTTCTTTATCTCCTCTATTCTTTATTAGTTTTTAAAAGCAATCTTTGTCCTTTACCCAACAGTACGCATGCACGAGAAAACATCTTTGGGATTTTACTTGCCATCTATGGCATGACAACATTTAACTTTTTGATTGGGAACATGCAGGTTGGTGTACAAAACTTTGCTTTTATTCCAATTTTGTTTATATTCTAAGCTTATGAAGCACTATATGAACTTTATTTTCTTTATTGCCAGTTTTTGGTGAAACAGAATCTTATAAAGTCTTCAACTAGTAAATCAGAGGAAACCGGATGGACAGAACAAGTTTTAAAGAAATGATCTCCTTTTGAAAAGTTCTCCGTGGAGCTGCAAAATCGTGTTATTAAAGAATGTGAGAAATTAAGTGACCAACAAATGGGAGATGTTGATGTTAAAAATTTGCTATTACCGTTGATGTTAAAAATGGTTTTTCCCATTGCGAGAATCATGATTCTTTGTATGGTTCTTCATTAAGTTGCGGATATGTGGAATCTAATTTCGTAGTGTTACATTCTACAACACTGGTATAAAATTGGCTATTACCGTCATGTGAAGTTTGTAAAAGCAACCTGACCGACGGATGAATATATTGCTAGTAGGAATGAGGAGTCCTCAGAAGGAGTGATGGACCTGCATTGTCTGCATGCCTGGTTAAATGATGTAATAGGTAGTAAAGTCTCATCCTCATAATGCTGATGAGTTCTCTGGCCTGTTGACCTAGGAAAATGATAAAAGTCTTTATGTTAAGATTGTGGATCGAAGGCATCATACAATCCAATAGAAAGACAGAAAATCAATGAGTGATTGATGCGAATCAACTGACACAAATGGGAAGATATCTCAAACACCTATGCGTGGGTTATGTTTGAGATATCTTCCATTTGTGTTTGTGGGCCTCTCCTTAATATGTTATTTTATTTTGAACCGCGTCTTAAAGTATCTTTCATAAAGTCTTGAATGTAATATCCATACTTGTAATATGTACTCATCAAAAAATATGTTAATTTTTAATTTTTTTTTGTATAATTATAAATTAAATAGAAATTTATTAGCACCAATGGTACTTATCCATCCAGATGTGAAAGAAACTTGAATTATATATGAATAGATGTGCAAATAATGTTGAGAATATCATATGAAAAGGAAGCATTAAGCATTTTCCTCCTAATTAACAAACTCATTTATTTTTAAGTAGACAATTCGAGTTTTTGGCAAGCATTTCAATTGCATGTGCTTTAATAGAAAAAAAAAATGTAGAGTACAAATTGTTGTTGATTTTTTGACATTAATTTGTAGGATTGGGTCATTTAATCCTCATGTTATGTAATAATTGTGAGAGTGATGAGGTTATTTATAAGTGGTTGGTGGGCAATCAGATTCAGTTGATGATGACTACATAAACTTAGAACCAATTTAATTAAAAGGTTTAATTACCTTACTTAACATCTAACCTTATCCCTCAGTTTGAGCCCTTGAATTGACATCAATAACTACTCTTAAAATTAATCTAAGAGTTTCAATTTAGAGGTAAGATTAATGATTGGATACGGTAGTCAAACCCTTAATTAAGACCAAAGTTACCATCACAAAGAGAGAGAGTGGTGTGAGGTTCAAGTGATATGGCAGTGGGGCACCCAAGATTAATTCCATTTGATTAGGTATTTCCAACAATAAGGAAGAAGATGGACATGAGGTTGTGAGGAAACTGTTTTCATTAGAGAAACCAAACTCACTGCCTTCCACATTAATTTTTGTTTGATCTTAATTTGGAAGTTTCCTTTTAACATGTATGTGGTAAGGATACATCAATTATTTTGTCACATACTTTTTGTTAGGCATTGTGCCTAAGAGCTTGTAATTTGTAAACGTTTAAATAAATTATAAATAAATAAAGTTTATTTTATTCAAATTAATATGCATTTATAAAATGTTTGCTTCATACGAATATCATGTAACATCCATGATTACTTATATAGTCTCAAACTAAGTATGTAAGTGTTATATACAAAGGATTTAGTTTGAGATTAGTAATCTAAAGAGTCCGTAGAAAGCAAACAGAGCTGGGTACTTTGTTTGTAGTAAATCTACAACTGCGGTCCATTTCGTATTTGATACGATGATCTTATCCGGGATTGTTCATATGGCGATATGAAAATGGAGGCACTTATATAATAGAGATTATATAGGACTGGACTACGATAAAATGATTTTCTTATTAATATCCGTTAAACAAAGAAATTCTTCTTTATCAAGTAAATGATCATATATAGATTGATCTTAATCCTGAGTGTTTTATGGACTCCTATTTGTTGGGTCATATCTTTTGATTTACATTGGGTGAGACTGTTATAGATTTACGGTCAATAAACTTCGTACTTCGGAGATGTGATTTAATAAATGGCAGCGAACATTCTACACAATAGTGGAATCCACTCCTTCTTGCAAGAAGTAGATGAGTAGGTCCCTTAAGTGTTGATTCGGGTCTTGAACAATAAGAGCGCTCAACTTTCTGTTTACGAGTAAACGGAAAGATAAATTCATAAGTTGTTATAGATATATTGTTCATTAGAGAATCAATAGTACTTAATGGAACAAGATATAATTAGAGAGGTATAACGGATTTTTATAACCTAACTCTAATTATGAACTACTCGCGGAGGATCGAATATTATGAAATAATTAAATCGATGAACACTGAAAATTCAGATTGTGTAAAACATCTACAATTTTGAGAGTGCAACATTAAGTTTTTAGTGGAGTAACTCTAAGGTTAATAATAGTGAATTATTAATTAAAGAGTTTAATTAATAATTCTGATATTATTGAGCTCAAATTGTAGGTCCATTTGGTCCCCTTGCTAGCTCACAACCACATAAAGAAACAAGTTGAAGAACATAATTGGATTGTCCGATTATTGGTATACATATAAATTTATATACATGTTCATAAATTATTTAAATAATTTGATTATTTAAATATTTATAATTATTTAATTAATGGTTAATTATTTAATTATTTGTAGAGGTCATGGGTTCAATTCTAAATGATGTCATTAAATTAATTATGATTTAGAATCATTTAATTTAATGAAAAATCATTTAATTAATTAATGGAAATAATAATTTTAATTGGAATAAGATTCTATTTAAATTATATTAAAAGAGTTTTAATTTAATAGGAATTAGATTCCATATTAAATTAAAAAAAATAGAATTCTAATCCAATAAGGAATTTGATTCCATATTGGATATGAATTAAGTCTTTCAATTTTAATAAGAATTTAAATTCCTTGTTAAAATTGAAGAACCCTAATTTGCCAATATAAAAAGATATTTTTATGATTGGTAATCAAAGGGGTGGTAGAGAGAATTTTTGGCTACTTGAACCAAAAATTTCCATTGATTAAAGATCACTAAATAACCATCTATTTCAAAAGGATCTTCAAAAAGATTGTGCCCACACATAGTTTCTTTTGTGAAGAGTCATAGCAAGGAAGATCAGGTGGTGAAGAATCTGCGAATCAAAAGGGATCAATTCAATCTTCATGCAAGGTAAGTTCCGATCTTATTAATTTAACTATTGAATCGTTATTGCTAGCATCGATCTGACTTGTTTTGTTTGAAAATTTTTAAAATCCACGTTTCCGCATTCAAATTAAAATCGAATTTTCCCTTCAATTAGTATCAGAGTCTGGTTTTCGTTAGTTTAATAATTGATTCAATAATTAGTGAATTTCCTTTTGATTATTGATTCTTTGTATGTCATAGAGTAGACACAAATTATTGTTTGATATATATTCATGATTGATGAATTGGGTTTGCATGGATTGATCGTTAATTGTATGGTTCTTTGGCTAATTTAATTTGATTAATTTGTAAGCCGTTTGTGGCAAATTTAATTTCCTTGTAATCATAGATTTAGGATTTTATTTTTGTCGAAAAATTAAACGCGAAGATTGATCTCAACGGGTTGATTTTATGGGCGAAAATTATGGTTGAAATCGGATGCAATCAACATGCACAAGCAGTGCATGTGATGCACGGCCAGACCCGATGCATGGTCTGATGTGTGGCTCCCGTGCAAAGGATTGGTGAGACTGGTTATGAACCAGTGCAACACTGGTCTGCTGCACGTCTGTTTCGGCTGGACAGAACGCGCATGGCTGATGCGCTGGTGCAGGTCTGGTTCGGCTGGAGAGAACGTGCATGGCTGACGCACTTGCTGCAACAGATTGGTGCGGACTGGTTTTGAACCAGTTGGGGGTGCGGCTGAGCGGCAAAGGGCTTCAGCGGACCAGTTTGGCTGCGCATAGGTGGCTGATCGACTGTGCGGACTGGTTTCGAACCAGTTGCGCTCGAGCGGCTGGACTACAGTGCGCTGCGCTGGTGCGGTTGGACTGCCGTGCGCAGCGCTGATGCGGTTGCTGCGCTGGTGCGACTGGATTGCAGTGCGCAACGCTGGTGCGGTTGCTGCGCTGGTGCGGCTACTGCGCTGGCGCGACTGGTGCCTGGTGCACTGGTTCGCTGCACAATGGGACTGGTTGTGCCTGTGCAGTTGGACAGCAGTGCGCAGGTCTGGGGACTGGTTGCGTTTGTGCTGTATGGTGTGGTTGTATGAACTGGTTTTGAACCAGTTTTGGTGTGCGATTAGTAAACTAGTGGAAATGGCACCGACAAGATGATAATTTGATGGATTGATGCATGTGATGCAAGACCATAAAGTTACACCATGTGTGCGTGCCGTGGGCTGCATGTGAGAATGCATGCACGGAGTGTGCATGTGTGATGCACACCAAGTGCAGCAGCCTACATGCACCAGGTGGCAAGTTGTAGATGCCACTTGGCAGCTCAAAGCTGCTGCCATATGGCAGTAGCTGGACTGTTTCCAAACAGTCCCAAACACAGTCCGTTTTCAAATTTTTCTGGAGTCTCAGGTTTCCGTTTTTCACCGTAAAACTGTTTAAAATTGTGTACTCGTTTGGATAATTTTACTTGAGCCCTAAAATCATAAAATGGGCTCTAGCCCAATCCATTTGATGGAGATTCTTAATAATTAAATTGAATTTAATTATGAACCCAAGAGAGCCTATCAAGACCATGAAGACCGTGAAGTCCTTAAAGACTATAGGTGAAGGCCAAAGAATGCCTTAGTTAATTTTGTAATATCTAAAATTAGTTTTAGGTCGTTAAAGCTAAAGAACTCGGTCAATCACATGTTATTTATTTAAATTGTTTATCATGTGATGAATGAATAATTTGTTGATAACATGATCATGCATAAAATATGTCATATAGAATAGAAAGTGTCTACTCGTTGCATTATAACATGACATACATACATGTATTATTATTTATTTTTTCTATTAAATAGTTTATTAGTTAAATAGAGATAATAATACATTAAATACTAATTTCATGTTAGGATTTTAGTTGAAAATCCTAGGTTCACAAATTAGAAATATATAATTAGTTTTAATGTGATTAAAAAATATATATATTTCAAATAATTGGTATTTAAAATGTGGATTAGATTTTAAGAGTTAAAATTGGGTAATCCCACATTAAATCTAATCTTCATAATTAAAGAGTTTAGATTATATAGATTAGATCTTTCATAATGAATTAAATTTTTAAGAGTTAAAAATCTAGGTAATTTATTAGGTGTTAATAGGATGATGATTCTAGTAACATACTGACTTTTAATAACTTAGATTATATTTCTTAGCTGTTAATAATCTAAGATGATGATTAGGAATATTAAATAGAAAACCATAATCCTAAAATAGTGAGTGGGAGAGGGATATATGACAATATATCCCACGGTCTCCATCGTTAGTTCAACACCGTGAGATTTGAGTGGTGCCTCGAGACGGCTTTGTTTTCGTCCCCTAAGGGTGGTGTCCATTTGGGTCAATATCAAGGTTGACTTCCTAACAAATAAGATTTCTAGGATGTATTTTGGGATTGACCTACCCTAAGGTGGATAATTCTCAAGTTAAGTTTGAGAGATCTGAAATGATAGGGTTACACTCATAAAGGAATAAATTAATTAGTTAGTTTATTCCTTGACCGAAATAAGCAGTAGTCAGATAATATAGGAATAAGAGTTATTCTATTATATTATTCGACTGAAATTTTCTCAATCTAACATACAAATATTTGACCTACCCTAAGGTGGCATTTATTTGTGGCATGTTAGATTATCGTGGCATAGTAATTCTTTTTAGGGTATTTCTGATTCATTATTTATGTATCATGCATCATGTTTAATTTTATGCTAAAATTTATGATATTCATATGAAGCAAATTTTGAATAAAATATTTTGTTTATTTATTTCAGCAATGCTGTCACCTTTAATTACCATACTTGCCAATGATAAACTGAATGGGGATAACTATGTTAAATGAAAAAATAATATGAACGCCATTCTGGTCTGTGAGGATCTAAAATTTGTTCTGACGGAGGAGTGTCCCCCTGTGCCACCTGCAAATGCCACGCGTAATGTACGTGAAACCTACCAAAATTGGGTTAAGGCTGATGAAAAGGCCCGTTGCTACCTGTTAGCAGGAATGTCCGACATGCTTGCTAAGAAGCATGAGGCAATGACTACAGCATCTCAGATGATGGAGTCACTACAAGGGATGTTTGGGCAACCTTCTGAGCAGCAGTGACATGAAGTTGTTTGTGCTGCTATGACTGCTAAGATGAAGGAAGGGACATCAGTTCGAGAGCATGTCTTGAACATGATAACCTATTTTAATATAGCTGAAACTAATGGTGGGGTGATTGATGAGCTTAGCCAAGTGAGCATGATACTGCAAACTCTCATAAAGAGTTTTATGTAGTTTAAGAGCAATTATGTTATGAACAAGCTGCAGTATAATATTACTCAATTGCGCAATGAACTCACTACTTATGAGTCCATGAATAAGGACAAGATTAAGTCTGGTGAAACAAATGTTGCTGAAACTTTCCACCTCTAATAAGAAAAAGAGGAAAAGGACCACCAGTAAGGCTAAGGCAAAGCCTAAGAAACAGGTTACCCAAAAGAAGAAGCAAAAGAGCTCTAAGGCTTCCAAACCCAAAGGAAAATGTTTTCATTGTGATGTGGAAGGTCACTAGAAGAGGAACTGTCCTAAGTACCTCGAAGAACTCAAGAACAAAAAGAAAATGAAAGGTGAATATGATTTACTTGTCATTGAATCTTGCTTAGTGGAGAATGAATTATTCACCTGGATAATCGATTCAGGAGTCACTAATCATGTTTGTTCTTCTTTACAGTTGATTGATTCTTGGAAGGAGCTTGATGAGGGCGAGTTTACCATGCGAGTTGGCACTGGGGATGTCGTTTCAACTAGAGCAGTGAGAGAAGTTAGACTTCAATTTTCAAATAATTGTTTTATTGTTTTGAACAATATTTATTATATTCCGAATTTTAGGAAGAAATTTGATTTCGGTTTCTAATTATTGGAGCACAATTATTCAATTTCTTTTAGTAATAAAAATGTTATTATTTCTAAAAATGGTTTGGATATTTGTTCTGGAATATTAGAAAACAACATTTACATGTTAAGGTCAGTTAACACGTAATTCACTGCTCAATGCTGAATTGTTTAAAGTTGAAAAACCTAAAGCAAAGCGACAAAAGATTTCTCCTAATGATGATACCTATCTTTGGCATCTAAGACTTGAACATATTAATTTTGACAGAATAGACAGACTAGTAAAAAGCGAAACTTTAAGTGAGTTAAAGATTGACACTTTACTTGTTTGCGAATCCTGTTTAGAAGGTAAAATGACTAAGAGACCTTTTAAGACAAAAGGTTATAGAGCCAAAGAACCGCTAGAACTTATACATTCGGATGTTTGTGGTCCAATGAATGTTAAAGCTAGAGGTGGTTATGAATATTTCGTCACATTCATTGATGATTATTCTAGATATGGGTATGTTTACCTAATGCAACGAAAGTCTGAAACTTTTGAAAAGTTCAAAGAGTTTAAAACTGAAGTTGAAAATCAATTAGGTAAAATATTGAAAGCTCTATGATCAGATCGTGGAGGAGAGTACCTTGATACAGAATTCAAGGATTACTTGATTGAGAATGGGATTATATCCCAACTCACGGCTCTTGGAACACCGTAGTAAAATGGTGTTGCAGAAAGGAAAAATCGTACCCTACAGGATATGATGAGATCTATGATTAGTTTCTCATCTTTAAATAGTTCTTTCTGTGGATATGCATTGCAAACTGCAGTATATATCCTGAATATAGTTCCTTCCAAGTATATTCCTAAAACACCTTTAGAGTTGTGGAATGGTCGCAAAGCTGATTTGCAACATTTTCGCATATGGAGGTGTCCAACACATTTGCTGAAAAATAAGACTGGAAAGCTGGAACCACGTTTACAAGTTTGCCTATTTATAGGCTACTCTAGAGAAACTAGAGGCAGATTCTTTTATGATCCTCAAGATAACAAAGTAATTGTATCGACAAATGCTATAGTTCTTGAAGATAATTACATAAAAGAACATAAACCTCGAAGTAAGATTGTACTCGGGGAGTTATTGCTTGGTTCGACCAGTATCCAATCAACAATAGTTGTTGATAATAACATAGTTAAAACCACGTCTGAGCGTCAGACAGACTTTTATCAGAATCATCTACCACCTCGTCGTAGTGGAAAGGTTATTAGACCACCTATTCGTTACAGAAATATCGGAGAGGCACAGATTGCTATCTCTGATGAGTGTGTAGATGATCCATTGACATATAATGATGCAATGGAAGATTCTGATAAGGAAGAATGGCTTAAAGCTATGAATCTTGAGATAGAGTCTATGTACTCAAACTCAGTCTGGGAACTTGTGGATCAACCAGATGGGGTAAAACCCATAGGTTGCAAATGGATCTACAAGAGGAAGAGAGGAGTGGACGGGAAGGTAAAGACCTTCAAAGCTAGGCTAGTGGCAAAAGGTTATACTCAAAAAGAGGGAGTTGACTATGAAGAAACTTTCTTTCCAGTAGCCATGCTTAAGTCCTATTCGTATTCTTCTATCCATAGCTGTATGTCTTGATTACGAGATATGGCAAATGGATGTCAAGACTGCGTTCTTGAATGACAATCTTGATGAAAGCATTTATATGGTGCAATCAGAGAGATTCGTAATCCAAGGTCAAGAGCAAAAGGTTTGCAAGTTGCAAAGGTCTATTTATGGACTTAAGCAAGCTTCTCGATCTTGGAACATTAGATTTGATACTTCGATCAAGTCTTATGGTTTTGAGCAAAATGTCGATGAACCTTGTGTATACAAGCGTATCATCGATAAGAAAGTGGTTTTCCTCATACTTTACGTCGATGATATTTTACTCATTGGGAATGATGTAGGAGCATTATCTGATGTAAAGAACTGGTTTGCTAACCAATTCCAAATGAAAGATTTGGGAGAGGCTAGTTATGTTCTTAGGATCCAAATCATATGAGATCGTAAGAACAAACTGTTAGCATTGTCTCAAGCATCATACATTGATAAGATCCTTGTACGTTATTCGATGTAGAATTCCAAGAAAGGTTATTTACCTTCTCGGCATGGAGTTCATTTGTCTAAGGAACAATGTCCTAAGACACCTCAAGAAGTTGAGAATATGAGACGAATTCCCTATGCCTCTGCAGTAGGCAGTCTCATGTATCCTATGCTATGCACGAGACCTGACATATGTTATTCAGTGGGAGTAGTCAGTCGTTATCAATCTAACCTAAGATTGGATCATTGGGTGACAGTAAAATATATTCTCAAATATCTTCGGAGAACGAGAAACCTATATGCTAGTATATTCTGGTGAGAATTTGATTCCAACAGGATATAGATTCTGATTTTCAATCGGATAAGGATTCTTGAAAATCCACGTCAGAGTCAGTATTCACCCTAGATGGTGGGGCTATAGTATGGAGGAGTGTTAAGCAATCTTGTATCACTGACTCCACCATGGAAGCATAATATGTAGCAGCTTGTGAAGCAGTTAAGAAGCAGTTTGGCTTCGAAAGTTCTTGACAGATTTAGAAGTTGTTCCAAATATGGATAAGCCAATCACACTTTATTGTGATAATAGTGGTGCAGTGGCTAATTCCAAAGAACCAAGAAGCCATAAGCGTGAAAAGCATATAGAAAGAAAATATCATCTCATCAGAGAGATAGTACATAGAGAAGATGTGTCGGTGGTGAAAATAACTTCACAGGACAACCACACTGATCCGTTTACAAAGACCTTAACGACTAAAGTGTTTGACGGTCATCTAGAGGGTCTAGGATTACGAGATATGTCTCATTTTCTCTAGGGTAAGTGGGAGATTGTTAGGTATTATGCCCTAAGAGCTTGTAATTTGTAAACGTTTAAATAAATTATAAATAAATAAAGTTTATTTTATTCAAATTAATGTGCATTTATGAAATGTTTGCTTCATACGAATATCATGTAACATCCATGATTACTTATGTAGTCTCAAACTAAGTATGTAAGTCTTATATACAAGACGATTTAGTTTGAGATTAGTAATCTAAAGAGTCCGTAGAAAGCAAACAAAACTAGGTACTTTGTTTGTGGTAAATCTACAACTGCGGTCCATTTCGTATTTGATACAATGATCTTATCCGGGATTGTTCATATGGCGATATGAAAATGGAGGCATTTATATAATAGAGATTATATAGGACTGGACCACGATAAAATGAATTTCTTATTAATATCCGTTAAATAAAGAAATTCTTCTTTATCAAGTAGATGATCATATATGGATTAATCTTAATCCTGAGTGTTTTATGGACTCCTATTTGTTGGGTCATATCTTTTGATTTACATGGGTGAGACTGTTATAGATTTGCGGTCAATAAGTTTCGTACTTCGGAGATGTGATTTAATAAGTGGCTGGGAACATTCTACACAATAGTGGAATCCATTCATTCTTGCAAGAAGTAGATGAGTAGTTCACTTACGTGTTGATTCGGGTCTTGAACAATAAGAGCGCTCAACTTTCTGTTTACGAGTAAACAGAAAGATAAATTCATAAGTTATTATGGATATATTATTCATTAGAGAATCAATGGTACTTAATGGAACAAGATATAATTAGAGAGGTATAACGGATTTTTATAATCTAGCTCTAATTATGAACTACTCGTGGATGATCGAATCATATGAAATGATTAAATCGATAGACACTGAAAATTCAGATTGTGTAAAATATCTACAATTTTGAGAGTGCAACCTTAAGTTTTTAGTGGAGTAACTCTAAGGTTAATAATAGTGAATTATTAATTAAAGAGTTTAATTAATAATTCTAATATTATTGGAGCTCAAATTGTAGGTCCATTTAGTCCCCTTGCTAGCTCACAACCACATAAAGAAAGAAGTTGAAGAATATAATTGGATTGTCCGATTATTGGTGTACATATAAATTTATATACATGTTCATAAATTATTTAAATAATTTGATTATTTAAATATTTATAATTATTTAATTAATGGTTAATTATTTAATTATTTGTAGAGGTCATGGGTTCAATTCTAAATGATGTCATTATAATTAATTATGATTTAGAATCATTTAATTTAATGAAAAATCATTTAATTAATTAATGGAAATAATAATTTTAATTGGAATAAGATTCTATTTAAATTATATTAAAAGAGTTTTAATTTAATGGGAATTAGATTCCATATTAAATTAAAAAAAAATAGAATTCTAATCCAATAAGGAATTTGATTCCATATTAAATATGAATTAAGTCTTTCAATTTTAATAGAAATTTAAATTCCTTGTTAAAATTGAAGAACCCTAATTTGCCAATATAAAAATATGTTTTTATGATTGGTAATAAAAGGGGTTGAGAGAGAATTTTTGGCTACTTGAATCAAAAATCTCCATTGATTAAAGATCACTAAATAACCATTTACTTCAAAAAGATCTTCAAAGAGATTGTGCCCACACACAGTTTCTTTTGTGAAGAGTCATAGCAAAAAAGATCAGGTGGTGAAGAACCTGCGAATCAAAAGGGATCAATTCAATCTTCATGCAAGGTAAGTTTCGATCTTATTAATTTAACTATTGAATCGTTATTACTAGTATCGATCTGACTTGTTTTGTTTGAAAATTTTTAAAAATTCACGTTTCCGCATTTGAATTAAAATCGAATTTTCCCTTCACTTTTATCTGATTATCATCGCAATTTTCCACCAAACCAACCCACATGCATTTTGTTCCCATCACTTGAAACGGGATTTAGTTGGCTTATATCTCAATGAAAGTAATTCGACATGTAATCTTTATATAATTACATCCAGACTTATTGAATTAAATTCACCAAATGTATTGATATATATATGTACAGTTTGGATTGGTGAGAGGAATAATTTCCTTGTACTCAGTTTGCTGGGCTCCTTGTCAATGAATATATATTAAAATTGTTCGGTACAAATTATGGGACAACACCAGTTTCAAAAAAAAATAAAAATTATGGGATAACACCTAGCAATACACAATTATTTTAATAATATATGAGTGATATTATAGAGAATCGATCCTTCAAGCAGGAGAAGTTGTCCTTTCTTTCTTTTTATGAACAAGGTGAGGCAAAGGGCTCCGCTTCTTGATCATGCTGCCAAACATGTCCAGACGCAAAGTGGAATTTAAAAATGACTGATTTTGAATGTACTTAAGTGATTTTTATATTTGAAAGGAATATATTGATTTTTCACTTGCTTTTATAGATTTTGAACTAATGGATAAAGAATCTTTAAAAATATCATGCTAATGGTAGTGGATTCCAAGTTCCTTTTCAAATTTAATAAGATTCGACTAGAATTTTATAAATTTTCTTAACAGTATCTAACTTACATCTTAATTTTTAATGAAACTATTAATTTTATATCTCACATAATGAATAAGAATTATCATTAATATACATATAGATTATCAAATTTGATTTTTGAAATCTAACACCAATCAGATAGAATTATAGAGAGCACCACTCAGTATGCAACTCCCACCACAAATAAAGACCAGTCTCCCCACACTAATGAGGTTTAATCCGTAAAAGCAAAACTCTGAACTCTTATGATAGATGTGAAGAAAAATGTTCAATCATTTTATTAATAGTTGAGATGCATCAATTTGTTAATTAATACATCACAACTTTTGACACCTAACATTAGTGAACGTGTAACACGTAACACCACATAGCTTAACAGCTAAACAAAGAGACACGATTGGGATGATAAGGAACACTGATTTAATTGGTGGCTACTTGATTAATGTTGACTAAGAATAGGTGGCTTTGCGCCATTTCTGGGCTAGTGCTTAAAATTAGTGCTTTTGCATCCATCGCATTCTCACTTGATTAATACGCGTTGTCGTTTTACACAAGGCACCCGTCGGGTTATCATTTTCCAAGCATTCTCACTTGATTTTGAACTTAGTCTTCCTGCATTTTCCAAGTATGCTCACTTGATTTTGAACTTAGTCTTCCTGCATTTTCCAAGCATTCTCACTTGATTTTGAACTTAGTCTTCCTGCATTTTCCATAATTCAACTAAGAACAATTAAGGGGGGTGTATTCAATCATGATTTTGAAAAACTTTTATAGACTTTTTTCAGTGAATCACTTTTGTAGAATTTCATAGACTTCTAATGACTTTACAGATTCATGAAAGATTCTCACAGATTTTTATAAACTCTTTTTTAAATGACTTTCATTAACTTTGATAAATTTTTAAAAGAAATTATGAAAGACTTTTATAAACTTTTATCGGCTTTTATAGACTTCTACATACTTTCATAGACTAACCTTTCACTAACTTACAATATAATATACACTTTTTAAGTTAATAAATCTATATTTATCATGTCAGTAATAATGAAAAAGTATGATATATAAAATAAAAGAAAAATTACCTCAATTACATAAGTTGATAACCAAAATACCCAGTATTTTAAGCGTTTCATTATTTATTTTATTTCTTTTATAAAAAATAAAATCTCTAATGTCTTATCAATAATACCAACATCGCTCCACATATCAGCAGTTATGACAGTCTTCCATTAATTAGCATACTCTCTTTATTGTTCTTGAGTCTCAAGAAATAAGTTAAAATCATCATTTCATTAACTAATAATGATGAAGATGATGATGACTCATAAATATTGATAAATTTTAATAGATTTTTATTTACTTCTAAAATAACAATATATTCCTTTGACAAACTTGTGACACAAATTATACTTTTTGTAAATTATATTATTGTTAATAATAGTTGTACTATTTATCATAAGAATAATAAAATGATTTGAATCAATATCCATCTAGATATATTTTTTTTTTGGGTATTATATATATATATAAATATAAATTATAAAATGTTTCATTTCTTAAATTTATTTTGTTGACATTTAATTCCTCAATTTTGATTCAAACTTGAAATCTTCTACAAAATAATAAATTGATGTCCTTAGAAAAAGAAGGGGCCTAATAAGATTCAAAAACTAAAAAGCTAACAATTTGAACATAGAAAAAAAAATATTGACCATTATAATTCACAATAAAGTAGGAGTGATATATATATATTTGTGTGTATTTAAAAAAAATAAGTGAAATATTTTCATAACTATCATTTAATTTAGGGCGATTTAAATATGAAAGAGATTGTAAGGTTTTTTTTTTCCTTCTTTTTTGTTTTTTTGTTTTGTTTTGTTTTGTTTTTGTTTTGTTTTGCTTTTTTTTTTTTGATGAGAAGAGATTTGCTTTTTATAATCAATAACAAAAGTCTATAAAAGTTTTTGACGGGTGTGTGAGAAAATTTATGGAGTTTGATTGTTATAAATTTAACATAAAAGTCTATAAAAGTCTCTCAAAGTTATTAAAATTTAAAATTCCATAAAAGTCATTAACATTTTGAATACCCCATAATTTTTATAAACTCTTCAAAAGTCTTGATTAAATACCTCATAACTTTTATAGACTTTTTAAAAATCATTAAAAGTTTATATTGAATACCACATAACTTTTATAGAGTCTTTAAAAGTTTATATTGAATACATCCAAACTTTTTAATTCTATAAAAGTCATTAAAAGTTTAGATTGAATACACCCCCCTAATATTTTAAATCCAAAACTGACATTTTCAATTTTGAAAAGTTAAATCTGTTCAAATTTTGAATTAAAAAATTTGAAATTGAAATTAAAAAGTTGCACGTTTTCACTAAAAGTTTTTTTTCTTCATGTTTTAATTTTGAATTTGAAGAGTTACACCTCTTTGCCTAAAAATTGCGTCTTTTCACTTGAAAAGCATCTCTTCACTTCGCACCTTTTTGAAAGGACACCACATATCTATAAATAGAAGTGGTCATTTGTTATACATATATGGTTGTTGATTTTATCCATCAAATTCTCTACATTTTCTTCTCTAAATTTTTGCACTTAAAACAAAAAACCTCAGACACTTTGGTTTAAAGTTGAAGTGTTAATTCTAGTGTTAAGAATCAATACTATAGATTGTTAAATCCTAGGAGACAACCGTCAAAAAACTTCAAGCATAGAGAAGGATAGAAATTTGTCTTTAGGACATCGCAAAATACTACAAGTCTCAATCTTCTTTATCAATTTGTTATTCAAATTAGTATATTACATTGTTTCTATTTTTTTTGTTTTGTTATATTATTGTCATAATAATTATTTTATGCACATATTTATTATACATTAAGGTTATTATTGTTCTTTATTTATTTCTTGTACTATAAAATCCAACAAAATCACCCTAGCTAAATATAGAGAGTAAGAAAACTCTAGTTAAACTCTGTCTCATATTATTTTAATATTTAATTTGAGATAAAGTAAACAATTTTCTTTTTGAAAAAATAAATTTGCATAAATTGTCACACTTATTTAGGCAAAATGGAGAAAATGGTTAGTGTAACTAAATCAAAAGTAACTAGTTAAAATGATTTTCTTATTCATTTTAATAACTAGGGAGAAAAAAATAAGTACGGTTGTTTCTTTTCTTTTTTTTTTCTCGCTTTTCTCAGTGCATAAACCATTATAAATATGCAGTTATCCGTACTGATTTAGGCTGGTATAGTTATTGCTCCCTGTCTCCACACGCAAATTCTCTCGAGGGTTTTGCTTTGGACTGGCATAGCCTCTTGTTTGGCTAGTTGCAGAAGCTGTTGCTGCTGGTACTCTTGGCCTTGTGGTGCTTGCTCTTCTGAGGTTATCGCTATTGGTACTCTCCATTACTATTTTATCCTTCCCTTTTTTTTCTTTTTTTTTTTTTTTAAAGAAAAAATTATAACTACTTTTTTTTTTTCTATTAAAAATGACTTGCTGAAATAACTTCTAATATCTGGCTGTTTAAAAAAAAATGAAAAAAATCTCTAACTTTTCAATTATTCTAACCAATCTATAATTTAATCAAATCTAGTGGTTGTTTCTGTTTTCTTAAAAAAAAAGAAAAAAGAAAAAAGAAAAGCCAAAACCTTAGGAGCTTTTTCGTATGATTTCTTTTATTAAAGAGCTAATAAAGTGTGATTTTAGGGATGAGGTTATATGTGGTATAGTGGTACTATGAGTTGGTGTAGGTTGTTTTAATCGTACAAATCTCATACATAATACAGTGAGGGGAGGAGCTCTTCAGTCATCTAATGAATTATCTTAATGCACCCTTGCACAATTTCCCGAAAACATTTTTGCCAGAGTTTCTTTCATATGTTAGTTGTTTTAACCTTTATACAGATTGAGCTAATGATGTAGAGATGTGTAGACATTGAAGAGTTCTTTTGTGAAACTGAAATCTGATTGTCAATGAATTTCTAAGGTTATTGATTTATATGTTTTAATTCTTTTTTCTTTTTTTTTTTTTTTCCAAAAGACAAAAGAGAAAAGCGTACTTAGAAGTAAAAAGTTTCATTAATTATTTGTGTAATTACTCTCTTTGTTAGGTGGACTGACATTTTTTTTTTTGATAAAAGGTTGACTGTCTGTTGGATCTTCTTAAAAGCTCTCTCCACCTAGATATTCAAGATGGCTAGTTTCAGGTAATTTTGTAATTGGTATTATTTCAAAAAAAAAAAAAAAATTGTAATTGGGTATAAAAGAATTTCATTTACTTTGGAATGTTATAAATACACCTATATAATAATTACGTCGGGGCAGAGGGGTTGGGCGGGGACACATACGGCACGCCCAAGAGATTAATATATGCTTTAAAAAAAATTATATATAACCCTTAATTTTATTTTAAAATTATTTTTAAAAATAATTAATTTAAAAAATAATATACTTAAAAGAATTGTATATATTACCCTTAATTTTATTTAAAATTTACTTTGTTTATCTTTATGCATTGGATATTAGTTTATTGACGGCTCTATCTTATGTAATGTTTTTTCTAGGAAAAATAAGTTTGTTTGATGTGATTTTCTTCCTATTAGAAGTAAATATCACGGCTGTTTATGTTTATATTCAAAGAGATTACAACATGATAAAATGTGTAGCTTTTCCACTCAAACTATAACGACAATTTGTAAATTAAATAGCCAGGACAATCTTAGGGGTCATTTATTTATTTTTTCATTTTTTTTTTGTCTTAAAGCTAAATAGTACTAAAATTTATGAAAGACTAAATAGTGATAGAAATCTGAAATTTAAATGAAATGTTTGATTTTTTTATCCTTACTTCTGAACGTATAGTAATTTTATTTATTTTTCAAAGTTAAAATTATTTGAAAACTAGTAATTTGACATTTTTACCATTTATTATTATTTGTTACGTAATTCATTTAATATGATATAAATAATTATAAATAAATTATTCAACAAATACTAAAACACCTTTATAGTAGAATAAATTAAATTTATATATTTAAACAAAAATAAACAAAATGGTCTTAAGTTGAATTACTGTTATAACGAAAGCTTAAATTGTAATGTAATATCTATTTTCTACTAAAATTAAACAAGAATAATCAAATCATTAAACAAATTAGAAATATATTATTTTGAGAAAGATAGACTTGGAATAATATATTTAAAAAATCATTAAATGATTTGATATTCAAATAAAAGTAAGAAATTATTACTTTTTTTTATGTAATTTTTGAGTAGTTAATTTTAAGTGACTTGACCACTAAAAAAAAAAAAAGAACAAAATAAAATAGCTTAATGGACCTAATTCAGACCCATTAAATAATAAATGTTAAATACAAACAACCTTAGACTTAGAAGGAAATAACATTTGGGCATTAGGTTTAAAAGAAAATCTATTACCTTCAATAGCTTAGTTAGTTAGATTGTTTTTTTTTTTTTTTTTTCGGTTGAATAAAAGATGAAATTGTATTTCAAAAGATCAACTATTACATCATTTAAAATAAATAAAGGGCAATAATCAACCGAAATCCAATCAGAAGGAAGTAAGAGAATGGGCCACTATGTTTTCTAATCGGGATACATGCTGACAAGAATCATTCCCAGTAGACAATAATAAACTTCTCATATCATCAACTATCAAGAAATTAGAAGAAAAGAATTACAATTTTGGTAGCTTGAATTGCATTTAGAGCATTCGATTCAATCTTTGAAACCATGAAGCCAGCCTGACAAACAATCCTTAGACCTTCTCTTATAGCCAGCAATTTTCCCAAAACACTTGAAAAATTTTCTGCAAATTTGAGTGCCCAACAAAGAAGAATAGAACCAGATGAATCTCGAAGGACTCTCCCTAATCCAACATGATTCTCACCCACCGGAATAGTAGCATCCATATTCATTTTCATACCATGGCAGGAGGAATCCATGAAGAACTAACGGAAGGGACAACTAAGTAAAAGGGAACACCATCAACAAATCAATCCTGGGCTTTATAAAACTCCTCCAGAAAATTAACAGCAAAGCAATATAGATCACAAGGATGCCGAACCACGTTTCCATGAACTTGTGCATTCTTATTAGTCCAAACACACCAAAATATTATTGAGAGAATCTCAAACAACTCAGGTGATAGCTTTTCAAATAGAAACAACATAGAGGCAGTGATGGCTAATTTCTAGTGCATACAATACACACTAAAAACAGTTACAAATATACACAATCCACAAGTAATACAGTGATATATAGAGTGTCGTTTCCATAAGGGTTGTTCAAATTATTTATGTTAAATACTAAAATTGGTCAAGACAAACGTTATCCAATCTATCAAAAATATAAATTGTAAACATTAAATTAAATTACAGCCAATGGATATTAGATTCTAGAGTTACAACTTCACCCTACTAATTCACTCAACTATATTTCTATTGTTAATAATTTATTCTTATAATGTGATTGATCGAGTATTTCTAAACTACCCATAAGTCGTCGAGTGAACTTACCTAAATCATTAACTGACTATATTCCTATAATAACACATAAGCATCGACTACTTATATGACCACATAAACCATATATGTATATTTTTATCTCATGCAATTTATGTTATCCTATTTAGGTCCTTTTATTCTTCCACTAGGAGGTCCCTTTTATTTGTGATAGTGAGTTAAATGAGTTAATAACTAGGTTGCTAGATTCTAATATATATAAACCAGATCTTAGAAACCCGTGAAACGCATATTAAATTATTGAAGAATCCAGCGCCTTTAAGGAGAGTGACCCTTCTTCTACAGTTCTACTAGAACTTCTTCTTTGTTGATCATGTAAGTAATTCAATATATATTTCGGTTATATTAATTGTTCATGGAATTTTGCCTCCAGTTGAGCTGTTTTTAAATGTTTTATAATATAGGAAAAAATCTAAAATACTCTATAAAATGGAAAGTATCGTCAGTTCATCTCAACTTTTAAAAATATTTGTAAAAAAACCCTCTGTCATTAATTCAAAAGCGGTTTTATCCAAAAGTTTAACGATTTTGTGATAAATCCATGAAAATATGAAAATATCCTTATTATATTCAAAAATTAACAAATAAATTTTAAGTACAATTATAATCAAATATAATTATCAGTATTTAATAATTAAAATTAAAAAAAAAAATAATTAACACCCAAAAAATAAGATCTGGGCGCCAGATCTTCAAATTTTGAAAATCTGGCCCAGATCTTCAAACTTTGAAAATCTGGCCCAGATCTTCGTTAAAGCCAAGTGTCTTTTATCGCCTGAAACCATTCTTCTTCTCTGAACAGTACCTATAGTCGAAGAAGACATTTTGAATATTCTAAACTCCCACCGGTGAATGGAAGTGTAGAATCAAAGAACAAAACAAACTCCAAAAATTTATAGTAAAAAATAGTCTTTGTACACCCAAATAAACAACACCCACACTTCATCAATAAAACCAACACCGCTGCCGCCGCCCACCATCAAACCAACACAACCATACCAATACCACCCAGCCTTTATACATTCCGCCCACCTGGTCACCCACTGAGTTGCAAGGCATCAACTCGGCCGCCAACTCGGAGCCCGACGCACCCTTCTTGCTTTAGTTATCCCTCTCGCGGCTCCGTCGGCAACACTGGTGAGGACAACGTCATTCTCAAGGAGGAGACCCCGGAAAAGGGGAGAGGGGGGGGGGGGGGGGGGGGGGTGGGGTGTGGTGGGGGGTGGTGTGGGTTGGGGCTGTGGATGGCGACGTCCAGTGCGGCAGTCTTTACTGCTGCTTCTCTGCTCCGTTTTCTCAGAAGCCACTTTGGTTGCGTAGAGTGGACGACGCAGGTGGTAGTGGTGTTGCCGCTTACAGCAATGATAGATGCTGGTGGTGTTGTCGCTTACGGCAATGATGGAGGCTGGTAGGGCTTTGTGAGCTCTGAGATAATGAAAAAAAAAAAAAAAAGATCAGGTTGAGCTATCCTATATATGCATTTACCTTTACACCCTTACATTTTAACAAGACGATCATTTTACTGATGGAAATCATCAGCACTTTAACATTTGGACCATTTTGGATAATATTTTCAATACCAAAAGTGGTTCGAAATTATTTTCAAATTCAAGTAGAATAAATATATCCCTTTTATATATAAGGAGGTTGTACTTTCTTTACATATATAGATATGATTCAGATATGATGAAGCGGAAGGGACAGTTTTCAAAATCTTGAATCAAGAGTAAATATATAGTTGGATATTGACCTACATTTAATTTGTACTTGTGCATATGTATACAACAAACGTACATTCATTGAATTTCACTAAATTAATTGGAGAACCCTTTTTTCTTGGTCAGAAGTTGTGGTCCTATATTGTTAAATGATAGTGAACTTTGTATTTTAGCATTAGATCGAGCTGTTCTGTACTTGATCCATAACTCGAGTGACCAGATGAATGTGTGTTTCTAATTCTATCGTGGATGAACATCGCCGAGAACTAACGTATTAAACTTTTGATCAGGTATCAGGACTCGGTTGACATAGAGGAAGGTACACAACTAGCAAGGCAAACTTCTATTTCTGATGATGCAGTTCGAGGGAGTTTGAGCAGTAGAGAACCGTCCAAATCTTTTAATGACACAGTTGTGGGCAAAGGGTTACTTCGTGTGGCATATATAATCCCTTTAATATGGTGCGCCGATAGAATCTCAACGAAGCCTTTATTCCTCTATTATACTGTGATCGATGATAGTAGAAAGTGCTTTAAAAACGACGATTGGACATCTTCTCTGGCAATACGATGGTTTTTAGGTCCGTTGGGCCTTGCAATTAATGTGGCCTGTTTGGGTACTCTGCTGATGAGGGTTGGTTTACTCAAAAAGAAGTACGAGAGGATAATTTGGTTCCTTCTCCTACTAGCTGACTTATGGACATATATATGGTCATATTTTCCATCGAAACAGGTAAGACAGATTTTCTTATATAAATTATGCAGAGCAAGATTTCCACATATTTTTCTTTTTTCGATTCATCACCCAAACACCTACCAAATTTTGTTACCCAAATATTCCTCAATATCATCACCCAAACACTAGAAAAATTCATCATCTTCATCTTCATCACTCAAACAACCAATAAAATTCTCCATCACCATTGCCTAAACACCCAAAAAAATTCTCCATGTCCATCTCTCAAACACCCAACTTAAAATAGAAAACAAAAACTAACAAAATAAAATGAAACCAAGAGGAAAAGATTTGCACCTTCTCCATGGAAAGATATGCTCATCTCCAGTCTTTTTTCCTGTTTATTGTTTTTTTTTTCTTTTTTCTTTTGAAAATTAATTGATGAATATTTAGTAAAGAGAAAAAGTGTCACTAACCTTACACGTGATTGAGTAATGGTGATCGACTGTTAGTCAACGGATTAAGGTGTAACGTGTGCAATTAGGGTGTGTATACACGCACACATATTAGATACAAATGCAATAACTGTACACCCTACCTCTTAATCCGTTGACTAACAATTAATCAATGTTATTCAATCATATGTAAGAGGTAATGACACTTTTTCTCTTGTACTAAATATTTATCAAGTAATTAAAGCCTAATCCCTTACTAGAGAATTATCATATATATATATACATATATATATTTCTAGTAATGATTACTCTTTCATTTTTTTTTATGACCTTTGATTTTCACTACTTATTGTAATAGACCTCCTAAGTCCTAACTTTAATGGCTGATTGTTATACTTAATGGTTGACCGTGAAAAAAAAAGGAAACAAAAATGTCCTTAATAAGAAAATTTAAAAAGGGGATCTCCCCACCAATAGTAGACCACCGCTAATGGAATTCCAAATATATTGCAAAAAGTGAACAATCTCCTCTTAAATGATATTCAAATAAAAATATAAATCTTCCACAAGGAGATTGTTCGTAGGAGATCATTTATATGAGATTGTTTGATCACTCACAAAGGAGATCAATTGATCTCCTATAGGTGAGATCGATGATTTCTTATAGATGAGTTAATCTCATTCATGATGGGAGGAGATCTCCTCCTACTGCAGAGGAGTAAAATCTCCACAAGCGGTGAACTCCATAACAAGTCGAATTTTCATATATATATATATATATATATATTACTTTAGGCTCATTTCTTAATTATTCAAAATTACATTGGTTTGCTTATTATTGTTTTACAGTAGATTCATATTTAGAAAAAGTTTTGAGATTGGTTTAGAATTTTTATTTTTATTTGTTAGGTAAATGACCATTTTGCCTTTAAAGTCAATTATTAATTGGAACAGTTAATCATTAATGTTAGATGTTTGGTGTAGTTAAGGGCATTCCTTGCAGATTTAGCCTTGTTCCTAAATATAGGGGAAAGTGTGTTCAATTTATGCTTTAAAAAAATAGTTAAAAATGTCTCATGATTATGTATCATAAAACCTCTTAACCCTTTAATTCATTAACTTGTGGTAAAATTTCAAAACAAACCAAAATTCAAATGTAAAATTTATTTTTAACACAAAACTTGTTGAAATCATTTTTAACCCATAAATAAAACTAAATACAACCTATGTCCTTATGTTACCAAACCTCTTTTAAGTCAATTTCCAATAACATCTCACAAAAAAATAATTATGATATGTTCAAGGAACCTTTTGATAATTTGCAATCATGAGATGTTGGCAACATTTCATGATATCGAAAAAAGAAAAAAAGATTGTAGAAAATATTAAATTTCTGAGAGTCCCTCCAAAACAAAAGAAGAAATCTCAAAAAGCCAAGATCTCCCCTTGTCCTTGCTACTCGTCGAAATCTTTTGTACGCTGTTGTTGCTAGTCCAATTGGTTTCAATGGTATGAGGTAGATCCAACTAGTGTGAAATGACTAACACGGTTAGGTTTGTGAGATGCGAGTGAAGGGGTGATGGGGTTTTACCTAGGTTTTTTTCAATTGAAAGGGCTTTTTGATAATTTAATGGCACTCACTTGAGATAGTTTTGTTCGTTGACTAAACATGATTTTGAATTCATTTTGGACTAAAAAAATATTTATAGTTGTAATGTGGCCCCTTTTAGCAACTTCCACTTGTCTTTAATATGATAAGGAAAAAAATATGCAGTACTTCTTTGTTATCTTCCTCGTTGACATGAAACCATTAATACAATCATTTGTATGTTTATTCATGTTTTGATATCACTAACAAAATAGATTTTTAATTAATAAGCTTTATATATGATGTAGTCTATGCTAAGCGTTACATGGCCAAATACGGGAGTCAAGAATTTCTATGCAGCAAACATTTATCTTTTGCAATATTTTGGTACGATTATTTTAATGTACATAGCGTTTACAAGAGCTATAAGAACATCGGCCACACTTTCTAAAGCTACATGGGCAAAAGCTGCTTTCAATCTTGTGCTGTACCTTTATGGAGGACATGTAAGTTTACGTTACCATTATTTACATAATTCACAAATTATTGCATGCACCTTCTATCATAGATCGATTTCTTGTGTATCAACATTAATGTGACCATAATTCTAAAGTTTAATTAGTAGAAACCATATGAAATGGAACCTAAGAACAAAGTACTTGTTTGACTGGCTCCAAAGAACTGGACTGAGTTTTACTAGCACCTACAAGAGTGAAAAGACAATAATATTCTTTATTAAAAAAAAAACTAATAAAAAATTTTCCAGCTTTCATCTTCTCCAATTTTCTAACCGACTTGCAACTAAGCAAGTTCGTTAGATGTAGTTCTTTGGATGTTGAAGATCAGTCCATCACCACCGATGCCTACGGTTTTCCATAACAACACACACATGATATATGTGTTCAATCAAAATGACGTGTGCTTGCTTTATAAGGAGTGGAATCGACCTCTTCACACTTTCAACGCGCAGTAGGATCACAAGCTCATGTTTAGTTGGATGATGCAATATGCTATCTTAGTTCTTTGATGAATAAATAAACATAATTAAACTCATTTTTGTGAACAAGATTTGTTTTTGTTAACAACTCTGTTGTTGTGAAAACAGAGCTTGCGAACTAAAAATAGTTTGCGAAGGCATTAGGCCAATTCCCTCTTCCTCTACATTTTCTCTTTATAGCAACCCATTTACAAGCAACTCTTTCAAATTATTAACAACACATGTATTGAAGTTGGTTTTGGCATGAAAATGAAAAAGGAAGAAGAAAACCCACCTCTCGCAGTTCAAATTGGTGACTCTCACAACAAGTGTGTTCAAGCAGGTTCTTGTTTAATGGTGCTTTGGCCAGTGGTTCAAGTTTATCATTTTGCAAAATATATGTTTAGTGGTGCTCAAGTGAGTTCTTGTTTCCCTATTTTGTTTCTTCCTTCTCTGTTTTCCAAAGTCTTTCAAGCTTTTAAAATGAAGGATAATTTTACCAGTAAAATTTATGAATAATAAATTGATACTATTAAAACTCATTTAAGTTCCTTGGTGCTAGTAAAACAAACTCCCAGTTTTTAGGTGACTATTTATTAAAAAAAAAGACACGTTTAATTATTATTTTTGATAGAAATACTCTTTTTTTGACATGCCACAGTTGATTTTAATTATGTCATACTAAGTATTTTAATAATGATAACAATATTATGTTGTTGTGGTCTTTCACACTAATCCTCTAAGGGCATATTTGGTATAATGTATTGGATAATATTATATTTTTAAAATGTATTAAACTAGCACAATGCAATATTTGATAGTTCAATTGTATTGCATTAGGATAATATGAGTAGTGTAATGGCCATATATCCAGGACCCATTAAATGTAAGCCCATAAGCTTAATGGATGTTGGCCCAACATGTTGGTCAACATGGGTTTATGGCCTAACAGGTGTTTTGGTCAACGAGTCCAATGACTTAGCTCAAATCTGATACACCTTTGGTAGACTAATCAATTGATTTGGTCAATCTAGTCTAAAGGTTAGGCCCACAAGGTTGGACCAAAATATCCATGAATTGACCTAATAGGTTGGTCGACATGACACCAACCTAAGGTTCATAATCCGACTTTAACACGTCCACCACGAGTCTAATTATATCGAGACTCAACCATTTATGAGATAAATCACAATCTGATTAGGATTAACTCTCATCGTCTCCTACAATTAGGGATGATCACGACCATCCCACATTTCGCTCAAACTCGAACTTCTAAGTCTACTAAAACTAGACTTCATCTGACTTAGTAGGATAACATGCCTATAAAAGGGTCCTCACACCCTCAAGCGAGCTATCCAATCTCTCTCATATACACCATCACTCTGCCGGATTATCATCAGACATCTCTGAGATCCAACTCCGACTATCTACTATGACGGAATCGATATCGTCTATATTCTCGCTCAACACTCTCCTTCCTTCGATAAGCTTAATCAGATTTATCAACACAACACCTATTGTAACTTGTTGCAATTGCTTCAATGCTGGACCACTACAAGTAGTAACTCTAATACATCATATTTTGTATTATGTAACATCCGAATGGGTCGAATTAAGTTGTATTATATCAATAAATAAAAAACTAGGAAAAGAAAAGTGATACCTTTCCCATTCTATCTCTATCCATTGTCTCTTTGTCCAGTCTTTCTCTATTTTCTCTCACTCCTCCCTTGCCAATAGTGAATGTGGCCTCGACAAAAGGACAAATTGTTGTCCCGTGGAAAAGACCGTCTTCTTCACCCGTGTGGGGGAGATGTGGATGTGTGGAGGAGATGTGAATCTCTTCCATGTTAGTTGAGGAGTTTGGTCTGCTCCATCAATGTGGAGGAAGTTTTCTAAATTTTCTTATTTTTTACTTTTATTTTTTTTTTTCACAATTTTTTTTTTTATGTGGATTGTACTTGGTTGTATATTGACATGGGTGGGTTTTGTTGATGATGTTTACTAGTTTGATTATTGTAAAGATGAAGGTAAATAAAGATGGCTAGAAATTAGAAGGTTCCTTTGATTTTTGATCTTTTCCTTTTCGAGAGAATGTTTAGTGGTTGATGAGAACTGAGAATAAAGAGAAGCTCTTGATGTTTTATTTTTCTGATTTTTCATTTTTGATATTTTTGAACATTTTCCCTTGAAAGAATGAAATTTGATTTTTCTTTTCCAACTTTTGATTTATGATTTCGTTGATTTTTTTTTTTTTTTGGGTTTTTTATCCTTTTATTATTGATATACTTTTATAAAATTTATTTATTATTATTATTATTTTTTAAATATTTGCTTTTTAAAATAACGAATAACATGGTAATATAATGTCAAAAATAAAAAGTTTGGGTGAGATTGAATGTAAAATTATTTTTCTGCCCTTTTTATACAATCCAACATCAAACATATGATTGTATTATGTTTAATATTCTAAAAAATACAATACTATCCAATCTGTCAAATATAATATACTGTATGCCAAACATAACCTATGTGTAAAGAAAACCCACATATTTATGGTGTGAGTTAAATTTAAATCAAATGATTTTTGAGTTAGGTTAATATTTTAAATCTCTAATAAAAAATCTATATAATGACTTAAGGTTAAGAGAAAATGACAAAGCACGATATTTGAGATATATAATTACAAATAGGTAGTCTATTTTTGTAAATTTTTTTTATCATTGTGTATGAAACTTCTAATCAAATATACCAACAAGTGAATATTTGTGTTTTAGGTATTCGGAGGCTTATGGTACAGTTTTGCCATAAAAAAAGATATGGATTGTTGGATGAGAGCTTGCAAAGAAAATTATTCAAATTGTAGTTGGGATCATTTCTTTTGTGATTCTAATTATAATTATAACTACACAAAATTAGATGAAATGTGCACAACAAAAGCTCATAATGGAACATTTTATGATTTTGGAATATACGATGACGTTCTTAAGTATGATATTGTCGGGGTGTCTTCTCGTCTTTCAAAGAAGATTTTATATTGTTTACGTTGGGGCCTCCAAAATCTCAGGTTTGTATTTTCATTCTTAATTTAAATTATTATAGGATTGGTAGTTTTTGAGACGAAACACAAAAACACACAATCTTATTAAAACAACAATATTATTGAAACAACGTGAGGGGCTTAGGCCTTCTTGTGCTCACATTTTGAAGCGTTGTGCATTACAAGTCATTTTATGTAACAAAAATGTATATGTACTTTCATCAATTCTCATTTTCTTGTATTGTATCCTCTCAATTTTTAGTTTTACAGTAGGTTGTTTTCTCAAAGTTGAGTAAGGTATGACTAATTACTTTATCTCCAAACAAGAGAAACAGAAGTTTATAGATAAGGAGAAAATTTATGGTAAAATTTAGTAGCAATAACAAGATGAATAACAAGCATGTTAACACTTTCCACCTTTATAAATAACATCTTCGGTACTCTCGGTTTGTCATACGTTTATTTAAGGATTGTCTTTCCTCGAAATTTTCTAAACATTACAACATATAACTGTACTCGCAAATTTATGTCAATTTTATTATAAAATTTTATGCACTTGATAAATTCATGTTTTTGCTTTACAGTGGTTTTGGTCAAAACCTTGAAGTAAGTACAGACGCATGGGAAAATATCTTCGTGATGTCCATTACCATTTACGGCATGATGTTGTTTGTCTTTTTCATTGGAAACGTTCAGGTTGTTATTCATCATTATACATTTTTCCTAAAAAATATCTTGAAAGCACGGAGTGCACTTTGAAAAGTGAAAAGTCAGGTTCTTAGAATTGTTTTATTGGCTGAGTTTTTTCTCTCAATTTCCCTTCCACTAATTTTGCTAAATACTTTTTAAAAATTTAACTTTTCGCTTGTCAAATCTTTGTTGAGAAGGTGCACCACTCTACTCGTGCAATGAAGATTTTATGCTTGTTATCTAACCATTTAATATCCATAAGCTGTAAATTTTAATAACTTCTGTTAAACAGAGGTATCTGCAATCAGAAGCTGAAAAATCAGAGATGAAAAGACAAAAGAAACTAGAGATAGAGCAGAGTAAGTTCTTTGCAAAGCTAAAGGAGGACCTTCAAAAGAAAATCAAGAGATACCCGCCAGATAAATGGGAAGAAACCGAAGGTGATGATTTTGAAAATTTTTTCAACAATCTCCCTCAGGATCTCAAAAAAGACATAAAGTGCAACCTTTGCTCAGACATGCTCCAGACAGTAAGTAAAATGGAAACTTTACTTACTATTTATTTTCAATTTACAAAGTTAACAATGAACTAGTTGATGATGAACATTATCTATTATCTCATATGTTGCAATTTCACATTATATAGATATATATATGTATATATATATATATCTTATATTTAACTTTCAACAACAAAGGAAATTCTTTAGATAGTTTACGAGGCAAATGATATTTCACATAGCTTAAAATACATTATGTCCCAAGATATGGTTTCAAGAAGGTTTAATTTGTTTTCTTCAAGTTTCTTCGTGTTTGCAGACCTTAATGAATTACTTTTCTTTTCTGCTTTTGTTTTGGTTTTGCTAAATGGATATGCTCTTTAAGTCCCCCTTAGCTTGGTATATTTGTAGAGTAATTGAAGAATAATTAGAGTACACAATTCTAATATTTTATTATTAGAGACAAGGCAAGTAAACATATTACTTGTATTGAACTCACAAAACATTACACTAACTCTCACACAAAGAAATCACGACAAATTTAGGAATGAATACTCTTTCTTACTTCCTAGAGGCAAATTGTAGAACACTCATTAAATTCTCACACACTTTGCACTCAAGAATATACTCAGGTCAGCTAATTTTTTGCTTGATCTCACTTAGGAACTTTTGCTTCTTCTACTTCTTGATGTTGTAACGGAAGAATAGAACATCTCTTTATAGTGAAATCAAATGCTAGGAACCACACAATTTAAAAATTAAAGAAAATGCACAACCACACACACTTTAATGTAAGCCTAGTCATTTGAACATAGAACTGACTCGAATAGCCCAACCCTAACTGAATTTCGGGTGTTTGGGTTGGTTATTATAATAAGAGGGAGGCTGTTCAATTCTGAATATGAAAAATTGACCCATGTTTGGTTTTTGTTCAGTTATGGGTCTCTAGACTCGAGAACCGAGCTGAACCCTGCTACCCTATATATATTTTATTTTTTAATAAATCAGATTTACGCATTGCCCTCAAGGGTTATTCAAATTTTGAATAACCTTTGAATAACTTTCAAGGGCACCTGCATAAATTCACCATTTAACCTTAATTTGTTTGTAAAGCCAAACCCTACCCCCTCTTCATTTTCATTTTTCATTTTTTTTTTCTTTACTAACACCCCACCCCTTTTTTGAGCTCCCATATTGCTAACTCAAGGGTCCAGCCCTACTTTAATGAACCACATATTGCCAACTCCACCAAGTTTAATTAAAAATTAGATGCAGCTGCATGTAAATTTTAATACACATACACACATTGAATTGCCTACATATATTTCCTTCCATCCTATATAATTAAGTGATTAATCTAAAGTCTGAACTTCAATCCATCTTTCAATTTTTGGACAAAAAATGGGATGTCTAGCATTATTGATTATAATTTTATTACGTTATCGTTTTCTTTTATCAATTTATGAACTTAATTAAAAAGAAGTTCATAAATGATCGACATATAGGAAAATTAGATGCAGCTGCATGTAAATTTTGATACATACATACATACACATATTCAATTGCCAACACATATTTCCTTCAATCCTATATAATTAAATGATCAATCCAAAGTTTGAACTTCAATCCATCTTACAATTTTTGGATATTGGATTTATTCTTATTCTTATTTTGTGAATAAATGTGGAACAGTTTGGAAGGCAGAACATAACATTGTTAGAAGAGTTGTGTGATTATGTCAAGCCAGTTTCCTACACTGAGTGCACTTATATTGTCCGAGATAGAGAGCCAATTGATGAAATGCTCTTTTTGGTGCAAGGCGAGTTAAAAACATACTCCTTTAGAAGTGTCAACATGGGCTCCACAAGCAATGCTCATCATAGAAGCATCATTAGTATTCTCAAAGAAGGTGAATACTATGGAAAAGAACTTGTTGCTTGGTTTCAAGTTGACCCCTATTCATGTGACCTCCCTATCTCAACCAAAAGCGTTCAAACACGTACAAAAGTTGATGGCTTCGCTCTTTCAGCCGATGACTTAAAAATTATACTAATTAAGCATCACAAAGTTGTTTTCATACAAGCATACTGGCGTTTCATAATGAAGAAGAAGCATCGGACAGTCGAGAGCCAAACTTCTACTTAGGACCAAACGCCACTAACAGAGTCTAGGCTGCAACTATCCTTAGAGATCAGTGTTCAACAACCATGGATTAGTTAGATCTATTGTGATTATTTTGCACCATCTACAAATTACATTGTAAGGTAAAAGACCACAAGCTACTTAGACATGCACCTATAACTTAAAATTATTTATGTAAAATTTATTCACTATTTTAGTACATTAAAATTTAGTATATGATTATTGTGTGGTATTCAAACTATCTTGCATGTTTCATTATATTTAAAAAAATCTGAAGAACTTAGTAAGTTTAGGTTTATCAGACGTGTATATTTTGAATGACAGACCCCTTTCCCTAGGCGGTCTGCCGGCACCCTACGTTGACCCTCCAGCTAGCCCTTGCGCTCAACTAAAGGATCCTCGTAGAGCTAAGCCGTATTCTTTCTCAATCCTTTTTGAAAACAGCGGAAACGAGGGGAAATTTTTCGTTTTTATTTTAAATCTTTACAAAATATTTTATAAAAATTTGGGCAGCATCCCGTCTGTTTTTCAGACTTTGCCATCCTGTAAATTATAAAATTTAACACTTCTAAAATATTACAAATCATTTCCCCCAAACTACAAAGCCTCAGACTCTCATTTTTCAACACAACCACAACCACAATTTCATATTTCAATATATAAACTTATTATTAACTAAATCATACGTCATGCATCAATTTTCTTCAAAAACACAATTTAAATCCATAAAAGGATATTTACAAAATCATATAGAGATAATAAAATATATACATCTCTTAATATCAAACAAAAATAGGAACAGGTAATCATATCAGCACTATCACTGCAGCTGCCTAGTATTGCCTCGGGGTAATCTGCAGCTATGGTACCTATGCCTTGAGAGGTTTATTTAAAAATACAGAAAATGTTAGGTGAGCTTTGAAAGCCCAGTTAGTGTCATATAATATTATTTGAAATTACATTTTTATAAAAACCTCCCTAAAACATTTTTGATAATTCAATTCAAATCCATTTATTTAAAATCAAGTTTCATGCATTAATATTATAAAGCACATATTGCACGGTTTTCAATTTCATAAAGGAATCTCCTATGGTTGCGAGGTTTTTATTCTAAAACCCTTTTTCTTTTTATAAACCGGATATGGTCTGACTCCGCTCGAAGGTGTACAGCCAACCAATCCGGCTCCCGCCAACCTATAGTGACTCGTGCCTCATGGCACCATAGTATAGAGCGAATTCCTACATCGCTCTGTTCGGTTCATATAATGGAATCCTACATCGCTACAGAGCGGAACTCTATCTCGCTCAGGTAAGCTAGCTAATAATATACCCTTTACATGCATTGGGCTAATCTCTCAGACATCTGACTGACATGACTCCTTGTGGGTACCTTCCGCTTGTTAATATAGTTAGTGACATACTGACACTACTAATTCTATCAATGCACGCTTCAGGTACTCAATCCAAACCGGTAATAATCTGATACTCTCCAGGTAAGCCATAGGTTTTATTTTCATCTTTATAAAATTGCAACCATTTCACATATATATAATTCAAAACGAGAAATAATTGTTTTGATGAAAACACAAAATCATATTATCTGTTACCGTGTCATTTATTATTTAAATCATATTTCGCTTTTGCTAACACATTCAAACATGCATGAAACATTCATTCATAATTCAAATCAACAAAAACGTATTAAAAATCATTTTAACACTCACTTTAACTATCACTTTTGAATAGATCTTCTGAAGGCTCTAAAACTAGCGCCCTATCGCTCTTCCCTTACTCCACCAGATTGTTCGTCACCTACATAACATATATATACGTAAATTTACGTTCGCGTCAACTTTTGGAAACTCGAAATAATAAAAATTACATAATCGCCCCTAAGTGACCCCTTTTAGGTGCATCTCTCCATTCTTGGTTCCTTAATTTAATCTTCGACTTTTAATAATCTCAATACGCCTAATTAAACTCGTTAGGGTCATCCGAACTTCCAACGGACGCTATATGGGCTAATTTATGAAATTGCCCTTCAAACTAATTTATTGCGTGTTTTAGTTTCTCTATAACTCTTTGATATTTTATTGGTTTTCTAAACTCCCAATATATACAAATCCACTTATTTTTACTAAATATCAATTAATAATGAATCGTAATAAAATCCAATTCAAACTCAACTTAAATCACCAATAAAAATCAACTTAAAACTTAAACTCACCCCTATTTTCTTTTCGCGTTAACTTCATTTTGAACTAGTTTTGGGGTGGTTTTTGGATTGATTTTTGAGCTGTTTTTGGTGCGTGAAATAGCTGGGTTTTCTTCTTCCTTTCTTCCCTCACGCGATCCTCTCTCTCGTGGCTAATCTCTCATTCTTCTTCCCTAATCTACCTTATTTATTATGGTTTCAGCTTCAGCTGCACTTGGATCAAGTTTGAATAGTGGTTTCGAGCTGAAACGAGCTCGGTTGCAGCTGAAAATAGTATGGATCGGACGAGTTTCATGCGTAGGTCTGCAAGTGGTCGGACGGTAGCTCGTCCCCGTCTTCTTCTACACCGATCGGGCCGGTTTTGCATGCTCGTACGATTAACTCTTTTCTGGTTCTGGTTTACGACGAGTCCAACTTCGCTTCAGCTTGAGCTCGACGGTTGGATGGCGTAACAGCAAGTCTGGTCGGCGTTGGCGATGATGGCTGGTCGGCGGTAACTCCTTCTTCTTTCTTCTTTTCTTTTTCTTCGCGTTTGAGCGACTGATTCTGTCTTTTATTTTCTGTTTTCACTTTGAAAGTTATCAATAATGCTTTTGACTTCTATTTTTCTCCTCAAACTATTCTAAAAATGACGGTCATTTCCTGATAAAATTTCGGTCTCCTCCCTTAACTTTTAGCTTAATTTTACTTTGACCACAATTATTAAAACTTATCTTCGATTTAGTCCCTTTTCACCTTAAAAATTATTCGATTTCATTTACTATTTTAACTTCCCATTTAATCCTCAATTGAGTTTAAATCAATCCCTATGGGTTCTCTATGACCTTAAGCGTTTCCATAAACCATTTAGGGTCTCTAATCGATACTTAGGAACTATTCTTGAGAAACCCGTACAATTTAAAAATAAAGGGTTTACATTGAATCTGCATATTAAGTGACAAAAATATTTGTAGTGAAAATTAAAAATTTATGTTAATGAAGAATGCATTTTTGTTGAAAAAGAGAGACATTTTTATTTTCCTATTGATGATTGATAATAGTTTGTTCTATTTTCCAAACTTTAGATTTAAGAAAAATTTCCCATAATTAAAGCTTTTGTATTTTTTTTCAAAATCTCCCTTTTGTTAGTATTTTGTTAAATTTTTCAACTTTTAAAAAGGTAAATAGGTAATTTATATTCTAAGATACATAAATTAATAAGAGGTTTCAAAGTTGTATGTTTGTGCAAGACATAAAAGGTTTAGCATACGTTTGATATAACTTATCTACTCATCAAAAGTACTTTTTTAATGTTCAAAGCTCTATTTAATTTTTTTTACATCATTTGATTGTCATCTCAGTAGAGTTATTGGGCAATTAAAAAAGCCGAAAAATATCTATTTGGAGAAACTTAAATTTTGATCTTTTCCAATTAAATGTTTTTGAGATTTTTTTTAAAAAAATTAGAATGTCTAAAATACCCTTATTTTATTTTGTTAACAATACAAGAGCTTCTGTTCACAAACCATAAAAACAACCATAGCCAGTAGTTTTCATGAAAGCCATCATGTCAACCAACGTGAGGTCTCCGGTAGAATTTCCCATTTTTAGCCCAAACCCACCTGCATTTTTGACACACTCTCTCAACCCTTTTTATCCTTAGAAAACAAGCACCCCCCAACACAAACAACATTTGTGTCTTTCTGTCATCCTGGTCTTCTTGGGTTCAACACACTTATGTCTTCTTGGTTCATGCTTATCAGCTTGTAGGATCCTGGAGTAAAGACATAGTCTTTTTTTAATTCGTCTCAGGTTACAGTTTAGTTGTGTTGCTATTTGTTGCTAGTTTCATTGTAGGAATTTTCCGTTGTATACGAATTGTAGGTTTGGTTTGGTTTGCTAGTGATGTATGATTGAAGGAATTGGTGATTTGTGTTTTTAGAGATAATTGGATGTTAGTACTTGCAATGTAACGATTGGATTTGTTTTGCTTCAATGGCGGTATAGGTTGTAGTTGAGCATGTAATATGATTTTGTTTCTAATTGTGAAATGAGTCGGGATTTTATGTCATGTATGTCGAAAATATTTTGTGACAAAGATAGAGGTTTGTGGGGAAGAAGTATTGGTGGATTACTATGTGATAGATTGGTTTGATAGTGATGTTTGATTGAAGGAAATGATATGTTTGTTAGAGCTAATTGGATGTGAGCATTTGCAATGTAACAGTGTGAATATATTGTACTTCTATGGAGCAACGATTTGTAGTTGAGTATGTGAGATTTATGCTTGAATTTTAAATTGAGTTACGGTGAATGTTATGTGATAGGACCCAATCCGAACCTTACCGTACTTACGTCCGAAGGACCCTACTTGACATTCTAATGAAATCCTCCTAACCTTATTGATTGAGCCAAAAGAATCTCGTGGAGCGAACCCTTAAAACATTATCGTATTCCATTTCATTTAAAGACTAAAATGGGTTGGTTATTATTATTTTTTTCAAATGAAAATTCGGCAACATAACAGCTAAAATTGGGACATTTCCAAAATACCCTTAAAATCAAAACTACACTTCAACTGTTTCCATTATCCAACCCAACTTCTCTCACAAACATATTTCAGAATTTCACTTTCACTTTCATACCAGAAATCATGTAAAACCATAAGTATCAAATCATAAAATAAAATAATTTCTTATGGATAATTGGCTTAAGAAAATCAACCACATTTCATGACTAAAATTTACAAGACCTTATACACTTTATACACATCAAAACTTAAGTACAAATACTTAGTTTTAGTGTCACAAAACAAGTTATGAAATTACAACAAAAAGAAGGCTTTCAACTTTAAAGTAACATGCAAAATGATCATGCAAGGGAAGCATTCGTCGAATCTATGCCCACCTATATCAACGGAGGGAATCTCGTGCTTCGGTCACCCGCGCTCACACCTAAGGAGATTTTTGGATAAAACAAGAAAAACGTGAGCTTATTGAAGCTCAGTGAGTGCATATACTTTATAAACCAATATTATATACATTTGTAAAATACCTCCTTAAAAACATTAAAAACTAAATTTCATTTCAAAATCGCTTAACTTAAAATTTCATAAAAGTTCATGCTTAACATAATAAAATCAATAAAATTTTACAATCGCCAAAAATAAAGGTGCATAAAATTTTCAATAAACTTAGTAAGTGATTACATTATACCGCTAAATTAGGTTATAAAATTCCTTTAGAAACATAAATATAAATCACATATAATTGTTTACTTTTAAATTTAGGTTTTCATTTTAAAATGCACCAACGTTATGCCTTAAACTTACAACCACGAAAATGTGGAGTCGTAATGCGATTTAGCCACAAACACTATCCGTGACACTTACAAAGACATCCAAACACCATGTGCGGAGTATTACATCACAATACGTAGCATAACATAACAACCCACACACATAAAAGCGACACAACAGACACTATTCCCCCCAAAGTTAGTGACGCTATCCCTCCTATACCTTGCCATACATGTGTGGGATGTACTGGTCGAGTCTATAAAACTTACAAGAGTGGGTAGACAATTGGCCTTTGAAATTCATTTAAACATAAATTATTTTTAGCATCAAACACTTGAAAATCAAACTTGAATCTTCAAATTTCATGTCAATTTAACTTTCACATTTATAAAAATACAAAAGATAAACTTGGATACAAAACATAGTATTCATATAATTACTCATTTAAAATCGTTAAATAGTAACCATACTAGAAAATGCATAAACATGTTAAAACAACATACAATTTTTCCAAAACCATTTTGCACTCATCTTTGCTTGCAAACTTCCCTAGTGGCTTCAATGGTCCTCTCCGGCTCTGCTAGCCTCTCCTTCACCTACACATGATAAGCACACTTAGAATGTGCTCCATAGATGATGGAAACCAAGATAGCAATCATGGAGAACAATGAGACAATTGGACAACGAGGCAATTGGACTTAATCTTGAAGGTTTTGGATGCTAATTGAATGCAATTGGACTTTATTAGGCTTCACAATATTATTCAAGTTCAAGAACAAGTCCAAGAACATCAATCTTTAGGAAATCTTGAGGCTTGGGTGTCAATTATAATGCAATTGGGCTGTTATTTAATTGTTTGATGTAAATTGGGCCTAATTTGTATCATGAGATTGTTTTAAATTAGTTTAATTTATTAGGCTTTTAATTATAGGGCTAAGTCATTTATTTAAATTAAAAGCCTAATATGGGTGTTTTTAGGAAAAGTCAAAGTCAAAGTCAAAGTCAAAGTCCGAGTCAATTATAAAATAGGGTTTTATTTGGTTTCCAATAAGGATTAGGATTGTATGCCTATATAAGACTTATTAAACCTAAATTTTTAAGAAGTTTTTTTATGGAATAAAATAATTAAGAGATTTGTTTCTCTTTTGTTCATTGTTGAACATGTGATCTTATCAAGCTATACTTGTGGCGATCGAAACCATGACTTATCTCCCACCTTCTCATCTATGTCTTGGGAGTGCCATCAATACCATTCTTGCTATAATTTTGGTTCTTGATTATTATATATTCAATGGGTCAAAATTCTTTATAATTTTGGTTCTTGAATGACATAATCAATGGGTCAAAGTTTTCGTTATAAACCTGTTTTAATATTTCTTGGGGTTGTGTTTCAATTTGATCGTGGGTGTCGTATCAATATATACGGGGTTCGCATCAATAGACAATGCAAAGATGCACTAAGATGCACCTAACTATACTAATTCTATAAAATTCTCTCTAAACTAGTTCCTTCTCCTTTCAATTTCTCTTTGATCCATGCTCCAAATTTCCAATTTCTTTGCATGAATCCTTCTTATATACACCCCATATGGTTCCCATCATAAATTGAAGCTTGGAACTCAAAATGGTCGTTTTAGACCCCTCAAACCTGAATGTAATGCATAGCCCAAACCGTGCATGCTTTTGCTACAATTCTTTCTCCCACACTCTTCTTATCTTCCAATGTGGTCACCAGTAAAATTTTGTCAAATTTTGATATGGTTTGAATATCGAAATCTAGGAAAAACCTCACTTTTTCATCCATTTTTAGGGGGCTTTTTCGTATGTTGCATTCTAAAACTTAATTCTTTCTTTCCTAGTGTTATATACACTCTAACCTACTCATAAAATTCAATCAAACTCATAAAAGAATGGTATTTGATGAAAACTCATAATGACTTTCCTAAGTGTCTTACAATGCATTATAATAGAATAGCTTCCAATGCAATTCTAACATTTCTACAAGTTTGTTTGTCACTTAACGAACCTCAAATCATGCTTAAAACACTTCCATTCCATTGGTTTCTTATACCTCTCCATATAACCTTACAAGCACTAACATACCCTAGGTTCATTTCTTTCAAGTTTCACATATTGGTTCTTTTAGGCATTTTGTCATACACTTAGTCTACATGTCATTCCATTGATTTCCAATCCAAAATCTACTTAAAATCTATCTTATGACAACACTAACCCATCAATTTTAGTAGGTTTACATGCCATCTTTCACATGCTTTCAAGTCTCCAATAAATCATCTCTCAACATAGATAAAAACTTCCCACCAAAACCAACTCAAACATCATCAAAATAACCCGCATTAACATCACAAAAACTAATCCAAAAATGAGCAAACTAACCTTGATTGACTTTGTTTCTTGATTAAAATTTGATTTCCTAGCTTAGGGAGGCTTGGTTGATTGATTAGAAGCCCAAAAATTGCTTGAACCAACCTTGATCACTTCCTCCTCTTCTTTGGCTGAATGACACTTCTCTTCTCTCCCTCATGTTCTCTCTTGTTTCTCTTCTTTAGTTTGTGATGTTTTTGGCTTCCAAAATTGACTAAGTCTTGCTTTTACAATTATAACAATTCAATCAATGACCATATTGTCCCTTAGATAATTGCTTCTTTGTCCTTAACTTTTGTTTATTCCATCTTGGCCCTTAATTGATTGTTTTATCATCCTTAATCTCTTACTTATCTTACCTTGACCCCTAACTTGTACCCTTATTTCAATATAGTCCATAAGTCATACTAACTTTTACAATTCCAATGACAATGACCAAATTACCCTTATATTAACTTAACCTACAAGTGAGGCTCACTCAATCATTACACTTTTATGATACTTTCTTTAGTCTCTTAGGGTCTTAAAATATCACTTAGAGTTGGTTACTATGGAAATAATATGGAAATCATAAATAAGTATTGAGGGCTTACATTATGTATGTTAAAATATTTGGTGACAAAAATGTTAATTTGTAGGAAAGTAGTATTGGTGGATTGCTATGCAATAGATTGCTTTGCTAGTGCTACATGATAGAAGGAAGTAGTGATTTGGTTTTTAGAGCTAATTGGATGTTAGTAGTTGCAATGTAATAGTATAGAAGAAGTTAAGTACAAGGATGAGGACACAGTATGGTGTTTATGGAAGGATGTTGGCTTTGGCTGCCCATGCCTTGGCAAAGGTACTTGAACATCGGATGTAGTAAGTATGGCAACCTAGTGGGGAGACTCTGTGTGTGTGAGCCTGTGAGCTTGTGAATATGGCATTTGCAAGGTGAAATCCATCATGTTGTAAAGCTAGATCCATACCACCGTATTCTTTTTGGAAAAAATTCAAAGTAAAAATTCAGGGTAAAATCTATCATGTTGTAAGTTAATTCAATTTTGTAAAGCTTGGCATTGTCTTGCTAGATTAATAACTTAGAATTTGCAATTGCGCTTGAAACATAATAAAAATTAGATCCTTGGAACTCAATATGATGTTACCAATGTTAACTTATTTTCATCCTTGTTAAAAATAATTTAATTGGTAAGACAATATATATGTTCCAATCAATCTTCGTACGTACAATGCCTCATGAAAATTGAAAATACTGAATTGCTTAAAAATGAAAATTTTATTTGCTGTAGGAGAAGATTTTGACCTAAAGGAGCCAATGTATTCTTTTTGGTAAAATTGAAAGAGAAAAACATAATGATACCTCATGTCGTTTTTGATAAATTTATAATTTAAAAGAGCTTTCAGAAATAATACAACTAAACAATCTACAATTTAAAAATGTTTTTTTAATTGACAACCAAACAACCACCTACTTCTTTTTAAAAGTTCTATTCGTAAAAAATCTATTTTCAAAATATCTACTTCCAAAAGATCTATTTAGAGATCATAAAATCTATCTTATACAAGACATGACTCAGTCCAAATCTCTCTAAACTCTTATCCGAAAGGGTCTCGTCGGGCACCCCAACGAATCCTTCCTAAACCCTACTTGGTGGGCTACGAAAAATTCGCGGAGCGAACTCTTAAACTTTTTCTTTACAAACTAACTTGCTTGACTTTCTTTTCAAAACTAGTTGGGTTGGTTTAGTTTTAAAAATAAAATTTTATTTCAAATTGTAAAATCAAATCATTTTTATCAAACTAAAATCCGACAGCATAACGACTGCATTTTTGACAATTCCAAAAACCTGTTAAAGGAAATTTACACTTCTAAAATATTTCTTAATCACCACCCAACTTCTTTAGCCACAAACATTTATTTCAATCACAATCTCATTTCATCTCAAGTAAAAACATAAAAGCATTTGCAAAATTATCCAATTGCTTAAAGAAAACCATAACATTTTCATCAACCAAAAGTCATTAACCACTCATTTATAACTCAAAAATATAATTACAAATAACTTCTTTAATGCTACAAAATATGCAAAAAGGTGATTATGCAGAAGTTTTGTCGTGTCAAGCCCACCTATACTTCTAGAGGAGCTATCTCTTGTCGGCCACTCACACCAACACTTGAGTAGGTTTTTAAATAAAAATAGAAAATTGTGAGCTTTAAAAACACAGTAAATGCTTGTTATTTATTTCCGCTAAAATCTTTACTTTCTGAAAACACCTTCTTAAAAAATTTTGAAGGTAAAATTTCTATTTCATAAACATTCTCAAATTTAAAGCTCATTTAAATGAAAAGCATAAATATGTAAGTTGTAAACTCATATATGCATCCAAATGCATATAAAACACATAAATCTAACAGCATACAAATGCTAAATAATTTCATAACTTGCAATATAGCTCTAAAATGCTTTTGTTTACTTTCGATATCTCAAATATTTGATGTACTTTCTAAAAGCACCATTTGTACCCTGAAAAGCTCTTACCATACAATGACTAGCTATGTCGCTCGTAGTGGCAATATGACGTGGCGATTTTGAACTGACATCAACCGTGACACAATCTGATCCATCTCATGACTATGTGTGAAATTCTGCATCGCTAACCATAGCAAAAGATAATATCCCACACAAGTAAAGGCAATACAACAGATCTCGATTTCCCCCCAAGTTAGTGACGCATCCCCCCAGGACTTAGCTATACTAATATGGGATATACGGGCCGGGTCTAAAACTAAAAAAATGTAATATGAGGGTATACTAATGGCCTTTGAAAATCTCTTTTGCTTTAACTTTCTAAGTGCAAAAGCACAAATCTTTTTTCTGGGCACATTAAGCACCAAATCTCATTTCTGAGTGCAATAAGCACTAGAACTCATTTCTTTTAAGTGCAACAAGCACAAAATATCATTTCTAAGTGTAAGAAGCGCAAAGCATGCTCATTTCAAGTTTTAAAATGTGGCATATAACTTTCAACATGTTTAAGCATTTCAACAAGCACAAAACTTTTATAAATTTAGTTTAGCACTCACTTGAACTTAAGCTTGGTATACAAAACTTCAATGACCTTCTCTTGCCCCGTTTGCTTCCTCTTCGCCTACACATCACATTCTAACTTAGTATAGGCTAAATTCAACTTCACAAAACTCATTAAATAACTTCTAACTCAAGTAACCCATAAAAAAACACTTTTCACTAAAAAGCTTCTCTATTTGGTTTCTCCTTAACCCAAGCTTTAAAATTTTGATTTCTTTCCATGAATCTTATTTATTCTCATCTAGGAACATCCCTATATAACTAAAATAATTTTCTGGAGCTCGAAACGAAAAATCACATTTTTGCACACCCTTCGGTCAAATATGATGTAGCCCTCTACCCATTGGTTTTCTTTGCTCAATTCTTGCTCCATTGATCTTTCTAACTCACATTTAGATCACCCGTAAAGCGGTTCTGAAAAATTCCAACTATTGGGTGGCGAAACCTAGGAAAAACCTCACTTTTTCAAGGCAACTTTTACACTTTTCGTTTCTAAACTCAATTCTCTTCACCACTAACTCGAATATTCTTAATAACACTCATCTATGTCATTAGAATGCATATAAATAGTGGCATTTCATGAAAACCGAAAATGCTTCTTATCGGGTGAAAACTAACTATGTTGTCTCTATGAAATTTTCTTTAAATTCTAAGTTGATTTAATAGTTAATCAACCTTAATCCAACATGGAATCATGCTTAATATCTCCAATGTGTCATCACATTCACACATTGCCAACTATGGTCTTTAATGGTCCAACACATATCAAGTTCATTTCTTTTAAATTTCTCATGCCAAATCTTTGAGATATTTTATCAAACACTTGGTTTATAACAAATTTCAATCAAAACTAAACTCAAATCAAACTTAGGGTTTCTCCAACACAACTCTAGCATCTCAAACTACATGGCTCTACATGATCTACTCTTGTTTATGGTCATTAAATGCTCAACTCACATCACACATAAAAAACCCACATCACAAACCAACAAAATCATCAACACATAACATCATTCAACAATTTTGAAAATGGTATACTAACCTTTGTTTGCTTGATTTCTTGCTTCCAACTTGTTCTCCTAGTTTAGGTGGCCTTGAACTCGTGATTGGAAGCTTGAAAATGGAGTGGAATCACTTGATCTCTCCTTCCTCAAGCTTGGCCAAACCAACTCTCTTCTCTCTTTGGTTTCACTGTTTTTGCTTCTTGTTCTTGACTAGCTTGATCTTCTACTTTAGGGTGGCTTGAAGGCTTGATGGGAGGCTTAAAAATGGCTTGGACTCCCTTGACCTTCTTCTCCCTCAAGCATTAGCTGAATCAATCTCTTCTCCTCAGCCTCTCTCTCGCTTTCTCCCTTTGTCATGGTTTCTGAATTTGTCATGATTTTGTGACTTGAATTGTGTTAATGGGCTGAAATTTTCACACTTTATCCATTAACAATATTCATAATGACCTTCTTATCCTGAAAAATTTGGTTTTTGTCCCTTAACTTTACTTAATTCTACTTTGACCTCAAATCTGAAAACTTATTTTCACTTTAGTCCCTTATCACTCTTAATAATTACTTAATGTCATTTACCATTTTACCATTCTAATTATTCTTCAATTGGGTTCAATCAATCTTTAAGAGTTCTTTACAACCTTAGACACTTTCATTGATCATTTTGGATCTTATATCATTACTTAGGGAATATTACTGTGAAAACAATAAATATATAAATCGAGGGTTTACATACAATCTCAAAAGCTATTTTAGCATAATTACACGACCACAATATACTAGATGCCGTAAAAATAAGAATTCAAATATCTCATCATATCTAAAAAGTCATAAAAAACACAATCCAAATGTCTCATGCATGGTTTAAAATCTCGACCGAGTTGGCTGATTTCTCATCGTGAAATCACCACTTGCCAAGTGGCCGATCCGAGAACCTCCGGATCGGAGGTTCAACTCGGGTCTGGCAATAACTCGGCCTAACTCAGACCCAACTCGGATCAACTCAGCCTAACTCGGCCCAACTCGGACAACTCGGCCATCTCGGATCGTTTCTTCTTCAGTCTTCACTTCTGTTCTGCACTTCTGCAGTTCTGCTCGTGTTCTTTGCCTGTCGGTGCACTGTTGCCGTGTTCTCTACCTGGTGAGTTTGTTGCCGTCTGTCGCTTCATCTGTCGCAGTCGCCATCAATGTCGCCGTCAATGTCACCGTTTCCGTTATCACTGTGATAAGTGATAACTAATGGTGGTTGAGTGGGCTTTGAAATGGTGGGAGAGAAGATCAGTTGTGACCTTTGATTGTGAGAGAGGGGTGGAGGCGATGAGAGTGAGCGAGAAAGAGAGAAGAGAAAAATGATAAGGGATGGAGGCGGCGAGAAAGAGAGAGGAGTGTAAAAATGGTAGTTGATTTTACTTATAGATGCCATATTACACAAAAGCCCCTGAGGTTTGATAAAATTTAATGGTTAAAAGTATCAAATTGGTCCCTAATATTTAAAAAAATATAAGTTCATGTCATAAAATTTTAAAAATAATAATTTACCCCTCAAAACAGTGCTCATCGAGTACTCGCCGATTACTCGCCGAGTAGCCGATTTCTTGCTGCTCGCTAGGTCGCCGATCGAGTAGCAAGCAGCGAGTTTTGAAACATTGGTCTCATGCAATCTGAAAAAGTCATAAAAACACGAGAAAATATCCATATAATCGCATGCCAAGTGGCAACTAAAAAGGCAAAATTCAAAGTTCAAAGTCCAAACAACTAGAAGGAACAACTAAAGTTAAGTAAGTAAAGGGCCTAAAGATTCGAAGGATTCAACCACTTTTCATCTTTGTAAAAGTCTTCCACAACTTGTTCATTATTAGACTCAAACTCTAAATCAATGTTCTCCTTCTTCTGCTCCTTTTAGAATCAAAATCATCTTAAGTAAGTTGTCTCATTTGCCCCATATCGGGCTTTACTTCATCATCATCATTACCACCCATAACAAGCAATTCTTATGCATCATTTGTAAACCCTCATTGACATACCTGACTAGTTTAGTATTAGTAGATGAGCTAAGTTAAGGGACATTGAGTTTAAAAGTGTTTCTTTTAAGAGTTAAATAAGAAAATGATAGAGTTTGAGAACGAAATGACAAATGCCAAATTTAAGCCTTTAAATTGTGTGGAGAGCTTGATAAACGTCATGGAATATGATTTTACAACAAGTTTCAAGAAGGGGCATTAAAGTCATTTTCATTGGATTTAAGTAGGATAATGTATTTTTAAAAAAAAAAAAAGAAAAGAAAAAAAAAGAGTGTTAAGGACCAAATTGTAAGAAATCAAGACTTTATATGGTCAAGAGCAATTTAAAAGGTTTAGGGTCATAGTATAATATCGAAAGGTGGTCAAATGAGTCAAAGGAGCCTTATATATAATCAAACACTTAGTCATTTTGGGCAAGAGAGGCATACATACGGGAACAAAAAGAAACCAAAGAAAGCAAGCAAAGAAAGTTATGGCAACCAAGGGGAAAGGAAGAGAAGTATAGGTGATTATCCAATCCAAGACTCCTATTCATCAAGTTAAGTTCTCCCAAGTTTGATTAACATCTCAAGAGCTTAATTCAAGTTAAAAGAGTTAAGAATTCTTGAATTGAGATTAGTTTGGTGGAACTTTAAGTATGATTCCATGTTGGTTTCAAGTTAAGTTTTGAGTTGATTTTTGATAGGGCTTTAGTGCTAGATTATGAGATGAGTTCATGGATGAGTTGTTGACAATGAAATGAACAAAACCTAGTGAAAGAATGGATCATAGGCTTGTATATGGTAGAACCCTACGCGACTTGATTAAGCTTGGTTTAGTTTAATTGCTTGCCTACCAAGTGTTTGATTAAATTCCTAAGTGAATTAAGCTATTAAAATGCAAAGAAAGTGAAAAGTCATAGTTGGTGTATACACTAAGGTAGGTTCGGCCAAGCTAAGGGTGTATGGACATCCAATAAATTCTATCCATTCAAGGCTCAAAATAAGTTTAAGATAAGCTAAACAATGCATTGAAGAGATTAGAATGCACTAAGACATACATAGAGTTATTAGACATCGTAATGTACTAGTGAAGGGCACCAACCAATCCACTTCTCTTCCACATTTCTTTGCCATGTATGATCGTAAATGAGTGTATAAGAGTTAGGAACACTCAAGGATAGATAATTGAAGTTAAATTACAAAGGTGTGAGAAAAACCTCTTAAAAAATGGTCCCGAAAGTGGTTTTTTAGGCTAGAAACCATATCAAACGATCTTAGAATCCAACGAAACTTTACAGGTGACCACATTGAGAGATAAGAAGTGTCTTGGAATAAGAATCAAAGCAAAAGCACGCCCAAGCTGGGCTGTGCATCACATTCGGGTTTAGGGGGTTAAAAATTATGATTTTTCCTTCCAAGCTTCAATTGATGAAATGGACCCTTTGGGGATGTTCTTAGGGATAAATAAGTAGGATTCATGAAAAGAAATCAGAAGTTTGAAGCGTTGGTTGAAGAGAATGAAGATTGGAAGTTACTAGTGCATAGTCAATGTCATTGTGCAATAAAGTTTAGGTGCATTGCAATGCATTATCTTTATGCATTTGTAGCCTATTCTAAGCTTGTCTATCTTTGTGTAGGTGAGGAGCACTTGACCGAGCCAAGAGAGGGTCTTTGAGGTTTGTTTAGTTGAGCTACAAGTTAAGGTGAGTGCACCTTTTATGAATGAGTTTTCAAAAGTTTTATGCTTCTGCATATGAAATTATATTTCTGTTTTTGCATGCTTAAATACTTGAATATTTATGCATGTTATATAGTTTTGAGTAAGATGAGCCCAAAGGCGCGAGTTTATAATTTTTAAAGCTTTAAAGATTTGAAAAAAGTTTCAAGAATGGAGCTCGAGAGCTCTTGTCTCAATTAAGCTAAAAAAAGAGTCTAAGGACTCTAAGTTTAAAGCTTACAAGATTTTTAGTTTGTGTCTTGTGCAGCCAGAAAGAAATTTTAAGGCATAGCATTAGAGAAACCAGATTTTCAAAGGCCATTAGCACCCTCCAGTTATCGAGTTTCGACCCGTACAGAATATCCTGTTTAGTAGGGCAAGTTTGTGAGACAAGTCATTACCCGTGTGTGTATGGAGTTAGAGTGTCTAGCAAGTGAGTGCCCTACTTTATGGGATATGGTCTCACATTGCATTTATGCAATGTAGAAATTCCGCATGTAGTGTTGAGAGGTCCCAGATTTGGGTCACAATTGGTGTCAGTATACAACACCACATGATCTTTACATTGCAGCATTAGTGAGCGAAGTCGCATGTGACTAGAGGCTAGGGTTATGAAATGGTGCTTTTCTAAAGTTTGTCACATTATATTGCTCTTACAAATGAATGTTTTATATATGTTTGCAAAATGCTTTTATAATGCTATGCACAGAATAAATGAGACTTATGATTTATGCTTTAAGAAATAGAAATTTATTGTAAAAGCTTTTAAGAAAAGTTTAATTTAAGGTAAAGTTTAGTTTTCTAAAGATTAAATGCACTCATTGAGCTATCTAGCTCACCCTTTATTTTTCCCTAACCTCCTCAGGTACTTTTGTGGGTGATCGACGATCTCCTCCGTCGCGATAGGTGGGCATCAAGTCGACTATGCTTCTTGCTTTTTGAAGATTTTGCATATAGCATGTGCATACTTGTACATTTGTAAATAAACTGTAGTTTGAGTTGTAATAAAAAGTAGTTTATTTTGAATTGTCATGAGTTTACTATGGAACTTGTGTTTTGTGGAAAATAATTATATTGTTATTGAACTTGTTGTGAGAAGTTTGGGTTGACAATTAAAAGGGATTTAGTCGAAGTGTTTTATTATGAAACTGCAGGTTTAGGTATTATCCATTTTGCAACGTTATGCTGCTGAAATTTAGTTTTCTAAATGACCAAATTTTTAAGTTAAAATCAACCCAAAAACCATATTTAAAGTTTAAGGTTTATAAAAGTTAGTCGCGCGCAAAATTTCTAGCGACTTTTCAAATAAAGTTTAAAAACAAAGTTTGAGGGTTCGCTCCTCGATTGTCGTTTAGTTCGTCAAGACAGACTAAAGGAGCTTGATGGAGTGCCCAGGTGAACCTCTCGGATAGGTGCTGAGTGGCGGTCCAAGAAGGGGCGTCTCATCATTAGTATCACCTTCAGTTGCTAGTAACACATCAATATTCTTCTCATTTGGCCTTTTCTTCTTGCTCATTAATTTTGAATTAAATTGGACATAGATTAGATTGTCTAATCGACTCGTATTTAGTCTATCCTTTTCTTCATATGTATTTAAATAAGATTTAAAAATTAAAATTTAATCAATCAATAAACAATTAGAATTTAAAATATTAAAAATGACTTATGGATATTTCACTTACCCCTTCAAAACTGCTCCAATTTCTTTCACATCTGGATAAACTAGTGGTCAAATATAGAATGCAAGTCTTTGCAAGTGAGGTGTCAGGCCTCCATAATTGTTCCACCGTTTAACTACAACATGGAAAATAATCAAATATAGAATTAGTTAAAACTAAAAGTAATTAGTAAACAAGTAAAACAACTAAAAGTAATTTATATGATTTAGAATGTTCAATCTTTTTATTTGGATTTTTTGGACTAGTTTTCACATTCTTTATTGGCCAACAGTTTCTCAAAATTACCCTTTCTACTCACTCCTATACAATACTATTTCATCAATGACAATTAGATCTTGAAGGGCAATATCTTCGGGATATAAAACCTTTGCACAAGAATTACTACATCCACCAAAATAGTTTTGAGGCCATTGCTTGGATCCTTAAAAAAGATAAAAAGGTTCAATTGAAAGGCTGCCCCATGCAATGGAAAATCTAGCCGATCTTTCGTTCTTTCATCAATTGGTCGATAATGAATTTCAATATTAGTTAAAGTATCTCTAATATCTTGTTTAGCCCTTCGTAGTTCCCTATATAGCTAGGGTTGATGACCTTCGATTGCCATCCACTAGTCTCAACATTTTCACCAAGAGTCTAAAAACTTTTGAGCATCATGTCACACCATTCTAAAACTCCAAACTTATCATAGTTGAGTGGGTTGATTTCCCTTTGGCAATTTTTAAGAATTTGTATTTCTCTCATTCCTCACTACTAAACATTGTCTTCGAAGTATTTTTTACTCCAGTAAGCTTTGTAAAGTAAGGAAAGTGGATGCAAATCTAGTTTTTCCCAACCTCACTATGTCCTTCTTTATAAAGGATCTTATGTTTATCATTATCAAAGTCTTGTGATGAACATAAGGTTCGTAAATATGTGGTATGGTATGGGCACTCGGCTGTGGTATAGTATGGTACGACCGATATGCATCATATGAATATGTATATATAGCAAATGGTTAAAAAAAAAAGTGAAAACACTAATTTTTTAATAATTATTTTTTAAAAATATTATTTACTTACATTTTTAAAAATTTTTTAAAATTTGTTTTATATTAAATAATTATTTTTTTGTTATTTTACTTAACTTTTTTTGATTTTTTAATGTTTAGTTGTTTCTCTTTACAACCTGGAGTGCGGTCACAAAAACAAAAAAAAACACCTGACTTTATTTCTCTCTCTTTTTTCCACTTCTCTCCAATCACTTCTCTCTCACCCATTTCTCCTCTTCTTCTTCTCCTCTCTAATTAGTTCTCACTCACCTACCGGAAAATTGAAGCTAGACCTACCGAAAAGCTTTTATAGTGTCGAAAATGAAAGCTAGATTTATCGATGAGGAGAGAGAGTGAGAGAGGCGTAGCCAATTGGGAGGTTTGAGAAGTTTTAGGGTTGTTTGCTTTTATACCCATTTTTTTCCTTTCTTTTTTAATGAAACTCGACCCATCTATAAAATTGCATATACACCCGCACCCATAACATATATAGTTGTATCGGTATGTATTATATGATAAAAAATTCATATGGCCAAAATAAAGTTGTATGTATGCATTTTGTTATCGATACGGATGTACCACTGTATATACTACTATATTTATGAACTTTGGATGAACATAAATGAAAATTGTCAAACACTTGCTTGCTCGATTATTTTTTTGAACCTTGGAGGTTTGCCAAAACTTTTAAGCATGAGGTTGATGGAGTGAGTAGCATATGAGGTCTAAAATATGTTTGGTTTCCTCCTTCAAAATCCTAGTTATAGCTATTATTATTACTGGAATTGGCGCTTAGTACTTTAACAAAATTTTGAGGTATGATTTGTTCAATACATTTATCTACATACTTGCAAATGTGTTCAACAGTAAATGCCACATCAAAAGACTCATTGAAAGAAAGGAAAATAGTTCACTCCTTGTAATTCACGCACAAATTCATGATGCTCCTCTTTTTCTTGCTTTTTCAACAACTTTTTAGCATTAAATGGAATGTCACTTTCATATGGCCAACTAGCCACCCATTCGTGCACCTGTGTGGTTTTCTCTTTAAAAAGTGCTTTATCAATGTTTTTTTGTCACATTGCCTTGCTTGTACCTAGTGAAGATTCTGAATTAATACATCTTACAAACCTATCCATAGGGCCAAAAGAATAGGGCTCTTTCCCTATCCATGTTAAGGAATGTTAAGTCAATCAATGATTGTTAAGAAATGTCAAATCAACCACTCAATTAGTCAAGTCAACTAATCAATCAAATCAATCAATCAATTAAATTAATTCTCTAGTTTTCATACATATAATATATTATTCTCTTGACTTGTATAGATTATTTTCTTATATTTTTTGTATTCCTCATTGGCCTATAAATAGGCTTTATTTTGTAGGGTGTAAAATATAGTAAAATACACAATATTCTTCTATACTTTATCATGGTATTAAAGCAACCACAGTTCTAAATCTATTTTTTTTTTCTTCTCACATCCAAGAAATTGCCCATCTTCTTCTAGTCGATAGTCATGGTAGGAAAGGATGAAACTCAAAACTCAACCAAGCCTAAAGCCAGCACGTTCAATAATCCAAATGATCCCCTTTACATTCATTATTTCGATCAACCTAGACTTATACCTATCACACAGCTGCTAAATGGAGAAAATTACAGCACTTGGAGCCATGTTATGCTCATGGCTCATGACATCAAGAATAACAAAGGTTTTGTTAATGACACCATCAAACAACCACCGGAGACTTCCATCATAGAACTCCTATAATGAAGCATTAACTTGTATGTATGTATATAATAAATATATAGATATGTTTTTATATTGCTACCATTCTTTTCCCCAAAACCAAACTTCTAAGGTTTCCATTATATATATGTATATTCTTGCATTAACAATCCCAACATGGAGTGCTATTATTTAAAACATATATACATATATATATGACAGACCTCTTTCCTTAGACGATCTACCGGCATCCAACGGTGACCCTTCAGTTAGCCTTTACGCTCAACTAAAGGATCTCCATAGAGCTAAGCCATGTTCTTTTTGAAATTTCTTCGAAAACAGCGGAAATGCAGGAAATTTTTCATTTTTATTTCAAACCTTTGCAAAATATTTTATAAAAAATTTGGGACAGTATCCCGTCTGTTTTTCAGACTTTGCCACCATGTAGATTATAAAATTTAACACTTCTAAAATATCACAAATCAATTTTCCTAAACTACAGAGCCTCAGACTCTTATTTTTCAACACAACCACAACCACAATTTCACATTTCAATTTATAAACGCATTATCAACTAAGTTATATGTCATGCATTAATTTACTCCGAAAACACAATTTAAATCCACAAAAGGATATTTACAAAACCACATAAAGATAATAAAATATATACAACATCTTTTAAAATCAAACAAATACAAAAGTAGAAAATCCATTAGCACTGACGCTGCGGCTTGTCTGATATCGTCTCGGGGTAATCAGCAGCTATAGTACCTGTGCCTGAGGAGATTTATTTGAAAAATACCGAAAACATTTAGTGAGCTTTAAAAGCCCAGTGAGTGTCATATAACATATTTAAAACCATATTTTCATAAAAGTCTCCCTAAAACAGTTTTAATAATTCGAATAAAATCTATTTATTCTAAAGTAAGTTTCATGCATTAATATTATAAAATACATGTTGCACGGTTTTTAATTTCATAAACTACTATGGTTGTGAGGTTTTTATTCTAAAAACCTTTTCTTTTTATGAAACGAACTGGTCCGATTCCGCTCGTAGGTGTCCTGCCAACCAGCCCCTTTCATTATTATAAAGTCGGACATGGTCCGACTCCACTCGTAGTTGTCCTGCCAATCAATCCGGCTCCCGTCAACCTCTAGTGACCTGTGCCAAATGGCACCCTAGTATAGAGCAGGATCCTGAATTGCTCTTTATCCGGTTCAAGTCGCGGAATAATGTATCGCTACAAAGTGAAACTCTGTCTCGCTCGAGTGTAAGCTAGCTAACAATATACCATCTACGTGCATTGGACTAATCTCTCGAACGTCTAATCGACACGACTACTTGCGGGTACCTCCCTGCGCTTAGTATAGTTAGTGACGTACATACACTAATAACTCTACCAATGCACGCTTCGAGTACTCACCCCAGATCAGTAATATTCTGATACATTTTGGGTAAGCCATAGGTTTTACTTTTCATCTTTTTAAAACTAAAATCCATTTTATATACAATCAAAACGAGAAATCATCGTTTAAACGAAAATATAAAGACTATATTATCCGTTACCATGCAACTATAATTTAAATCATATTTCGATTTTACCAAAACATTCAAACATGCATGAAACATTCATCCATAAATCAAATCAACACAAAACTTATTAAAAATCATTTTGACACTCACATTAACTAACGATCACTTCCGAAAAGCTTTCTGGAAGGCTCCAAAATGCTCTCTATCAGCTCTTCCCATGCTCCACCGGCTTGCTCATCACTACACAACATATATATACATAAATTTACGTTTGCGTCAACTTCTGAAAATTTGAAATAACTAAAATTACATAATTACCCCCAAGTGACCTGTTTACGCGTAAACCTCCATTTTCATTCATTTATCGATTCTAGGGTTTCGAACTCAGTTTTCTTCACCCGAAACCTATTCACTATCACCTAAGGACATTTTGGCACTAACAGAATCATGTTCGGGGGCCCGAAACGAAAATCATCTGATTTCGACCCCTTAAGGCCGAATACTATTCACAGCCTTATTAGGGGCTTTTTTTTTTCATTCCGTTTTCACTTCTAACACTTTCCCAACTCGCCATCTAATCGGTCCAAGTGTTGGTATAGAAAGAAACGATCATCGGGTAAGCGTTTTAGGCTAAAAATGCGTTAGTTTCGCTACTAATTTTTAGGTGCTTTCTTGGTTTTGAGTTCTAAATTTAATCTCTGACTTTTAATAATCTCAACACAATTAATTAAACTTGTTAGGGTCATCCGAATAATCAATGGATGCATTATGGATCAATTTATGGAATTGCCATTCAAACTAGTTTAGCACGCGTTTCGATTTCTCTTCAAATTCTTGATATTTTCTTAGTTTTCTGAGCTCTCAAGAAACATCAATTCACTTATTTTTCAACTTCTTTTTACTCAAAACCAACCAACAAATAAATCGTAATAAAATCCACTTCAAAACCAATTCAATCACCAACAAAATCATCAACAATATCAACTTCAAACTTAAACAACTCGCCCATTTTCTTCCTCGCGAAATCACCCCTCGCTTTCTCTTCGCGTTGACTTCGTTTTAGGACTGTTTTGGTGGTGGTTCGGGTTGGGTTCGAGTTGTCTGTCTTCATCCTTCTCCTCCGCGCAAACTTCTCTTCCCTAGCCAAACCTCTCTTCTTTTTCTCTGATCTGTCGCTCCATTTTTGGTTCGATTTCAGTCGCGCTTAGGCACTGGTTTCGAGTTGAATTGAGCTCGGTTGAAGTTGGAAATAACATGAATCGAGATGGTTTTGCATCGGGTGCGACAAGAGATCAGGATGCAACTCGTCGGCGTCGATTCTGCTCTAATCAACCTTGTTCTACCAGTGGTTTGTGTGAGAGTGCGGTCTACTTCGGGTCTGGTTTGCGTCAGCTGCAGGTCTGGTCAACAAGCTTGGCGTCGGGTTCAGGTGGTCGGAGCAGCTCGGTCGTCGGTCGGCGTCGTCCTCTTCTTCTTCTTCTTCTTTTTCTTTCTCTTCTTTTCTTCTTCATGGGACAGGTCTAGTTTCTGCCCACTGTTTCAGCTCATTTGTGATTCAATTTCACATTTTGGACTTCATATTTTCCTCCATAATTAACTTTAAAAATGACGGTCACGTCTTGAGAAAATTTCATTCTCACCCCTTAGCTTTTAAATAAATTCTAGTTTGACCACAATTATTAAAATTTATCTTTAATTTAGTCTCTTATCACATTAAATAATTACTCGATTTTGTTCACCATTTTACCTTTCTGTTTAATCTCCAATCGAGTTTAAATCGATCTCTAAGGATTCTCTATAACCTTAAGTGCTTCAATGGACCATTTAAGGTTCATAATCATTACTTAGGGACTATTTCTGGGAAACCCATAAAATTAAAATAGAGGGTTTACAATATATATATATATATATATATATATTGACATAAATTAAGAAGCAACTATCAACCTTTTTTTTTTTTCGCAAAAGATGTTCTGGTGGTTAGCTACAAATTTAACCCCAATAATCAACAAATATATGTCATTATCTAGTCATATATATTTGGTGGCATTAACATAAACACAATTATAATTAAGCATTTATTCTTCAATTTTTTTCTAAAAGCACTCATAGAAAACATGAAAGACACCATAATTAATTTTTCTTCATGCTTCCATTACAACAACAATAAATTAATGAAGAAAAAAATTTCTCAGTGATTCAACATGAGTTGGCTTTGATACCACTTATTGAAAAAAAAAAAAAAAAAAAAAAAAGAAAACCCACACTAAAATCCAAAATCTCATATCAAATAATCAATAATTATTACAGAGAAGATATGTCTAAATCCATGTTGACAAATTAGAGAAGGATGGAGTCTTCCATAATAAAATCACTTTAAGATGCTCGACGGTTTTCTTTTTGAATAGGGAAGGAGAATAAGAGCAAAAATTTTACGTATATTGATTTGACTTGTGGACCATAACTTTATAATATTATTTTACTTTACTAACTCGAATTAGGTTTTCATTAACCTTGATTTCATTAGCATTGAGTTTGTACACACTAAAGTCCATACCCAATAGATATCTTTAGAGCCCAATTAATAGATTATTTATCTGACTCTATTAAAATAGATAGTCTATAATATAATTTTTATTTACTATGTAAGCCCACAATAAGAAATCATAAAAAATCCTAACATGCACTACTATGTCCTTTGACAGATTCATCTCCCTTCAAACAATCATTAACTTCAAGAACTACTAAATTTGCAAGAGGCTTCACAAAGTGATTTAGGACAACATCTTTTTCACTTGAACTATCTACCCTATTTTTGCCTCAACTGGGATGTCATCTAACCCTAAGTCTTACTCTGCTTAGGAATCCTTCTTCCTTGAGTTCGTCTATTACAACTACTATTACAACTATCCATTCCTTGTTCAATTCAATCAAGAATTTTAGCAATTGTTAATTGTCTTTCTTTAAATGCTTTGAACCATTTGGCCAACATGTTTCTAAACAATTTTTTTTTTTCTTTTTAAACTTCCAACGAAATTTTCCAATGTATTATTGTCGGAATCTCTTAACGAACCAAATTGTTGAGAGCCTAAATTTAAATCCAACTATAAGCCAAATTTCGCTCCCAAAAACATACCTCAAATAAGATAAATTGTGAATTAATTTACTCACAAAATGAGCAAATTAATTCTCTACAGTTAAGCCAATAGAATTGATTTAGCTTTATCTAAAATCAAATCACATAATGACTTGAATTTGAGCCCAAGCAATCCTACATAAAACTACCAAAAAAAGTCGAAGATAACAAGATAATTAACAAGCAAACCTTGTAGGATTTTATTAATTCTCAAAAGCCAAAAACAAAAATACAACCCTAAGCTAACATGGCTATTTATAGCCTCCACTCTTAATCTAAAATTAACTGATAATACTAATTTTAATTATCTAGAAATTAATTAAAGATAATCCTAATCCTAAATTATCACAAAACTTAATAAAAAATAATTACAATAAAAGATAATCTGAAACATGATAAATCGAAATTAATAAAAATTCTAAATTAATAGAAATCCAAGACTAAGTGAAACTCTAATTTGTTGAGGTTCTCATCAAGCATCTATTGCAAACTAAGCTACAACTAAAAAGCAAAGAAGATAATCAAGAGAAAAGCTTGAATGGACATGGTCAAGACAGTGGTAGACGTCATGGACATGGTAATTCTCGAGGATGAGGAAGAGGAGGAAATTGCATTAAAAAAGAAATGAAGATGGCGGTAACAATCGACATCTTAATTCATCACAAGGTCATGGAACACAAAGTTACTGAAGGCCATATGGAAGACAAAATCGTGATAAAAGGTGTGACAAAAGCCAAGTTAAATGTTATAAGCCACATGGAACGCAAAGTTACTGAAGGCCAAATGTTACTCCACCGACATGCTCGTCACCTACATAACATATTTATAAGTAAATTTTACGTTCGCGTCAACTTCTGGAAGCTCAAAATAACTAAAATTACACAATCGCCCCTAAGTGACCCTTTTTACATGTAAACCTTCCTTTTTCATTTCTTATCGATTCTAAGATTTCAAACTCAGTTTTCTTCATCTGGAACCTATGTACAATCATTAGGGTCGTACTTGCATCATCGGAATCGCGTTCGGAGGTTTGAAATGAAAATCGTCCGATTTCGACCTCTTTTGGTCGAACCTATTCCCTAGCCCAATCGGGTGGTTTTCTTTCCTCCGTTTTTGCTCCAATCATCTCCCTAACTTGCCCATCTAGTCAGTCCAAGTGTCGGTACTGAAAGAAACGGTCATCAGATAAATGTTTTATGCTAAAAACGCGTTATTCTCGTTACTAATTTTAGGCGTTTTCTTGGTTTTGAATCCTAAATTTAATCTTCGATTTTTAATAATCTCAATACGCCTAATCAAACTCGTTAGAGTCATTCGAACACTCAACGGACGCATTATGGGATAATTTACGAAATTGTCCTTCAAACTAGTTTAATGCACGATTTGATTCTCTTTAAATTTTTGATATTTTCTTAGTTTCCTAAGCTCCCTATTAATATCAATTCGCTTATTCTTCAATTCGTTTTTACTCAAAACTAACCAAAAAACAAATCGAAATAAATCTATTTCAAATCAATCTAATCACCAACAAAATCATTAACTTCAAACGTAAACGACTCACCTCTTTTTCTCCTCGCGAAACCACCCTCTTTCTCTTCGCGTTGACTTCATTTTTGGGACTGATTTTGGTGGTAGGTTCGGTTGGGTTCGAGCTATTTTTCTTCCTCCTTCTTCTCCTCCACACGGGCTTTTCTTCTCCAGTCGGCCACCTCTTTTTTCGGTTCGGTTTCAGCTACATTCTTCATTGGTTTCAAGCTGAAATCGAGCTTAGTTGAAGCTGAAAATGGCTTGAATTGGACTGGGTTTTACGTTGGGTTTTGTAGGTGGTCGGACGACAACTCGTCATTGTCTTCTTCCGTTCCGATCAGGTCTGGTTTCTCGTCCGGTTTGCCGCTGGGTTTGGTTGCTTCACGGCTGGTCTATGATTGCTCGAGTTGGTTTTGCATGTTGGTCAGCGCGGCGGCGGCAGCTACTTGGTCTGGTCGGTAGGTCGACATCGTCGACTTCCTCTTCTCTTCTTCTTCTTCTTCTTCTTCTTCTTCTTTCTCTTCTTCTCACGCGACAATCTCTCTCTCTTGTTCTGCTCACTGTTTTCCTTTTGATTTTGATTTAAATTTCACATTTTGGGCTTCATGCTTTCCTCCCCAAATAAATCCTATAATGCTAGTTACGTCCCTCAAAAATTTCATTCTCATACCTTAGATTTTAGCTCAATTTTACTTTGACCACAAAAATCAAATCTTATCTTCAATTTAGTCCTTTGTCACATTAATTAATTTCTCAATTTTGTTCACCATTTTACCTCTCAGGTTAATCTCTAATCGAGTTTAAATCGATCTCTAAGGGTTTCCTATAATCTTAGGCACTTCCATAAACCATTTAGGGTCTCTAATCGTTATTTATGGACTATTTCTAGGAAATCCATAAAATTAAAATAGAGGGTTTACAAATACCGTTTTATCTTTTCATCTTCCCTTTTTAAAAACATTTTATTTTAGAAGAAGAAATTCAAAGATGTTTGTTTGGAAAACTTATGTTTTTTATTCTTAAAACGTTGCATTTTCTTAAAAAATTAAATCCATTTTAATGATGTTTTGTTTTTATCCTAAAACATAAAACTTAAAGATTGCAAGTTTAGATGAAGTATTCAAATTAATATTTTGTTTTAAACTCGAAAACATGAATGAGTAGTAAAAGTAATCACAGAAGTAGTCACAATTTGTAACATAAAGTACTTGTTGTCTGCATTCTGAAGAGCCTTAAAGTTTGTTTTAGTTAAATTGTACTTTTTTTTTATTGAATATTATTGATTTTTTAAGATTTAATTCATGTTTAAATATTCTCTCTTTACATGTTATTAACCAAAATATATTAAATTAAACCATAAATAGACATATATTAAATTAAAGTTTCATATCAATCATTAGGAGTTTTCAAACATAAGAATTCTACACCGACTTGTGAATTTGGTGGGATGCTGATTTATTGGAGGAGGGGACGTACAATGATTTCGAAATTTCACTGTTTTCCTATTAATCTATTACAATGACTCAGATTTGCCACAAGTGAAAAAGTTCTCTTCGTTCAAATGATTAGAAGAATAATTATTAAAATTAGGACATAGAATGTAGAAGGATATATTGCTGTAGTTCAACAATTAATCAAGTACAAAAGTGATTTCATAATAATTTAGGGATTAATTAACATGATAATTTTCTAATTTAAAAATAATTTTTCTTTAGGAAAAGCCAAACCTTTGCATCAATTCTATATAATTGACAAATAATCTGTTAATCTCTCTGAGTCATAGCTTGGATGATAAGAATCCTAGAACATCTAGATGCATCTATGATCATCTTTTTAATTCTTCATAATTCTAGAGCATCTACATTCATCATCATATCAATTATCTTATTCATTATAAATTTGATATTTTAACAATATTAAATATGTATTCCAACATGATTTGCGAAGGAGTTTTAATTATGGAAATTTATTTTCATTTATTTAATGCATTCTTGTATTTAGAGAGTTATGTATTTAGATAATTTATATCAATTAATATGGTGCATGTATGTGAGAGTTCATTGTATTGTATTTATGAAAGTTTATTCATAACTCTCTCTGAAGTTCTATATATACTTAGGTGGTGTAGTCATGTCAGCAGGTGTGAGGAAACTTGAAAAATTGAGAGCGAATAGTGGTGAGAAACTAAATTGTATCAAGTTGGAAGAAAGGTTAATAGAAGTTTATTTTCTTCCAAAAAATATTTTTTTTCTTATTAAGTTTGAGTGAACTCTCACCATCAAATTTCCTTCAAAGTGGCATCAGAGCCAACTATTTAGAGTGTTAGGTGCTAAGAAAAAATGGCCAACAACAATCTTATCCCTTTTCAAGTCCCTCGTCTCACTAAAGAAAATTACAGGGCTTGGTGTGTCCGTATCAAGGCTTTACTTGGCTTACAAGATGCATGGGGGATAGTTGACAAAGGATACATGGAATCCGAAAATGAAGCTTCTTTGAGTCAAGGGCAAAAGGATGCTTTGTATAATACAAGGTAGAAGGATCAAAAGGCTCTCACCATAATCCATCAAGCAATTGATGATGGAACGTTTGAGAAGATTTCTAAAGCAACCACTGCCAAGCAAGTTTGGCAGATCTTGGAGAACACTTTCAAAGGTGTTGATCAAGTCGAGAAAGTGCTGCTGCAAACATTGAGAGGTGAATATGAAACTTTACATATGAATGAATCTAAGTCGGTTTCATATTATTTTGCAAGAGCTTTAAAAGTTGTAAATGATATGAAGAGATATGGTGAGAAGGTGAATGATAGCCAAGTTGATGAAAAGATCCTTTGTCCCCTAGATGAAAAATTCAACTTTATTGTTGTAAGTATTGAAGAATCAAAAGATTTGTGTATGATGTTGGTTAATCAACTTATGAGTTCTTTACGAGCCCATGAAGAAAAACTTGTTTTTTTTTTTTTAAAAAAAAAAGACCTAAATCTAGATCCAATAATAAGCCCAATTTCATGCCAAAGAACACACCTTGAACAAGATAAAGTGAATCAATTTACTCACATAATGAGCAAATTAATTCTCTAGAGTCAAGCTAACGGAATTGACTTAGCCCTATCAAGAATCAATCATAGAATGACTTGAATTCTAGCTCAAACAATCTTAAGTCAAACTACCCAGAAAAGCCGAAGATAATAAGATAATTACCATGTAAAACTTGCAAGATTTTATTAATTCTTGAAAGCCAAAAACATAATTACATCGCTAAGCTAACATGGCTATAGTCTTCACTCCTAATCTAAAATAAACTGATACTATTAATTCTATTTATCTAGAAATTAATTAAAGATAATCCTAATCCTAAATTATCACAAAACTTAATAAAAAATAATTACAATAAAAGATAATCCTAAACATGATAAATCTAAATTAACAAAAATTCTAAATTAATAGAAATCCTAGATTAAGTGAAACCCCAATTTGTTGAGGTTCTCAATCTTCCCCCATTCTTCAAAATTACCCTTGTCCTCAAGGGTAAGATTTGGAATGGTGATTCCATATTTCTTACACCATTTTGATATTAAATTCTTCATGGTTGTGTTGAGAGTCAATGGCTAATTAACCAGTTTTATTTAAGTCTTTGGACATGTATCATTACTATCATCGAAACCACTTTGGTATCCACATCCTTTTAAAGTGTTTGCTCAGACTCAATCATGATGGAATCATACATCACTCTCCACGATATGGGACACTTAGTGCTTGTTTGGATTCGTTTTTGAAAACCGTTTTTTGTTTTCAAAAACAAAAAATGCTCATAAATGTGTTTGACAACCATTTTCAAAAACATATTTTGAAATGAAAAACATGTTTTTGAAAATGAAAAACATGTTTTCAAAAATCATAACATGAAAGTGGAAAACGATTTTTTTATGTTTTCCATTGTTTTAAAAAATGATGGAATTGTTTAACAAGAAAAATGAAAAAAAAAAAAAAAAACAAAGAAGCAAAGAAGAAGATGATGACATAAGAAGTCACGAACCGGTCACAAACTCTATCACAAACCCAGTCTCGATGAAGATGATGACGATGACTGGTTCAACATAAAACAAATAGAAAAAAAATAAAAAAAACTGAGTCACAAACCAGTCATAATTGGAGTCACCGAAGAAGAAGATGATGACGATGACATAAGAAGAAGACGATTTTTGATATAAGAAGAACAAGAAGATGACGAGGACAATGGAGACTTTGATAGTGGTTTACCAAAGGCTCGAAGAGGGTAGACAATTACAATGGAGAGGATGGAGATAGAGAGAGATGAGAAGAGAGAGAGCAGTGGGGAGAGAGAGAGAGATGTGTGTGAAGAAGATAGAGGGACCGTAATGAGCAGAGAGAGGGGTGAAGTGAGAGAAAAAGTTTTTTTTTTTTTAATCATTTTTTGTTTTCCAAAACGGTACCAAACAACTTTTTCCTTTTTTGTCTTTGAAATAAATTTTCAAAAATGCTATCAAACATATTGCCTTTTTTGAAAACATTACATGGTTTTTGTTTTTGAAAATACTTTTAAAAAAATATAATTTTAAAAATGTATCCAAATGCACCCTTAAGTTCTTCATGGGTCATGGGCCTTATGGCGCTACTTAAGAGGTCAACTTGAGCTTCAATTTCCATATGGCCTACATGAAGTTCCACTTCAGAAGATTGATTGGAAACAAAATATGATCCCTCATCTGGAGGACAACCCACACCAATCTTGTCTCTAATAATTAAATGCCCATGCTTCCTCAATAGATGCAAAAGATATTGGACATATAATTAATTATCTTTCCATTGCACAAAATTTTCTAATCAAGAACCAAATTGATGATTTTTATAGTTTTCTAGAGCCGTGTGGTACCTGCTGGCAGTAAATGAAGTATCAAATTGCTGGTAGAAAGCCTACATTCACACTGGATGTCGTATCTGCTATTGTGATGTGATAAAGCTGCTACGGGTGTTGGAGTTGATGAACTTGATGATAAGGATGTTGGAGTTGATAAACTTGTTGCAATTAAACAATCTTGAGATAAAAGAGTTGACAGGGTCACGTCAATCTAAAGAGTGTTTTGGATTTATCTAAACACATGAAGTATTTATCAAGTTGTAGTTTTATTGTAAATCTATTTATCATTTTGTTGATAACTTTTATCATGTCATTTCTTATCTTGTATTTGGAGTCTATCATCTTAATTTGTACTCTATTATTTATAGTGAATGTAAAACACAAATTAGTGTGTTCCATTTCATCAAATCATCTAGTTTTTAAATATTTTCACTTGGTATCAGAGCCAATCAAGACAAACATCTCAACTTCCTTTTTTTATTATGACATCAGAAACTACAATTAACTCAACCATGACAGAATCTCTACCCATAGAATCCACACCCTTAACAGCACCTATTCTAACCACAACCATCCCTTCCAGCTTACAAAATCCAATTTTTTCTCCCTTGTCAATAGCTGATACTTTCAATTCTTTTGGTGGTAACCTTTTTGGTGGTAAACTCAACCACTCAACAGTGATCAAACTAGATTGTAAAAATCATCTTCTTTGGAAATCAATAATTCTTCCAATTACCAGAGGCTACAAATTGGATGGCTATCTTTTGGGAATAACTCCCTCTCCTCCAGAACTACTTCCAAAAACTTCGACAAATTACTTACCCAAACGAAATCCAGCATATGAACAGTGGATGATGCATGATCAGCTCTTATTGGGTTGGCTCCTAAGCTCAATGACCGAACCGATACTTGCTAAAGTAGTCAGTCTAACCACATCTCAAAAAGTGTGGACAAAACTTGAAACAATGTTTGCTAATCAGAGTATGGCAAATACGCTGAACTACAGATATCAGTTACAGCATATAGTGAAGGGCTCATTAAGCATTGATGAGTATCTTACCAAAATAAAGAGCTTAGCAGATCAGATGGAAGTGGCAGGACATCCTTTATCAAATTTTGAACTTATAACTCTTGTTTTGGCAGGTTTGGATCGTGAGTATGATAGTGTTGTGTCATTAATTACACATCAGAAGGCAACAATAAGCTGGTCAGAAGTGGAACCAATATTGATGACACAAGAGACTCGTATTGAACAACTACATTCCCAGAATTCTATTTCTGCAAATTTTGTCACCCACAACAAATCAGGATATAATGGAAAGCCCAAAGATCCTCAATTTCAGAATAGAGGTGGTCGCTCTCCATATCAGAGTAATTCTCGTGGTAGGGGGCAGTCTCAAGGGCATGGAGGAGGTCGATTTAACTAGGGACAGAGACCTTCATGTCAAGTTTGTGGGAAACTTGGACATATAGCAGCTATTTGTTATTACAGATATGATCAGAATTATAATAACAGAGGTGCAAACAATAATCAAGGAACAGGACCTGATGCAGGAGCTTTTATTGCCACCCCTGACATTGTTCCAAATTCTTCCTGGTACGCAGACAGTGGGGCAACAAATCATGTTACCAATAATCTGAGCAACTTGATGGTAAAATCTGAATACAATGGTAAGAAAAATCTTGTTATAGGTGATGGAAGTCCTTTGAAAATCACTCATACTGGTTCATCAAAATTCCATACTGCTGATTCAGTGTTGAACCTTAACTAAATTCTCCATGTCCCTGACATTACAAAAAATCTATTAAGCATTTCAAAACTTACTGCTGATAATAATGTTGTGATTGAATTTAATTCCAACTCTTGTGTTGTGAAGGAAAAGGCAACTCAGAAGATCCTGTTTCAAGGGAGGCTTAAGCAAGGCTTATATCAGTTGGATATACCCATAGCTTCATCATCTCAGTTTCAATCCAGTTTGAGTCCCAAGTTAAGTTAGCATGTGGTTTTTAGTTTAGTTGAGTCTAGTCCTAATTCTGCTTGTTTTTTGAACACTGTTTCCAATAAAATATGGCACCAAAGATTGGGCCATCCTTCAAGCAAAATTCTAAAATCTGTTCTGAGTGCTTGTAATGCAAAATTTACGTTAAATACAAATTTAGAATTTTTTGATGCCTGTCAACTTGGAAAAAATCATGCCTTACCATTTCCTTTATCTCACACTAAAACATGTTCACCTCTTGAGTTAATCCATACCGATATTTGGGGTCCTGCACCAATGTTTTCAAATGAGGGTTATAGATATTATATTCACTTCATTGATGATTTTACCATATTTACTTGGATTTATCCTTTTAAACAAAAATCAAATGCCTTAAAGATTTTTCTTCAATTTAAATCCTTAGTTGAAAATAAATTTGATAGAAAAATCAAAGTTTTACAAAGTGATTGGGGTGGTGAATATAGATCATTTGTAAATCCTCTTATTGAAAATGGAATCGACTTTCAACATTCTTGTCCTCATGTTCATGAACAAAATGGAAAGGCTGAACGAAAACATCGTCATTTCGTTGAACTCGGTCTAACCTTACTTGCACAAGCTTCCTTACCATTAAAATTTTGGTGGAACTCTTTTTCAACTGCAGTGTATCTAATTAACGGATTGCCAACATCTGTTCTGGATGGAAGTTCTCTATGGGAAAAACTTTATAATTCTCCATCAAATTATTCTTCGCTTCGTGTTTTTGGCAGTGCATGTTTTTCATACTTACGACCTTATAATAAACATAAACTACAGTTTCATACATGCAAATGTGTGTTTTTAGGATATAGTGAGTCTCATAAAGGTTACAAATGTCATAGTTCATCATGTCGTATTTATATCTCCAAACACGTAATTTTCAATGAACTGCATTTTCCTTTCTCCACCAGATCTTTTTTCACTTCTGACATTTCTAACAAGTCCCGAGATATCATCATGACTTGGCCATTAGAGTTGTCAAATTCCATCCAACATGGGTCCATATCTGATAACAGCTCTTCAACTTTCCTTGATGCAGGAAATTCTCAAGTTGAACACTTCTTCTCACAAAATCAAGGGCCCGGTCAGCATGTTATTTCACTTTCACCAGCTATTTCCCATCATCCATTTTCCCAGTCAACCACTTCTTCCATTACCCAAACAAATCCGCCCTATCATACTAGTACTAGACACTTTGAGTTTCAACCAATCCTTACTCAAACAACCCATGTGCAACCAGTCCAACAACCCGCAACACCACACCAGTCTGCACCATCACACCAATCCAATCAGTCTAGTGACCCATCCTCAACAACCAAACCAGCCATCGCATTTTCAGCAAGCAGAACAACAACCATCATTAGACCAACAGTCTAACAATCTGCAATCAAGTTCACAACCAAATTTTTCACAACCAAATCAACTCTCAGATGACTTTGTTCACCCATATTTATCGCACCCATCCTTCTCTGTCATCAACTCTGTTCCTGAGTCTACCTCCTCTCATAAAAAGCCTATCTCTCACATTCCAACTCACCCTATGATAACCCAAGGTCGCGATGGCATCTTTAAACCCAAAAGTTATTCCAGTGTTGCTCAGACCATTGAGAACCTAACTTTACCGCATTTGATCGAACCATGTACTGTGAATGAAGCTCTTCAAACTAAGGAGTGGAAGCAAGCTATAGAAGACGAGTTTTGAGCTCTTCAGAATAATAACACTTGGACACTTGTACCTTATGTATCATCTTACAATATTGTTGGCAACCGGTGGGTTTTTAAGCTTAAACTGAATCCGAATGGTATAGTTGCTCGACATAAGGCCCGTCTTCTAGCAAAAGGTTTTCATCAGACACCAGGTGTTGATTATCGTGAGACTTTTAGTCCAGTAGTGAAAGCTGCAACTATTCGAATTGTTCTTGCTCTTGCCATTAGTTTTCACTGGCTTGTCAAATAGCTTGACATTAACAATGCTTTTCTAAATGGTGTTCTTCAAGAGAATGTTTACATGTTTCAACCGGAAGGCTTCATTGATTCTACTCGACCTACACATGTTTGCAAGTTGAATAAGGCTTTATATGGTCTTAAACAAGCTCCTAGAGCTTGGTTTGACCGACTTTACACCACTTTAAAACAGTGGGGATTTTCGAACATTGTGTCTGATACTTCATTGTTCCTCTACAGGACCAAATCAATTGTCTTGCTCCTTTTGGTGTATGTTGATGATATTCTCATTACAGGCAATGATCCTACATCAATCTCTCAACTTACTGCCAAGCTTTATGCTACTTTTGCTCTTAAAGATTTAGGTAATCTTAATTTTTTTCTTAGCATAGAAGTTTTTTGTAATAATTCGGGTATGTACTTAACTCAATCAAAGTATATCCGTGAGTTATTACATCGATTTGGTCTCGATCATGTTAAACCTTATCTGATCCCTGCTCCTATTAGTGTCTCAACTTCTAGTGCAGAACGAATGGAGAATCCCACTTTATTTTGAAGTGCTATTGGTGTCTTACAGTATTTGACGTTTACAAGACCTGACATCGCATTCATTGTTAATAAACTTAGTCAGTCTGTTCAAGCTCCTACGATTTCTCATTGGCAAGCAGTGAAAAGAGTCTTCCGTTACCTAAAAGGGTCTATTGCTCAAGGTTTACATTTTAAGCCAAGTGTTAGATTGGATTTAATTGGTTTATGTGATGCAGATTAGGCATGTGATTCTATTGATCGGAGATCTGTAGCAGGGTATTGTGTGTTTCTTGGTGATAATCTTGTCTCTTGGTCCTCTAAAAAACATGTTGTCGCACGTTCCAGTACTGAATCCGAATATCGCTCCCTCTCTAATTTGGCTGCTGAACTTGCCTGGTTTACATCTTTGTTAACCGAATTGCAAATTAAGTTGTCTTGTTGTCCTATTGCTTGGTGTGATAATATGAGTGCTGGTGCTTTGGCTGCTAATCCTGTGTTTCATGCTCGTACTAAACATATTGAGGTGGATGTTCACTTTGTTCGGACTATGGTTCTTAATAAAGTTTTGGATGTTCGATATGTGCCTTCATGTGAGCAAATAGCAGATTGTTTGACCAAGCCATTGTCTAGTCATTATTTTACTTATTTGAAGTCCAAACTTGGTGTGCTTACCTCACCCCTACGTTTGAGGGGGCATGATAAAGCTGCTACGGGTGTTGGAGTTGATGAACTTGATGATAAGGATGTTGGAGTTGATAAACTTGTTGCAATTAAACAATCTTGAGATAAAAGAGTTAACAGGGTCACGTTAATCTAAAGAGTGTTTTGGATTTATCTAAACACATGGAGTATTTATCAAGTTGTAGTTTTATTGTAAATCTGTTTATCATTTTGTTGATAACTTTTATCATGTCATTTGTTATCTTGTATTTAGAGTCTATCATCTAAATCTGTACTCTATTATTTATAGTGAATGTAAAACACAAATTAGTGTCTTCCATTTCATCAAATCATCTAGTTTTTAAATATTTTCACTTGATGAAAGTTTAAACGACTACATGCAAAATACAACATATCCTGTAATCAATACAATAGCAACTACATTCACACTAGACTTTATGATGATGTTATTAAATATATGTTAGAGGAAGTGACAGATTTTCCAAGGAAATTGTTATTTTGTTTTTGATGGGGCTTTCAAAGTCTCAGGTTTTAATATGCTATACTTCTTTTGTGGTTACTATATAGTGAGGTCCTCAATACTAGAATGGTTAATAAGTACTTCTGAGATCACTTAAGCGTTGTAATTCAATTTTTTGCAGTTGTTTTGGTCAGAACCTTCAGCCTAATGGCACTGTCAAACAAAACATCTTTGCAATTATGATCTCCATTTTGGGCATTACATTGTTCACTGGTTACATTGTACTTATGCAGGTTGATATACATTTTATGTATATATCGTTTAACTTTTATATGCCCTTAAGATGAAACGCAGAAAAATTTAAACTATTTGTATAATTGCTATTTTTTATGACACAAAGATATATGCAGTCTGTTCAAGAAAAAGAAGAGAAGAAAAGAGAAAGCAAAAGATAAAACACATAGAGAACAACATGCCTTTCAGAAAGCTTTCTGAGAATCTTCAGTTACAGGTAAAGGAAGGCAAGCGCCATTCCATTTGGCAAGAAAATCACATATATGAAAGGTATTGATGTGGTGAATTTGCTTAGCAATCTTTCTAAGGACTCGACAGAGGAAATAAAACGAGGAACTATGTTTAGAATTGCTCGAGAAAGTGAGTAACTCTATCTTTGTAGAATTATTAAAATGTCAAAATCCTTAAATTTTAATTAAGTAATGATATAAATCCCATTTTGTATCAGACCTTTAATCTCAACTCATAATGAATGATTGTTTATTAAGAATTATTTATATCACTTAAAAAATAAATCTAATCATGAATTAACTTAACACATCATGAGTAAGGATACAAAAGGTGGGATGTCTAGCATTATGGATTATAATTTCATTATGTTACCATTTTTTTCATCAATTTGTGAACTTAATTATAAAGAAGCTTATAAATGATTGACATACAGGAAAATTTTATTATATGTATATATATTGCCTCTCTACATATATTCCTTCCATTCTGTGTAATTAAGTTATCATTCTAAAGTCTAAACTTCAATTCATCATAAAATTTTGGATATTGGATCTATTCTCATTCTTACTTTGTGTGTAAAGGTAGAAGAGTTTGGAAGGTGAAGTGAATCATTGTTAAAAGAGTTATGTGATTGTGTCAAGCCAATTTCCTACGCCAAGTGCACCATTGCCAGAAACAAATAAGCCAATTGATAAAATGCATTTTTTTTTTTTGGGTCAAGGTAATTATGGACCTATTGCTTCAAGAGTGTCAACATTGGCTCCTCAAGCATTGCTTGTCGCAGAAGCATCACTAACATTCTCAAAGTAGGTGAATTATATGGAGAAGAACTTGTTGTTTGGTTTCTGGCTAACCCACATTCATGTGACCTCCCTATCTCAACCAAAAGTGTTCAAACACTTGCAAAAGTTGATGGCTTCATTCTTTCAGTTGATGACTTGAAAATTATATTAATTAAGCATCACAAGATTGTTTTCATATAAGCATACTGGCGTTTCACATTGATGAAGAAGTATCAGACAGTCAAGGGACAAACCTTTACTCAGGACCAAATGCTACCAACAAAGTCCAGGCTGTAACTATCCTTGGAGATTAGTGTTCAACAACCATAAATTGGTCAAATCTATTGTGGTTATTTTGCTCTGTCCATCTACAAATTACATTATAAGGCAAAAGGCCACAAGCTACTTAGACATGCACCTACAAGTTAAAATTATTAATGTAAAATTCATTCACTATCTTAGTACATTGAAATTCGGTGTAAGAAATACTATATAGTATTCAAACCATCTTGCATGTTTCATTATGTTTAAAAAATTTGAAGGGCATTGTAACTTTGGTTTTATCAGACATGTCTCTTAAGAAATGAGCAAAATAAAAGAGGATCCTAGTTTCACATCAGAAAAGAAGTAAGAGCGAAGAGATTTTCAAGCTTATATAAGGAGTCCAAAACTTTTGTTTCTAATTGTCCCAGTCAAATAACAATTTGAGTATAGTATTTGACTCTAGTTAAATTTTCTTTCTTGTTTCTCTTATTTTAGAGTGTAGAAATATATGAATTAATATATGCTTTGAAGAGTGTGAGCGTATTGGCATCGTGAGATTTGAGATAATAGGCTGTGTGATTGTAACAATTTTGTACATAATGAATTTCTTTATGAAAGTTGTGATTTTTTCTCATGTTTTAGAGTTTTCCACGTAAACTTTTGTATTTTGATGATTATTATTATTTTGTAATTTATTTCTTTGTTAAGACAGGTTTCTATAGGAGATTTTAAGAACCAATTTTCCCAACACTGTGTAGATTTTGAATCTATACATTCCATGATAAAAATGTTCATAATAAAAATAAAAACTTTTGTTAAGAAAAACACATTTATATTGAAAAATAAAGATAATTCTATTTTCCTCTTGATGATTGACAATACGTTGTTCTATTTTCCAAACTTTGATTTAACTAAAATTTCCCATAATTAACGTTTCAATATTTTTTTCAAAATCCCCCTTCTGTTAGTATTCTATTAAAATTTTCCAAGCTTAAACGACAAATAAGTAATTTATATTCTAAGATATATAAAATTACTAAGAGGCTTCAAAGTCATAGGATTGTGCAAGACACAGAGGGTTTATTATAATTAATTGTTGGCGGTAGATAAAGTTTATTACACATCCATGTTATAATAAGATTTTTTTTTTTTTTAAATTAAAACTGACAGACCCCTTTCCCTAGGCGATCTGCTGGCACCCTACGGTGACTCTCCAGTTAGCCCTTACGCTCAACTAAAGGATCCCCCGCAGAGCTAAGCCATATTCATTCTCAATCTTTTCGAAAACAGCGGAAACGCGGGGAAATTTTTCATTTTTATTTTAAAACCTTTTCAAAATATTTTATAAAAAGTTGGGCAACATCCCGTCTGTTTTTCGAACTTTGCCACCCTGTAATTTATAAAATTAACACTTCTAAAAATCACAAAAACAATTTCCCCCAAACTACGGAGCCTCAGGCTCTCAATTTCCAACACAGCCACAACCACAGTTTCAAATATCAAATTATAAACTTATTATCAACAATTCTTACGTCATGCATCAATTTACTTTAAAAACATAATTTAAATCCACAAAAGAATATTTACAAAACATGTGGATATAACAAAATATATACATCATTTAGTTTTAAACAAAAAGATAGATTTGGGAATCACATTAGCACTGTCGTCCGGCTGCCTAATGTCGTCCGGAGAAATCAGCAGCTATGGTACCTGTGCCTGGGAGATTTGTTTAAAAACACAGAAAATGTTTGGTGAGCTTTAAAAGCCCAGTGAGTGCCATATTACATCATTTAAAACCATACTTGATAAAAACCTCACTAAAACATTTTCAAATTGATTTATTTAAAATCAAGTTTCATGCATTCATAATATAAAACATATATTGCACGGTTTTCAATTTCATAATGGGATCTCCTATGGTTGCGGGGTTTTTATTCAAAAATCATTTTTCTTTTCATAAACCGAATATGGTCCGACTCCGCTCGAAGGTGTCCAGCCAACCAATCCGGCTCCCGCCAACCTATAGTGACCCGTACCTCATGGCCCCCTAGTATGGAGCGGAATCCTACATCGCTCTTTTCAGGTCATGCAGCGAAATCCTACATCGCTACAAAGCGGACCCTGTCTCGCTCGGGTAAGCTAGCAAATAATATACCTTTCACGTGCATTGGCCTAATCTCTCAGACATCTGACTAACACGACATCTTACGGGTATCTCCCGCGGTTAGTTTAGTTAGTGACATACTGACAGTACTCATTCTACCAATGCACGCTTCGGGTACTCAACCCAGACCGTACTCATATGATACTATATGGAAAGCCATAGGTTTTATTTTCATATTTTCAATCCATTTCACATATAAGCAATTCAAACATGAAACCATCATTTCATGAAATCACAAAATCATATCATCGGTTACCGTGCCATTTGTCATTTAAATCACATTTCATTTTCATCAAATATATCAAAGCATGCATGAAACATTCATTCATGATCCAAATCAACGAAAACATTTTAAAATCAGTTTGACACTCACCTTAAGCTAGTAATTTCGAATAGATCTTCGGAAGCCTCAAAAACTGCGCTCTAGCGCTCTCCCCTAGCTCCACCGGATCGCTCGTCACCTACACAACATATATATACGTAAATTTACATTCCCGTCAACCTCCGGAAACTCAAAATAGTAAAGATTACATAATCGCTCCTAAACGACCCTTTTTAGGCGTAACTCTCCATTTTTGATTCCTTAATTAAATCTCCAACTTTTATTAACCTCAATACGCCTAATTAAACTCATTAGAGTCATCCGAATTCCCAACGGACGCCATATGGGTCAATTTACGAAATTGCCCACTAAACTAATTTAGCACACGCTTTGGTTTCTCTTTGAATCTTTGGTATTTTCTTGGCTTTCTAAACTCCCTATCAACCTCAATCACTTATTATTCAACTTGTTTTCACTCAAAAACAATCAACCAACAAATCATAACGAAACCCATTTCGAATCAACTTATACACCAACAAATTCATCATTTACAAACTTAAATGACTCACCCCTTTTTCCTATTGCATTAACTTCGCTTTGAGATTGATTTTAGGGTGGTTTTGGGCTGATTTGAAGATGGATCTGAGCTGAGATTGGACTGGTTTTCTTCCTCTTTTCTTCCCCTCTCTCTTTCCCTCTCGGCCTCGCCGTCGCACGGCGTCGTCACTGCCGCCGATCTACTGTCAAATCGCGGGGGTGGAGGGCTGTTCTGGCCGTGGTTCAACTCGATCTTGCTCCGTTCAGGTCGGGTTTGGGCTGGAGTAGCTCATCGGCTTCTCCTCCGCGCCGATCGGTGCTGTCTCGCCGACAGTTACAGCTCGGTTCCAGCTCGGTCTTCAGCGCTGTTTTGCGGCAGCTTGGCTTCGGTTCGCGGCTAGCTCACTTGGGTGATCGGTCGGTCGGCGAACGGCGGTGATGGCTTGGTCGGCGGCTGGTCCTTCTTCTTCTCTCCCTCTTCTTTCTTTTCTTTCTTCTCTCTTTCTTTCTTCGAGAGAGAGAGACTGGTTTTGTGTTGATTTAAAAGTCAACACATATTTCTTTGGCTTCTGTTTTCCTCCACAATAATCTCAATAATTCCACTTACACTCTAAAACAAATTCATTCTCTTCCCTTAGATTATAGCTTAATCTTACTACGACCACAATTATTATTAAAAGTTATTTTCACTTTAGTCCCTTTTCATCTTAAAGATTATTCGATTTCATTTACTCTTTTAACTTCTCGTTTAATCTCCAATTGAGTTTAAATCAAATCCTATGGGTTCTCTATGACCTTAAACGTCTCCATATATCCTTAGGCACTTCCATGAACCATTTAGGGTCTCTAATCGATACTTAAGGACTATTCCTGATAAACTCGTACAATTAAAAATCGAGGGTTTACAAAAACACTAACACTTTACGAGGCATATGACTACTGAAACCTGCCAAGATGTATCATTAATAGTACGATCCGGATAATTACTTCCACACCTGAAAGATAATAACTCCTATCAAAAGGAGAATACTCATCACAACTTGTGTTTTAATCAGTGTTTCATAAATAGTTAGGTGCAAGTTTGACTGTCGATCAATGGTCAACCTATTAATCGATGGTTAAACTTGGTTAAATTTATAAAAAAAATTTATATAACTAAAATACAAACATATGATCACAAAACATAATAAAACTTGGTCAAATCTGTTAAAAAAAAAATACATGGCCACAATACAATTATCTAGCCACAAAACATTATGAAATCTAATTAAACCTATTAAAAAAAAAATCATATGACCAAAATACAATTATATGATCACAAAACATCATAAAACTTGTTTTACACAATCTTAAAAGCACTTTAGCACAGTCACATGACCGTAATAAACGAGATGCTGTAAAAAAAAGAGAATTCAAATGTTTCATTTTATCTAAAAAGTCATAAAAACACAAGCCAAATGTCTCACGTAATGACAAAAATGTCGTAAAAGCGCAAGAAAATGTCCAATGATCACATGCCAAGTAGCAACCAAAAATGAAAAATTCAAAATCCAAAGTCCAAACAACTACAAGGAAGTAAGTAAACAACTAAAATAAAGTAAAGGGCCTAAAGTTTCGAAGGATTTAACCACTCTTCATCTTTGTAAAAGTCTTCCACAACACATTCATGATCAGGCCCAATCTCTAAATCAATGTTCTCCTCCTCCTCCTCCTTGTTCTCATCTTCAGAATCAAAATCATCCTAATCAAGTTGTCTCATTTGCCTCATATAGGGCTCTACTTCATCATCATCATTACCACCCGCAACAGGCCATCCATATTAAACAAAATTAGCCCAATTTCAATGCCATGTCCAACACATATTTGTTTGGTTAATGGTGAAGTTTGCAGGTGGCAGTGGCAACAATATTCCTGCCACTAATATATCATCAGTCGTTCATATTAAACAAAAATAATATGGTCTTTGAAAAAGAAAAAAAGTAAAAAAAAAAAGTAATATAAATAAAAAATTAACAAAAACAATATGGTTTTATTTCAAAACAACATGTGAAAGCTACTTTGTTTCCGCAGAAGGCAGGAAGGGCAGTTTAATGAAGCATTACTGATAGGATTAGAATCCTTGACCTCTTATGGTAAGGGAGTTCTCATCTACTTCTACTAAAGAGTGGTGTGTATAATTTTTTTCTTTTTTTTTTTTATAAAGAACATAATTTAAGATTCCATATTACAAATATATTTTAGTACCAAATTATTAACAAGGGGAAAAAAAAAAAGAAAGGTAAGATATAAATTGAAAGGATTCTATTGTACTCTACATTTGCTGTTCGACCCTTGATTATTTTCACCAGCACAGTGGAACAACGCATAACAAATTCATTAATTGGAACTAATGTAATAATTAATGATGAACATAATAAGTTCTTACATATTTTTAACCCTTAAAATAGATTTATTTACTCTTCAATTTAATATTTATACATTGACTGAAGTTATGTTTGGAGAAATAGGTTAAGTAGCTTCCAGTGAAATTTATGTTGCTGGTTCTTAATTGTCATTTACATAAATATGCTATTGTGTACGGAATCACTAGCTCTCATCACAATCTTATTAAAAAAAAAACCATGTTATCGTGTCACACTCACAATATAAGAAATTGGACACTTTCAAACAAGGCACCGGCATGGACAAACCATTCATGCTAGATCAAAAGCAAAGTCAGATGCTGCCTCCACTTTTAAAAGCAAAACATATACATTATGATGGGACATATATCATTAAATTGATTGCTTTAGATTTAACATGGAGGAATTTTTTTTTTTCTTTTTTTTGAAAATAACATGGAGGAAGGTTTTAACATTTATGAAAAGTCACAAAAGGACGGAGGCGGCAACGGAGGGACACAAAATGTAAAAAAGAATGAATACATGATGGTGGCCCGTGCTTGAATTATAAGCTCGAGAAAAATTGAAAATCGGAAGGGGACCACTACCCTTAATTTGTCATCATCTCAAGTGGATTGCCAGTGATTTTGAAGCTTTTAGAGTTAATTTGCAAGCTACTGTACATGTTCTTGTTTTACCTTCCATTGTTACGAAGATATCTCTTTAAATTACTTGTCTCTGGGATTTGGATACACATCATTGATCGAGTACTTCTGAGGGAATTTACTTATGATTCTATTTAATGAACTTTGCGTTTTGATGGTTGTAACTGTAGTAGGATTAATTTAAATATGTAATTATTTTTCACCAATAATGTATGCCATGTAAATTTTTATTTAATGCTATTAATTAATCTGTGACAAGCTTTGTAATATTTACATACAAGTATCTTTCATCCTATATTTTTCAATTTATTGTTTACATAGAATGCTTAGGATTTCTACATATAGGCCAAATGGAACCTATAACTTAGTGATTTTTAATATGATTACATTATTTTTATATATAAAAAACAATGTGTTGGTTTCTAATTTGCTTTTGTAGACATTGAATTAACGGGTAAATAATATTTAAAGGCACTACATTACTATGTGCTGGACTCTATACATTTTTTTTGATCGTTTCAAGTATAATATTCTTGCATTTTATTTTTGTAGTTGTTTGAGATTTTATTTGTCTTTTCTTGCATATAAAGTAGAATTTAATTTTTCTTTGAAAATTAACTGATTAACTAGATTAAAATTTAAATCAATTTGAATTTTTGGTTTTTATTTTTCACAAAATCCTTATAGGACAATCTCGAACTTGCACAAACTATTTTACAATGGACTCGTAAAGTCGTAATACGAATTATTATTATAATTTGCACAACAATTAAAACATATACATTGTTTTACTTGAACAATAACTTTTTGAATGTTTATCTAGCTAGAGTTAATGTATAGCAACCGTTGATCATTATCCCCAAATGAATATTTATATTTAGTCCGAACACAATTCCAATATCTTTGTCTCTCCTAATGTGAACACATCGATGACATAGTATTTTGATCTCCCACTATTCAAACCATCATATGTTTTTCTTTACTTGAAAGAATTCTTCATCAACTTTCATTGTGAAAACTTTATGTAAACAAAAACAAAAAACAAACAGGACAAATAACAAACACCTATCATTTACTTGACCAACTCATGCATGGTATGTAGACTATGATTGGAGAGCTGGTGCATTCTATTAGATAGCCAATTTTTATTATTACGAGAACGTGGGTTATGTTGTCCATAGTGTTTTCATGGCAGATTCCTACTTATTGTCAAGAAAACAAGTTGGACATCTTTACAATCATAAAACATATATATATTCTTTCTTGCTTTTCACAAAGTCGCGCGTTTCCACTCTCCTTTCTATGCTTCTAGTTGACTATAATATAATGGTGCATTATGTTGGGATTTTTTAATATTTCTTATTGTGGGCTTACATATTAAATAACAATTATATTGTATGCTATCAATTTTAATAGAGCCAAATAAGTGATCTATTAATTGGGCTCTACAAATATCCATTGGGTATGGGCTTAAGTGTGTAAAAACCTAATACTAATGAAATTAGGGTTAATGGGAACCTAATTAGGTTAGTATATAAAGAATACTATAAAGGGTTATGGTCCCCAAGTCAAATCAATATATTATATTTTGCTTTTTTTCTCCTTCCCCATTCAAGAAGAAAAATACAGAGCCTACTAAGATGATTTGGCTGTGGAAGACTCAATCCTTCTGTAACAATTTATCAATATGGATTCAGATATGTTTTTCTGTAACAATTCTTAATATGAGTTTCTAGATTTTGGTATAGGTTTATGCCTATTAAAGTTTATTCCAACAAGTGGTATCAGAGTCTGGTTCATGTTGAATCATTGAGAAATTAATTGATTTAATTATTGTTGTTGTATTGGAAGCATGATGAAAAATATATGTGTATATATTGGATGCTGCTGATTATATATATATATATATATTTTTTTTTTTTTCAATAGCTGCAAATCATGCCTTTAGGAAAACTCGCGACAGTGACATGAATATATATGAATAACAGTGCAAAACTTCTGTGCACATTAATTTATAGTTTCGCACTTTTCGATGTCATGATTTATAAAGTTTTGTTGTTGGCATAGCTTCTGTTATGTTGTTGGCGTAGCTTTGGGAAGGAGCAATTATTGCTTTAAAATTGTAATAGAAAAGTATTATGATGTTTGTTTTTTTGTATGCTTTAGTTTTGTGGTTTAAAAGTCAAAAGCAAATATAATATGTTTGCTTTTAGGAAAAGGATGACAGCGTCTTCTGAATATATATATATATATATTGAATTGCTTTTGTTTTTTTTTGTTTCTGTGGCTTACAATTTGATATTTCAAAATAAATTGAATTGAAATTATATGTTGCCAAAGTAACCTCTATAATGTAAATTTGTTTATTTTGGAATATTAAGATATGTATGTCTATTATTTATGCAAATAATGACCGGCCCAAAGGAAGATTATTATTTGGCCAAATAATAGGTATACTTGTGGTAATAAATATGTGACGATTATTAGGTTTTCCATGTGAGCAATAAATCAGTCCAAAGAAAGGTTTATTGCTTCACCGGATTAATTGTCAATGTTTGATTACTGCACGGAGAGTACCACTTACAGTTGATATTTCTGTCCAAAGACTAAATGTCAATGTTGTGTTAGGTATCTTGTTTTAGGGCCCACCATTATGGGAATTATTTAAGCATGTCATGTATAAATTAATTAATTAATTATTCTTGTATTATGACATGATTATTAATTATGAGCTTGTATTTAATTTTGTTCTGGATTCAGTTACTACTTCTGCTTCAACAATATCTATGAATATTAATTCTATCCTTGTGCTTAATGGCACGAATTTCAAGAATTGGAAAGAGAACGTTATGATTGTTCTCGGTTGCATGGATCTTGACCTTGCGCTTCGGGAAGAACGGCCTGCAACTCTTAATGAAAATAGTTCTGCCGATGAAAAGGCGAACATGGAGAAGTGGGACCGTTCTAATCGCATGTGTCTTATGATCATGAAACGTTCCATTCCTGAAACTTTTAGGGGCTCTATATCCGAAGAGAAAAATGCTAAGCAGTTCCTTGAAGAAATAAAACAACGTTTTGCGAAAAACAAAAAGGTTGAAACAAGTACCCTTTTGGGTAACCTTGTTTCAATTAAGTATAAAGGAAAAGGGAACATAAGGGAGTACATCATGGAGATGTCTCATATCGCTTCCAAACTAAAGACACTAAAGTTACAACTGTCTGAGGACTTGCTGGTGCACTTAGTTTTGATTTCTCTTCCTGCATAATATAGTTAGTTTAAAGTGAGTTATAATACTCAAAAGGATAAATGGACTCTTAATGAGCTCATATCTCACTGTGTGCAAGAAGAGGAAAGATTAAAGCGAGAAGGTCTTGAAAGTGCTCACTTAGCAACTATCTCTAAGGAAAAGAAAAGGAAAACAGGAAAAGAAGCTGCAATTGAGGCATCATAGCATAAGGTGCAAAAGAAACAGGATGAGGAGTTTACCTATTACTTTTGCAAGAAAGCTGGACACATGAAGAAAGAATGTCCCAAGTACGCCAATTGACGTGTCAAGAAAGGTATGCTTCTCAATTTGGTTTGTTCTGAAGTTAATTTAACTTCAGTACCTAAACACACTTGGTGGATAGATTCTAGTGCTACTACTCACATAAGTGTGTCTATGCAGGGTTGCCTGTGGAGCCGAATGCCAAGTGATGCTGACAGATTCATCTATGTGGGCGATGGCAAAACAGTTGCAGTAGAGGTTATAGAAACTTTTAAGTTATTATTAAAGACTGGTCAATTTTTGAATTTGGAAGAGACTTATGTAGTGTCGTCATTTAGACGGAATTTGGTTTCAGTTTCTATTTTGGACAAATTTGGTTATTCTTGTTCATTTGGAAATAATAAATTTAGTCTTTTTCAAGATTCAAATCTTATTGGTATTGGTTTTTTATCTTTGCATGATAACCTATATTTATTGGATAAAATTGCCTCAATTAATGAAACCTTGCATACAAATTCACGAGGTACAAAACGAAAATTAACTGACAGGGATTCCGCCACACTATGGCACAAACGTTTAGGTCATATCTCTAAACAGAGAATTCAAAGACTTGTGTCTGATGGAATTCTTAATTCCCTTGATTTAACAGATTTTCAAGTCTGTATTGAGTGTATAAAAGGGAAACAGACAAACATTAGGAGATTAGGTGTCAACAGGTGTTCTGATGTCTTAGAACTAATACATACTGATATTTGTGGACCATTTCCTACAGCCTCTTGGAATGGTCAACAGTATTTTATTACGTTCATAGACGATTATTCAAGATATGGGTACCTATATTTGATAAATGAGAAGTCTCAATCACTAGATGTATTTAAGGCTTTCAAAGCTGAAGTTGAAAATCAGCTTGGCAAGAAAATTAAAGCTATCAAATCTGACCGTGGTGGTGAATACTATGGTAGATATGATGGATCCGGTGAACAGCGTCCAGGACCTTTTGCGAAATTCTTAGAGGAATGCGGCATCGTCCCGCAATACACAATGCCAGGTAAAACTAGCATGAATGGTGTTGCTGAGAGACGAAATAGAACGCTTAAGGACATGGTAAGAAGTATGATAAATCATTCTTCTTTACCAGAATCCCTCTGGGGAGAAGCACTAAAGACTGCAGTATATATCCTCAATAGGGTTCCAAGCAAAGCAGTAGCTAAAATCCCTTATGAATTATGGACAGGCAAGAAGCCTAGTATTAAGCATTTACACATATGGGGTTCTCCAGCTGAGGCAAGGCCTTACAGGCCAAATGAAAAGAAACTGGACTCAAGAACTGTAAGTTGCTACTTTGTTGGATACTCTAAACGGTCAAGGGGTTTTAAGTTCTACGATCCCACTACTAGAACATTTTTTGAGACGGGAAATGCAAGATTTCTTGAGGAAGTTGAGTTCGTGGGGGGAGATAAGGTTAAAGACATTGTCTTTGAAGAGGAATTTATTTCTCTTCCTACTATTGCTTTTGATAATGATCAGGCTTTTATTCCTAACATTGTTCAAAATGCAAATCCAGAATATCAAGACAATGTAGAAAAGCTCCCTGTAAAAAATGAAGAAATTATACCTATAGTGCAAACTCAACAACCTCAAGAAAATATGCCATTAAGACGATCCACTAGAGAAAGGAGAAGTGCGATTTCAGATGATTATATCGTTTTTCTCCAAGAACATGAGGTTGATATAGGAGTGGTGGAAGATGATCCAATCAACTTTCATCAAGCCAAACAAAGTTCTAATTCTCAACAGTGAATTAATGCCATGAATGATGAGATGAAATCCATGAAGGACAATGACGTTTGGGATCTCGTTGAATTGCCTGAAGGTGCGAAACCCATTGGTTGCAAATGGATATTTAAGACCAAATGGGATTCAAAAGGCAATGTTGAGAGATATAAAGCTCGTCTAGTTGCTAAAGGTTTCACTCAAAAAGAATGCATTGATTATAAAGAGACTTCTCTCCAATTTCAACGAAAGACTCTTTTAGGATCATAATGGCACTTGTGGCTCATTTTGATTTGGAGCTATATCAGATGGATGTAAAGACGGCGTTTCTTAATGGTGACATTGATGAAACAATATATATGATGCAACCATAAAACTTTGTATTCGGTGACCCAAAGAAAATGGTTTGCAAATTAAAGAAATCCATCTACGGTCTCAAACAGGCTTCCTGTCAATGGTATCACAAATTTCATCAAGTTATTATCTCGTATGGGTTTGAGGTAAATAAGGTTGAAGATTGTGTATATCATAAGTTCAGTGGGAGTAAATACATATTTCTGGTGTTATATGTCGATGACATACTGCTTGCTAGCAACGATATAGGCTTATTGCACGAAACCAAGAGATTTCTGACAAAGAATTTTAAGATGAAAGATCTTGGGGACGCCTCTTTTTTATTAGGCATACAGATACATCGAGATTGAACTCGAGGTATTCGTGGATTGTCACAAAAGAGCTATATCGAAAGAGTTCTTGATAGATTCGGTATGAAAAGTTGTGCACCAGGCGATACCCCTGTAGCTACAGGAGACAAGTTCAGTCTCAATCAATGCCCTAAGAATGAGTTGGAACAGAAAGAAATGCAAAAGATTCCTTATGCGTCAGCTGTAGGAAGTCTAATGTATGCTCAAGTATGCACGCGTCCGGATATTGCGTTCATAGTGGGAATGTTGGGCAGATATTTAAGTAACCCAGGGATGGATCATTGGAAAGCAGCCAAACGGGTTATGCGTTATTTATAGAGAACAAAAGATCACATGCTCACTTATCAGAGATCAGATCATTTAGAGATCATCGGGTATTCTGATTCCGATTTTGCTGGATGCCAAGACAGTAAAAGATCCACGTCAGGCTATATTTACCTACTAGCTGGGGGAGCTATTTCCTGGAAGAGTGCTAAGCAGACACTCATAGCTTCTTCCACTGTGGCAGCTGAATTCATAGCCTGTTTTGAGGCATCCAATCATGGAATATGGCTGCGAAATTTTGTCACGGGGCTGCAAGTTATTGATAGTATTGAAAGACCATTAAAGATATATTGTAACAATAATTCAGCTGTATTATATTCTAATAACAACAGAAGCTCTACGAAGTCGAAGCACATAGACATCAAGTTTCTTGTTGTTAAAGAAAGAGTTCAGAGTAATCTGGTGGCTATAGAACATATTAAGACAAACTCCATGATTACGAATCTGCTTACTAAGGGATTACCACCCAAGGTCTTTCATGAGCACACTGCTCATATGGGTGTTATTTTAGTTGATGATGTGCATATTTAGTGGGAGTTGATATTTTATGTTCTTTGTTATGGATATATTTATTTTCTACAGAATAAAGTATATGGTTTATTTATAAACTCTGAATATTATTTGTGTTTGATCTCACTAAAGATTAAAGTAGGACCAGTTGGAAATAGGCATGTTTAATATCACATTGCATGTAATTTCCATGCTGCACATCCATACTCGATCTATGTCATTGAATATACTGGTATGGTGACCATTGATAGGTCTAGTTACGAATATATGTAACAAAGGTCGCTTTGATTTCATACTAATATAGTAGATGGACTAGATTGTAATTAAGGGGATATTTCAGAATAGATAGCTTTTCAGTGCGCACTCAAGACTATAGATAATATAATTGTTTCAGGAAACATATGTAGCCCAAGTGAGAGATTGTTGGGATTTTTTAATATTTCTTACTGTGGGCTTACCTATCAAATAACAATTATATTGTATGCTATCAATCTTAATAGGGCCAAATAAGTGATCTATTAATTGGGCTCTACAAATATCCATTGGGTATGGGCTTAAGTGTGTAGAAACCTAATACTAATGAAATTAGGGTTAATGGGAACCTAATTAGGTTAGTATATAAAGAATACTATAAAGGGTTATGGTCCCCAAGTCAAATCAATATACATTATATTTTGCTCTCTTTCTCCTTCCCCATTTAAGAAGAAAAATACAGAGCTTACTAAGGTGATTTGGCTGTGGAAGACTTAATCCTTCTGTAACAATTTATCAATATGGATTCAGATATGTTTTTCTGTAACAATTCTTAATGATTTAATATGAGTTTCTAGATTTTGATATAGGTTTATGCCTATTAAAGTTTATTCCAACACATTAGTCTTTCTAGTCATGCTAAATCAAGATTATAACTGGCCAAGCGGCAGCAAGTTAGTGTTCGCCATTACAATTTAATTACCTAGTCAGAAGGAAGGGTGCTCGCAACTTTACTTCAAGTTACTTGCATTTTCCATTGTTGATGATGTAAGTGACTCTTTGTAATATCTGTCATTCAGTGTGTGATGTGTTAATTTCTTTTAGTTTTTAAGCTGCTTGAGTTAACAAAAAATACTGATTATATATGTTGTTATCTACGTCCTTAAACTCTATGTTGATCCTTTGATTTGCTACGTTCCTGTGATCAATGATGAGGAAAACTTGCTAGATTTTGATAGATCATTCTCGGCTATTCTCTTGGTTCTCTATGTTGTTATCTACGTCCTTAAACTCTTGATCTATGTTTATAAAGATAAGAAATTAGATGCGGTTCATTCCCAAAACTCTGGTGGGTATTTGTTGTGTTTGCTCCACTCGTGCATGTCTTCACACTTGTAAGCCGCAGACTCGTTGTTACTTTAATTAATGATTATTTTTTGTATTTGAGTGTTCAGCTAGCAATGAAAACCGATAGTCGTTTTAAGTAATTTCTCTGAACTTTAGGATTATAAACATAGTTATATGTACAGAACAACGGTAACTGCATTCTTATAGATTAGAATTATATTCAAGATCTCCCACCTGAGAGGCTCTAGTGTTTTAAGAGAACTTAAAAACAATTACTTGCCAAATTTTATTTTTATGTTTCACAAGTATATGTTTCTTCATCTAGTAGTTTGTCTATGTATATATATATATTAATTTGATTATATCACTTGTTGCACAGGGGCTGCTTCTGCTTATACTAATTGTCAAGCCAACGACAATCGTTAGAGCTTCAATGTTTACACTTGGAACGGCCATATTCCTTATTCTGTATTTGGGCAGGATGTTGGGAGTCTACAAATTGCTTTTGGCTGCTGCAAATCCTTCAGACAAACGAATGAAAACTGCAGTTCTTAGAATTTTGGTCAATCTTATTCTACTTATGTGGAGGTCATGTAAGTTAAATAGTCATTTAAATTTGATGATTTAAAACATTCAATAAAACTTTTACTGATAATATAGTCTTGTAGATACCTTTCACATAATCTTTTATAAATAATGCTAAATATGACACATTTTGTATCTCACTTTCTTTCTATTCACTGACGTGATAATTAGTGAATGAATATATTTTATATTGAGAAAAATTCAAAAGTACCCAAATATAAAAAAAAAAAAAAAAATCGTTTTTAGCCTATTCCAAGAAAAAATTTGTTTTTAACCCCTCAAACAAATTAATTACATCAAATATTCCCTATTAACTAAAATACTTTGAAGTGTGATAGGAGAGTCTCTCATCAACTTGGGAGCCTCTCGTCACACTTGAATGTGACAGGAGAGCCTTGCGTCATGCTTGGGCATGATGGGGGATCCTTCTATCACGCTCCTCCTGTCACGGTATTTTTGAAAATTTAATAACAAAAGCATTTTGGGAATTATGAGGTATTGAGTGCAATTAATTAATTTGAGGGATCAAAAACAAATTTTATTTGGATAAAAATAATTTTTGATTTTGAAATGGGGTTAGTGTTTGAAATTTTCACAAATTAAATGAAATATATAAGGGCAAATTGCACAAACTTCCCTCAGGTTTGACGAAATTGCACAAATATGACGATGTTTGGGTAACTTCCACTGACCTCCCCTAAAATTCTAAAAACTTAGTACAAATCTCCCCTATCGTGAGTAAGGCATTAATCAAGACAAACAGTCAAAGTCAATTTGAATAAAAGTACCAAAACAACCATAAATAAATTAATATATTATTATTTTAATTTAAAAAATATAATATAAAAATTTATAAAAAAGAAAAAAATCTTATCATTTTCTTCATCACTTTCATCAAATTTTCTTGATCAATCACCTTCATCAAATTTTCTTCATTAATTTTCATCCCATTAATTCATCATCAAATTTCATCAAACTTTCATCATCAATTTTCATACCATTAATTTTTATCCAATCAATTCATCACCAACGTCATCATCGATTTAAACCTAAATAAATTTACATATTTAAAAAAAAATCATAATCAATTTTTCAACCTCACCAGTTCATCATTATTAACATCAATTTTTCATCATTATTAGTTTAGACATAACACATATTTAATCAGCCTCCATTCTTTAATTAAAGAACTAAAAAAATATATGACAAAAAGAAAAAAAATGTTTGAAGATCTAGGATCTTCCAAAAAGCAGAAAAAAAAAAAGGAAAAATTGTTATAAAGAACTCAAAAAATCGTAGAACATCATCAAGAACCCAAAATCAGCTTCTTTATCAACCGATTCTTTAACCAAAAAATCTAAATAAAGAACATCAAGAACCCATAAAATCGAATAACACCATCAATAAACAACCATTTGAACCATCAATCTATACAAAAATACCCAAAAACTCAAAAACCCAAAAAAACTCAAATACCAATCCTATACAAAACTCAAATCCTAAATCTAACCAAAACCCCCTAAAAAAACCAAAACCAAGATTGATCCATCAAATTTTTTTGCCATCCAAAAAAAAAAAAAAAAAAAAAACACAAGGAAGTTAATTGAAAAAAAAAAAACTGTCTCCACCAGTGGAGACTAGACTAACCAAATGGAGACCTATGATTCTCCACTGGGTCTCCATTGTTAGAGACCCAGGTGGTTTCCATCGAAGACCGTCTGGGTCTCCAACAGTGGAGACCCAGCCAGTCTCTAACATGGTCTCCAGTGGAGACCATTGTTGCTTTTGTTGGAGGTTTGAAGAAGATGATGATGATAGAAGAAGTAGAAGAAGATGAGAGATGAAAAAGATGAGAAAAGAAGAAGATGTGAGAGAGGGGTGAGGTGAGGAGCAAGAGCGGTGAGGTGATAAAAAGAAAGAGAGAGAGGGCTGATGTTTTTCCGCTTTTTTTTTTCGTTTTTATTTTTTAAAATGATATATTTGTTTTTTAATTAAATTAAAAAATGTATATTAATATTAAGTATTAAAAAATTAGATACTCAAAGGATTTAATGTAATTTGATGATTTTACCCTTACCCAATGACACTTAACGCCTGCTCATTCATGACTATTTGACGACAAGGGAGCTTTGTGCTGAGTTCTTGGAACCTCAAGGGAGGTTAGTGAGAGTTGCCTAAATGTCGTCATACTTGTGCAATTTTGCCAAACTTTAGGTGAGGTTTGTGCAATTTACCCAATTTATAACTATTAATATATCACATCATTGATTGGTATTTAAGTGAGATACAAATGATGAAATTTTTTAGCATTATTGAATATTTATTGGTCAGTAGTTTACTTTTTTATCATGGAAAAATAATTATTGCTTATGAATATTAGTTTTATTTTGTTTTAATCTAAATCTAATATTGGAACATGGAGCATCCAAAATAGCTTCTAAGATTCACAAATTTTATCAAAACAGTTCCTCAATATAAATTAAGTCACTCTGTCAATCATGTCCAATAGTCAAAGGGTATATGAATATTTCACTATATAAAAACAAATTTTAATTATAAATCATAATTTAATTATAACAATAATTTTTCAGAAAACTACTGGTAAATTTAAAATTATTTTGAATCTTTACTTTTCCAGGTAGGAGTTGTAGAACTCAACAATTTCAGGGTCACAACCTCTAATTTGGTTTATTATTATTATTATTATTATTTAGTTAAGGGTTCTCTACCACTAGATCATATTGGAAGATGATTGTTTTCTAATTTATTGGACTTTTTGGTTCAATAATCAACGATATCACACACTTTGAGATAAAAACAGATATTCAAAATGGAATCCCTATATTATTTTCTTATATACCTACTAAAGCTACCTTATAAGCTCAATAGTAAAATTAAAAATTCAATTGTATTTTAATTGGGCATATTTTATTTGTAACAAAGTGACTTACTGCCTGGCCTTGCCTTCCCTTGTCTTATAGCTATTTGGAGGCTTGTGGTACTTCTTTGCGGTATGGAAAAAGATGAACAAAGCTTGCAAAAATCGTAGTGATTGCCGTTATGGTGACCATGGTTTCATTGTTAGTTCAGGAAACAACAGTTTCCTTGATGATATTTGTTTTAACAAGACAGAAAGCACAACCTATGAGTTGGGAATCTTCAAGGATGCTCTTCAATCTCATATCGTGGAGACATCAAAGATTGGGAAGAAACTGTCGTATTGTTTCAGATGGGGCGCACAAAATCTTAGGTTTGTGCAAAGTATTTATTTTATAAAGTCCCCATTTTCATTTTTGGAAAAAATATAGTCTCCATTACTTCTGACATATATTAATTACATTTCTCTGACTTTATAATAAATCATATTGTGTTTTTATATAGTTTCAGTTGTGTTTGTGTCATAAATTTTCAAAACAGACATACAAAGAGATCAAACTTTAGTTCAGGCATACAATTTGTTTTGTGACGTTGTCCACTATATATCTAATGTCTATACATCATAGCCATTCTCAGTGCACTGCCCCAGTGCAAGTAAATGATCAGGCAATACATTGCACATATGCAGTGGCGCTTGGTGTGAAAAGGTGCACCTCTTCACACACTGATTATGTGTTTCTTTGAAAAGAGACTTAATAGATTGTGTCTCTACAAAGAGGCACAGACTATATAAGAGACACGATCCAGGGTAGATGTCAACTCAGATTTAGCTAATACATAAGAACTGTATGAACACAAAATAGTTTTAGGAAGAGGTTTATTTTCTTTTAATTAGTGTATAAAGGCTGTAGATTTAAATCTAATAATCAATAATAAATTCGATAACTATACAGATCTAGTATAATTGTTTCTTCATAATTGACGCTGGAGAGTTAGAAGTTTTAAGATTAATCTCTTATAATATATATATTTATAATTTTTCAGTGGTTATGATCAAAACCTTGAACTAAATATGTGTTGAAGAATGAGCCAAAATAGTGGGTCCATGTTTGTGTCAATAAGTCCTAGTATTCAGGAAGTTTGTTTACTATTCTCTGATTTGTTAAGTGGGGATATCAGCCCATGTTTGAGATTTTTTCAACTTTAGTGGTTAAGTGAAAGTTGTTCACGTGCCTTCTTTCTCTACATAGTTGAGATAGTGGGGTTACATAGTTGAGATAGTGGGGTAAAGTTAGTTTCTTTTGTAAGCCTATATAATAGGCCCTGTAGAAGTTAATATATTATTAGAGAGCAAATTCCAAAAGTGATCACTTTATTTTTCTCTTTCTTTATCTCCTCTATTCTTTATTAGTTTCTAAAAGTAATCTTTGTCCTCTACCCAATAGCACGCATGCATGAGAAAACATCTTTGGGATTTTACTTGCCATCTATGGCATGGCAACATTTACTTTTTTGATTGGGAACATGCAGGTTGTTGTACAAAACTTTGCTTTTATTCCAATTTTGTTTATATTCTAAGCTTATGAAGCACTATATGAACTTTATTTTCTTTATTGCCAGTTTTGGTGAAATAGAATCTTATAAAGTCTTCAACTAGTAAATCAGAGGAAACTGGATGGACAGAACAAGTTCTAAAGAAATGGTCTCCTTTTGAAAAGCTCTCTGTGGAGCTGCAAAATCGTGTTATTAAAGAAAGTGAGAAATTCAGTGACCAATAATGCTGATGAGTTCTCTGGCCTATTGACCTGGAAAATGATAAAAGTCTTTATGTAAGATTGTGGATTGAAGGCATCGCACAATCCAATAGAAAGACAGAAAATCAATGAGTGATTGATGCGAATCGAATGACACAGATGAGAAGACATCTTAAACACCTATGTTTGAGATATCTTCCCATCTGTGTTTGTGAGCCTCTCCTTAATGTATTATCTTGTTCCGAACCGCGTCTTAAAGTATATATCAGAAAGTCTTGGATGTAACATCCGTACTTGGAATATGTACTTGTCAAAAAATATGTTAATTTTTTTTTATATAATTATAAATTAAATAGAAATTTATTAACACCGAATGGTACTTATCCATCCAAATGTGAAAGAAACTTGAATTATGTATGAATAGATGTGCAAATAATATTGAGAATATCATATGAAAAGGAAGTATTAAGCATTTTCCTCCTAATTAACAAACTCATTTATTTTTGAGTTGACAATTCGAGTTTTTGGCAAATATTTCAATTGCATGTGCTTTAATAGAAAAAAAAAATGCAGAGTACAAATTGTTATTGATTTTTTGACGTTAATTTGTAGGATTGGGTCATTATGATCCTCATGTTATGTAATAATTGTGAGAGTGATGAGGTTATATATAAGTGGTTGGTGGGGCAATCAGATTCAGTTGATGATGACTACATAAACTTAGAACCAATTTAATTAAAAGGTTTAACTACTTTATTTAACAACTAACCTTATCCCTCAGTTTGAGTCATTGAATTGGCATCAATGACCATCCTTAAAATCAATTTAAGAGTTTCAATTTAGAGGATAAGGTTAGTAGTTAGATACGGTAGCTAAACCCTTAATTAAGACCAAAGTTACCGCCACAAAGAGAGAGAGTGGTGTGAGGTTCAAGTGATATGGCAGTGGGGCACCCAAGATTAATTCCATTTGATTAGGTATTTCCAACAATAAGGAAGAAGATGGACATGAGGTTGTGAGGAAATTGTTTTGATTAGAGAAACCAAAGTCACTGCCTTCCACATTAATTTTTGTTTGATCTTAATTTGGAAGTTTCCTTTTGACATGGATGTGGTAAGGATACAACAATTATTTTGTCACACACTTTTATCTGATTATCATCGCAATTTTCAACCAAATCACATGCATTTTGTTCCCATCACTTGAAACGGGATTTAGTTGGCTTATATCTCAATGAAAGTAATTCGACATGTAATCTTTATATAATCACATCCAAACTTATTGAATTAAATTCACCAAATGTATTGATATATACATGTACAGTTTGGATTGGTGAGAGGAATAATTCACTTGTACTCAGTTTGCTGGGCTCCTTGTCAATGAATATATTAAAATTGTTAGGTACAAATTATGGGACAACACCAGTTTCAAAAAAAAAAAAAAAAATTATGGGACAACACCTAGCAATACACAATTATATTAATAATATATGAGTGATATTATAGAGAATCGATCCTTCAAGCACGAGAAGTTGTCGTTTCTTTTCATGAACAAGGTAAGGCAAAGGGCTCCGCTTCTTGATCATGCTGCCAAACAGGTCCAGACGCAAAGTGGAATTTAAAAATGACTGAATTTTAATGTGCCTAAGTGATTTTATATTTGAAAGGAATATATTGGTTTTTCATTTGCTTTTATAGATTTAGAACTAATGGATAAAGAATCTTCAAAAATATCATGCTAAAGGTAGTGGATTCCAAGTCCCTTTTCAAAGTTAATATTCGTCTTCATCCATCAACCTCAGCATCTCTATCCGTATTTATTCATCATCATCTTTATATCTTCATCTTTTTCATAATTTCTTCATTTCTACTTTTTCCATCATTAAATCGCAAGAAAAAAGAATTAAAACCCACTTACTCTTCCTGCATTTTCCATAATTCAACTAAGAACAATTAATATTTTAAATCCAAAACTAACCCTAATCGATTTTTATTAATTAAAACCGTCTCGATACAAACTCAAACCAAAAAACGACATTTTCAATTTTTTCGGCTTTTTGGTCACCCCTAAATGTGTTCATCAAATTGTTTAGGTTCAAAATACAAATAAGACTAGTTGCTTGCCAACTCATTATTGATTGATTGATTGATCAAGCTTGTTGTCAACAAGTTGAATTTTCATTTTTGTTTTCTCGATTTCTTCAATTTCAACCACTTTATATGATGATTTGAACGTGGTCAGTATTTATTCTTGTGACAATAGTATCCATAATTTGCGTGATTCCACTCTTCTTTTTATGTTTAACCACCCTTCTTTTTTATGTTTGAGCTGGCTGACAATAGCAATTAGTAAGGACAAAAAGATATTAAAATTACTTTATGATTCACCACAACTTCAATTCTTTGAACTCATGCTAAATCAAGATTATAAGAGTATCTTAAACTATACTAACTTTCCATCGTCCTTAGCTAAAAGGATCAATGGTGTAACATTTGTTTATTCAAATTACTCTCCCTATCGTTAGTTATTTTGAAAAGTTAAATCTATTGAAATTTTGAATTGAAAATTTTGAAATTGAAATTAAAAAGTTGTACAGTTTTCACTAAGAGTTGTATTTCTTCATGTTTTAATTTTGAATTTGAAGAGTTGCACCTCTTCACCTAAAAATTGCACCTTTTCACTTGAAAGCCGTATCTCTTCACTTGACACATTTTTGAAAGAACACCAACATATCTATAAATAGAAGTGGTCATTTGTTATACATGGCTGTTGATTTTATCCATCAAATTCTCTACATTTTCTTCTCTAAATTTTTGCACTTAAAAAAAAAAATCAAACACTTTGGTTTAAGTTGAGTGTTAATTCTAGTGATTAGAATCAATACTATAGATTGTTAAATTCTGGGAGATAACCGTCAAAGAACTTCAAGCACAGAGAATGATAGAAATTTGTCTTTAGGACATTACAAAATATTGCAAGTCTCAATCTTCTTTATCAATTTGTTATTCAAATTAGTATATTACATTGTTTTTTTTTTTTTGTTATATTATTGTCGTAATATTCATTTTATGCACATATTTATTATACATTAAGTTTATTATTATTCTTTATTTATTTCTTGTACTACAAAATCCAACAAAATCACCCTAGCTAAATATAGAGAGTAAGAAAACTCTAGTTAAATTCTCTCTCATATTATTTTAAATTTAATTTGAGATAAAGCAAACAATTTTCTTTTTGAAAAAATAAATTTGCATAAATTATCACACTTAGGCAAAATGGAGAGAATGGTTAGAGTAACTAAATCAAAAGTTACTAGGTAAAATGATTTTCTTATTATTTTAACTAAAATTAAGCTAAGATTTAGGGATTTTACAAAACTGTGAGAGGGCTTGGTAAAATTGCAAACTACATCATGGTTTTAGTCCCTTCACATTACTTTTCATCCATTTTGTTTTTATGGTTTCATTCTTTTATTTAGAGTTTTTTTTTTTTTTTTTTTAATTACAATTTCTTATTTCTTTCATTAAATTTTATATAAGGTAAGAAAACAAATCTTTACAACTAAACGCAATTTTTCAGAGTTTAGGAGAATGACAATAAAACTTCATGACAACTAAGCTTGGTCTGGGTGTCATTGTTATTTTTTGGGCAAATTGCACAAACCTCCCTCAATGTTTGATGAAACTGCACCTATATGAGGGTGTTTGCAATACTCGCATTAAGGCTATCTCAGGTTCCAGTAATTCAACACAAACTCTCACCTGCCGTTAGTCAACGATAGCTAATTTTAATGATCAATGGTCAAAAGTATAAAAAGACTAAAATGCGCTTCAAGTCAACTTTAACAATAAATTTATATATTTTCAATATATTATTATATTAAAATAACAAAAATTCAAATTAAAATTCATCCATCTTTAGAAATTTATCTTCTTCATCACCATGTTCAGAAATTTATCATCATTCCATCCCAAATCATAACTTCTTCCATCATCATTTTCCTTCCTTCTTCCTCCATCATCCTTTCCATTTCATTGTCTTCATCATCTCCATTATTTATTTAAAATATTTTAAAATTTAACTAAAAAAAAAAAATCATTTAAGCTCTTTTCTTTTTCTTTCAATTTTCTTAACAACCAAACATCAAATTTTCTCAACAATCAAACAGAAAACACAAATATTTGTTCAACAAACCAAATCAACCCCATCAAAGATTTATTTAAAAATTGAAATAAACCCTAATTTTTTTTTTAAGAAAAATCTAGATATAGAGACCAATGATCTTCGTCGTTGGAGACTGGTTGGGCCTTCATCATTGGAAACCTAGACAATTTTTGATGAAGAGCTAGATTGATGCTGCAGCACTTGACTTGCGGCAACACTTGATGATGCTTTGCTGAGATTAAGAGATATCGACCATGGGAGTTGCAATGGTTTGGAGAAGAAGAGACCATGGTAGTGGAGTGGAGACCATATGGGTCTCCATATTTACATAGCTGTAGATCTCCTCTAAGAGATCTGCAACTTTTTAAAATTTTTAATTTTTAATGAAAATTTAAAAATAATATAGTAATATTTTATTAATTTTAAATATATTTTTAATTAAAATATTTATTAGCTATATATTGATCATTTTACCTATAAGGCCTTAATCCAAATGGACTTGAGAGAATAATTAAAACTAATGCTATCGTTATTAATTTAGTCTAGGCCCAAGGTTTAGAAATAAATGGATATATGGATAAATATTTACTTGGTGGATATTTTTAAAAGAAATTAAGAAAGTTGGGTATTTAAAAAAAAAAGGCCATTACAAAAAGTGAGGTGCAAAATGAAAATTTATAAGACAAATGTTGAGACAAAATAAGTGGACGTGCATGAAGAAAGAAAACAAAAATAGTGATATTATTGTATAAAAAAAAATGAAAATGAAAATGAATGAGTCCGTTGATTTACTTGAGACAAAGAGAGGACAAGTTTCTCAAGCATAAAAGATGAATGACGACAAGCAATTGAGTGTGTAAGTAAACAAAGGACACGTGTCGCATATATAAGTATGGTAAGCCAATTGAAATGTCAAAGATAGAGACATAGTTGTCCATGTTTTAAATAAAAATGAACAAGTGTCAAATGAACAAGTTGGTAAGCAAAGTAGATATTGAAAAGAGAATGTGTGTGTGTGTGTGTGTCAGCCATATTGAAAAAAGAGTGTGTGTGTTGGCCATATTATGTGTATATATATTCATATTCCATTAGAGAGAAAACACACACACAATCAGGCAGCATAAGGAAAAGCCGAAAGAAAAAGAAGAAGAAGGGAAAATAAAAAAATATGAGAAATTCCATATGAGTTATCTGAATATTTTGGTGTCCAAATTATCCGGATAAGTAATTTTATTTCGATAGGATTTGAATTCCAGGAAATTAGTTAATTTTTCTAAAAGTTTTAAATTCATGAGTTTTACATGATTTTAGGGTGGATTCAAGATTATGAGAAAATCAAATGAAAATCCATTTTAGATTCAGAAATAAGCAAAGGAGTTATGTGAGTGGATAATTTTATTTTAATTAAATTGATTGAATTATGTTTATTTATATTTCAGTTTTTCTTATTTATTGGAAATAAATTATTTGTTTAATTAATTGATTTTACAGATTATAATTATGTTATTTATTTAATTGTTATTAGAAGAAAATTATTTAATTAGTTTATTAATTTATTGATTGTGTATTATGATTTGTGATTTGATACTAGAATATTTATTTATTGAGAATTATATAGATATTAAGAAAAGATTTGAGAAAGGAAAAATAAAAATATTTTTAGAATACTAAAATTGTATTCTCCCCTCTAACGGTCAGATAGGATATACATGTGTGAGATATAGATTCGCCCAGTACATGTATGACAGATGTCGAGAGAGTCATTGAATTATCAGGAGAGTCAATTAGTTATCCAGCACGTGTATGACAGATGTTATCACTCGCTCTGTATATGTGTTGAGTATCTCTACTATATATAACAGATTTCTCTGGGCACTAGTTGGAGTAGATTTTAAGAATTACAAATGTTTACAGTTTTATTATAAGATTGCGAATCACATGTGTATCCGAGCTATGAGTCCGTGGATGGGAGTCCAATGGAGGCTTGAAGTGTGGTGATCAAACCAGAGAGGCCTATGTAGTATTCAAAAGAGATTTCAGAAAAGTTTTGATAAAATAAGCTTATGTTTTATAAACCAGATTTAGAAGGATCTATTATTATTTTCAGAGGAGTTTTATATAAATAATAGTTTTAGAATATATTTCATTAAAGATATAATGATGATTCATATAGATTTATAGTTTTATTATGATATGAGAATTATTTATTATTACTAGAAACATGTTACGGTTTATTAGGAAAATTTTTAGAAAAGTTATATCTACTTATTGGGCGTTAGCACTCACTATTTTATTAAGCTCATTTTTTAGGTATTCACTGCAGGTTCGTGCAGATTATTATAGATTATGAGAAGGGTCACATAATGATGAACAATTGCATTTGTGTATATTATTTCTTTTATTTACTAGATTTCTTAAATGTATTTTTTAAAAAATACTTTTACAAATGAAATATTTTTCCAACTATCTTATAAATATTTTATATATTCAGTTTATGGGTCCAACACGAGAAATATAAAGATTTTTTATTTGATTTGTTCAATTTATATTTTAATTGAAGTGATTATGAGATTTTTTTCTAAACAACTTTCAGTAAATCCAAATTTCAATAAAAAAGATACTAGTTTTTGCGGGATCCTCCTTAACTTGGGAGAGGAGTTAGAATGGATTTTGTCATTACCCTTAATAATTTTGATTTAACGGTGATTGACTAATGGTTAAATAACGGTAAAAATGGCATGTGTAGAATTATTGGAACATGAGATAGCCTTAAGGGGAGTATCGCAAACACCCTCATATAAGTGCAATTTCATCAAACATCGGGTGAGGTTTGTGCAATTTGCCCTTATTTTCTTCAATACTACTACTAATTTTTGGGAATAATGCACATCATGGTCAAGTTGTGCTTGCCTTCGTGATTCCCATTTCTTGTATATTCAACAGATAAGAGTTTATTAATTAGGGACAGTAAAGCCATCATCAAACTCTACTTGAAATCAATTTTATTGTTGATTTTAGAATGTCCTTTAGATTGAAGACTCAGGAAAAATATTCTTCGGGTATAAAAGTAATTTTATCATATATCATATTAGAAATAGAATGTCTTAAGAAAAAGTGGCTGTGGAGAGATACTTTACGGGTGGCGATAGAATCTCCCAATAAATGATGTGCTGTAAATATTAAAAAAAAGTAAAAAAAGAGTTGAAAACGTGGTTTAGACACTATTAAGTATTTGAATTATCAGTACTTTCAAAATAACGAATTTCTGATTTTAAAATGTAAGAATTAATTAATCAAATTCATAAATTATATTATCTCTTCTCAAAATAATTTTTCTCTTTTATTTAATTCAAATGCAGTGGATGAATTTGATTAATATTTTTTAAAATAAGGAAGTCTTAATTTTAAAAGTATTATTTACATTATAAGCCAACAAAAAAGTTTATACATTATAAAAATGAAAAAAGTAAGTACAGTTGCTTCTTTTTTTTTTTTTTTTTCCTCTCACTTTTCTCGGTGCATAAGGCATTATAAATATGCGGTCATCTACACACGCAAATTCTCCCGACGATTTTGCTTTGGACTTGCATAGCCTCTTGTTTGGCTAGTTGCATAAGCTGTTGCTGCGGTACTCTTGGCCTTGTGGTGCTTGCTCGTCTGAGGTTATTGCTATTGGTACTCTCCATTACTATTTTATCCTTACTGTTTTTTTTGTTTTTTTTTTTTTAATAGAAATTATAAATACTTTTTTTTTTCCTATAAAAATTGACTTGCTGAAATAACTTCTAATATCTGGCTGTTTAAAAAAAAAATGAAAAAAATCTCTAACTTTTCGATTATTCTAAGCAATCTATAATTTAATCAAATCTAGTGGTTGTTTCTGTTTTCTTAAAAAAAAAAAAAGAAAAAAAGAAAAAGGAAAAAAGCCAAAACCTTAGGAGCTTTTTGGCATGATTTCTTTTGTTAAAGAGCTAATAAAGTGTGATTTTAGGGATGAGGTTGTATGTGGTATAGCGGTACTATGAGTTGGTGTAGGTTGTTTTAATCGTACAAATCTCATATATAATACAGTGAGGGGAGCAGCTCTTCAGTCATCTAATGAATTATCTTAATGCACCGTTGCACAATTTCACGAAAACATTTTTGTCAGAGTTTCTTTCATATGTTAGTTCTTTTAACCTTTATACAGATTGAGCTAATGATGTAGAGATGTGTAGACATTGAAGAATTCTTTTGTAAAACTGAAATCTGATTGTGAATGAATTTCTAGGGTTATTGATTTATATGTTTTAATCCCTTTTTTATTTTGTTAGGTGGACTGACATTTTTTTTTTTTTTTGATAAAAGGTCGACTATCTGTTGGATCTTCTTAAAAGCTCTCTCCACCTAGACATTCAAGATGGCTAGTTTCAGGTAATTTGTAATTGGTATTATTTCAAAAAAAAATACTTTAAAATTGTAATTGGGTATAAAAGAATTTCATTTACTTTGGAATGTTATAAATAAACCTTTATAATAATTACGGCGGGGCAGAGGGGTTGGGCGGGGACACAAACGGCACGCCCAAGAGATTCATATATACTTTAAAAAAATTTATACATAACCCTTAATTTTATTTTTAAAAATAATTAATTTAAAAAATAATATACTTAAAAGAACTACATATATAACCCTTAATTTTATTTAAAATTTACTTTGTTTATCTTTATGTATTGTATATTAGTTTATTGACGGCTCTATCTTATGTAATGTTTTTTCTAGGAAAAATCAAATTACCTATTAAGTTTGTTTGATGTGATTTTCTTCCTATTAGAAGTAAATATCACGACTGTTTATGTTTATATTCAAAGAGATTACAACATGATAAAATGTGTAGCTTTTCCACTCAAACTATAACAACAATTTGTTAATTAAATAGTCGGGACAATCTTAGGGGTTATTTGATTTTTTTTTTGTTTTTTTTTTTTTGTCTTAAAACTAAATAGTACTGAAATTTACTAAAAACTGAATAGTGATAGAAATCTAAAATCTGAATAATATGTTTAACTTTTTTATCCTTATTTCTAAATGTATAGTAATTTTATTTATTCTTCAATGCTAAAATTATTTGAAAACTAATAATTTGACATTTATACCATTTATTATTAGTTGTTATATAATTTCGTTTAATATGATATAAACAATTATAAATAAATTATTTAATAAATACTAAAACACTTTTATACTAGAGTAAATTAAATTTATATGTTTAAACAAAATAAACAAAATGGTCTTAAGTTGAATTATTGTTACAATAAAAGTTTAAATTGTAATGTAATATCTATTTTCTACTAAAATTAAACAAGAATAATCAAATACTTAAATAAATTGAAAATATATTATTTTGGAAATGATAGACTTGGAATAATATATTTAAAAAATCATTAAATGATTTGATATTTAGATAAAAGTAAGACATTGTTACCTTTTTTATGTAATTCTTGAGTACTTTTAAGTGGCTTGACCACTAAAAAAAAAAAAAAAAAAAAAAACAAAATAGCTTAATGGATCTAATTTAGACTCATTAAATGATACATGTTAAAAACAAACAACCTTAGACTTAGAAGGAAATAACATTTGGGCACTAGGTTTAAAAGAAAATGTATTACCTTCAATAGCTTAGTTCGTTAAATTAATTTTTTTTTTTTTTTTTGGTTGAATGAAAGATGAAATTTTATTTCAAGAAATAAACTATTATATCATTTAAAATAAATAAAGGGCAATAATCAACCCAAATCCAATTAGAAGGAACTCAGAAAATGGGCCACCATGTTTTCTAATCAGAATACATGCTGACAAGAACCAATCCCAGTAGACAATAATAAACTCCTAATATCATCAACTATCAAGAAATTAGAAGAAAAAGAATTACAATTTTGGTAGCTTGGATTGCATTTAGGGCATTCGATTCAATATCTGAAACCATGAAGCTAGCCTGACAAACAATCCTTAGACCTTCTCTTATAGCCAGCAATTTTCCCAAAACACTAGAAAAATTTTCCGCAAATTTGAGTGCCCAACAAAGAAGAATAGAACTAGATGAATCTCGAAGGACTCTCCCTAATCCAACATGATTCTCACCCACCGGAATAGCAGCATCCATAATCATTTTCATACCGTGGCAGGAGGAATCCATGAAGAACTAATGGAAGGGACAACTAAGTAAAAGGGAACACCATCAACAAATCGATCCTGGGCTTTATAAAACTCCTCCAGAAAGTTAACAGCAAAGCTATATAGATCACAAAGGATGCCGAACCACGTTTCCATGAACTTATGGATTCTTATTAGTCCAAACACACCAAAATATTATTGAGAGAACCTCAAACAACTCAGGTGATAGCTTTTCAAATAGAAACAAGATGAGAGCAGTGATGGCTAATTTCTAGTGCATACAATATACACTAAAAACACGTACAAATATACACAATCTACAAGTAATACAGTAATATATAGAATATCGTTCCCATGAGGATTTTCCAAATTCTTTATGTTAAATACTAAAATTGGTTAAGACAAACCTTATCCAATCTATCAAAAATATAAATTGTAAACATTAAATTAAATTACAGTCAATGGATATTAGATTCTAGAGTTACAACTTCATTCTACTAATTCACTCAACCTATATTTCTATTGTTAATAATTTATTATTATAATACGATTAATCGAGTATTTCTAAACTACCCATAAGTCATTGAATAGACTTACCTAAATCACTTAACCGACTATATTACTATGATAACACATTAAGCATTGACTACTTATATGACTACTCAAACCATATAGGTATATTTCTATCTCGTGCAATTTATTTTATCCTATTTAGGTCTTTTTATTCTTCCACTAGGAGGTCCTTTTATTTGTGAAAGTGAGTTAAATGAGTTAATAACTAGGTTGCTAGATTCTAATATATATAAACCAGATCTTAGAAACCCATGAAATGCATATTAAATTATTGAAGAATCCAGCGTCTTTAAGGAGAGTGACCCTTCTTCTACAGTTCTACTAGAACTTCTTCTTTGTTGATCATGTAAGTAATTCAATATATATTTCGGTTATATTAATTGTTCATGGAATTTTGCCTCTGGTTGAGCTGTTTTCAAATGTTTTATAATATAGGGAAAAATCTAAAATACTACATAAAATGGAAAATATCGTCAATTTACCTTAACTTTTAAAAATATTAACCAAAAAACCCTTTATCATTAATTTAAAAGCGGTTTCTTCGAAAAGTCTAATGGTTTTGTGATAAATCCATGAAAAGACGAAAATATCTTTACTATATTGAAAAATTAAAAAATAAAATTTAAATACAATTATAATCAAATATAATTATCGGTATTTAATAATTAAAATTAAACAAAATAATTAACACCGGAAAAATAAGATCCGGGCGCCAGATCTTCAATAAAGCCAAAGTGGTCTTTTATCGCTTGAAACCATTCTTCTTCTCCAAACGGTACGTATAGTCGAAGAAGACATTTTAATATTCGAAACTCCCACCGGCGAATGGAAGTTTAGAATCAAAGAACAAAATAAACTCCAAAAATTTATAGTAAAAAATAGTCTTTATACACCCAAATAAACAACACCGCCGCCGCCGCCGCCCAACACAACCATACCCATAGCACACAGCCTTTATACATTCCCACCACCTGGTCACCTACTGAGTTGTAAGGTATCAACTCGGCTGCCAACTCGGAGCCCGACGCACCCTTCTTGCTTTAGTTATCTCTTTCGGCGGCTCCGTCGGCAACACTGGTGAGGAGAACGTCATTCTCAAGGCGTAGACCCCGGAAAGGGGGGAGAGGGGGGCGGGGCTGTGGATGGCGACGTCCAGTGCGGCAGTCTTTACTGCTGCTGCTTCTCTGCTCCGTTTTCTCAGAAGCCACTTTGGTTCCGTAGAGTGGACGACGCAGGTGGTAGTGGTGTTGCCGCTTACAGCAATGATAGCTGCTGGTGGTGCTGTCGCTTACGGCAATGATGGAGGCTGGTAGGGCTTTGTGAGCTCTGAGATAATGAAAAAAAAAAAAAAGATCACGTTGAGAGAGGGAGGGACTCGTGAGATATTGAAATTTATTTTATTTTATTTTATTTTATTTAATAATTAAAAAATTCATTATTCTACTAGCTATCCTATATATGCATTTACCTTTATACCCTAACATTTTAACAAGACGATCATTTTATTGATGGAAATCACCAGCACTTTAACATTCGGACCATTTTGGATAATATATTTAATACAAAAAATGGTTCGAAATTATTTTCAAATTCAGGGTAGAATAATAATATCCCTTTTATATATAAGGAGATTGTACTTTTTATATATATATAGATATGATTCAAATATGATGAAGTGGAAGTCACATTTTTCAAAATCTTGAATCAAGAGTAAATAATAGTTGGGTATTGACCTATATTTAATTTGTACTTGTGCATATGTACACAACAACCGTACATTCATTGAATTTCACTAAATTTAATTGGAGAACCCTTTTTTCTTGGTCAGAAGTTGTGGACCTATATTGTTAAATGATAGTGAACTTTGTATTTTAGCATTAGATCGAGCTGTTCTGTACTTGATCCATAACTCGAGTGACCAGATGAATATGTGTTTCTAATTCTATTGTGGATGAACATCGCCGGGAACTAATGTATTAAACTTTTGATCAGGTATCAGGACTCGGTCGACATAGAGGAAGGTACACAACTAGCAAGGCAAACTTCTATTTCTGATGATGCAGTTCGAGAGAGTTTGAGCAGTAGAGAACCATCCAAATCTTTTAATGACACAGTTGTGGGCAAAGGGTTACTTCGTGCGGCATATATAATCCCTTTAATATGGTGCGCCGATAGAATCTCAACGAAGCCTTTATTCCTCTATTATACTGTGATCGATGATAGTAGAAAGTGCTTTAAAAACGACGATTGGACATCTTCTCTGGCAATACGATGGTTTTTAGGTCCGTTGGGCATTGCAATTAATGTGGCCTGTATGGGTACTCTGCTGATGAGGGTTGGTTTACTCAAAAAGAAGTACGAGAGGATAATTTGGTTACTTCTCCTACTAAATGACTTATGGACATATATATGGGCATATTTTCCATCGAAAAAGGTAAGACAGATTTTCTTATATAAATTATGCAGAGCAAGATTTCCACATATTTTTCTTTTTTCGATTCATCACCCAAACACCTACCAAATTTTGTTACCCAAATATTCCTCAATATCATCACCCAAACACTAGAAAAATTCATCATCTTCATCTTCATCACTCAAACACCCAACTAAAATTCTCCATCACCATCGCCTAAACACCCAAAAAAAATTCTCCATGTCCATCTCTTAAACACCCAACTTAAAATAGAAAACAAAAACTAACAAAATAAAATGAAACCAAGAGGAAAAGATTTGCACCTTCTCCATGGAAAGATATGCTCATCTCCGTCTTTTTTCCCGTTTACTGTTTTTTTTTTTCTTTTTTCTTTTAAAAATTAATTGATGAATATTTAGTAAAGAGAAAAAGTATCACTAACCTTACACGTGATTGAGTAATGGTGATCGACTGTTAGTCAACGGATTAAGGTGTAACGTGTGCAATTAGGGCGTGTATACAGTATACACACACACATATTTAGATACAAATGCAATAACTGTACACCATACCTCTTAATCCGTTGACTAACAATTAATCAATGTTATTCAATCATATGTAAGAGGTAATGACACTTTTTCTCTTGTACTAAATATTTATCAATTAATTAGAGCCTAATCCCTTACTAGAGAATTATCATATATATATACATATATATATATATTTCTAGTAATGATTACTCTTTCATTTTTTTTTATGACCATTGATTTTCACTACTTATTGTAATAGACCTCCTAAGTCCTAACTTTAATGGCTGATTGTTATACTTAATGGTTGACCGTGAAAAAAAAAGGAAACAAAAATGTCCTTAATAAGAAAAATTAAAAAGGGGATCTCCCCAACAATAGTAGACCACCGCTAATGGAATTCCAAATATATTGCAAAAAGTGAACAATCTCCTCTTAAAGGATATTCAAATAAAAATATAAATCTTCCACACGGAGATTGTTCGTAGGAGATCATTTATATGAGATTGTTCGATCACTCACCAAGGAGATCAATTGATCTCCTACAGGTGAGATCGATGATTTCTTATAGATGAGTTAATCTCATTCATGATGGGAGGAGATCTCCTCCTACCGCAGAGGAGTAAAATCTCCACAAGCGGTGAACTCCATAACAAGTCGAATTTTCATATATATATATATATATATATATATTACTTTAGGCTCATTTCTTCATTATTCAAAATTACATTGGTTTGCTTATTATTGTTTTACAGTAGATTCATATTTAGAAAAAGTTTTGAGATTGGTTTAGAATTTTTATTTTTATTTCTTAGGTAAATGACCATTTTGCCTTTAAAGTCAATTATTAATTGGAACAGTTAATCATTAATGTTAGATGTTTGGTGCAGTTAAGGGCATTCCTTGCAGATTTAGCCTTGTTCCTAAATATAGGGGAAAGTATGTTCAATTTATGCTTTAAAAAAATAGTTAAAAATGTCTCATGATTATGTATCATAAAACCTCTTAACCCTTTAATTCATTAACTTGTGGCAAAATTTCAAAACAAACCAAAATTCAAATGTAAAATTTATTTTTAACACAAAACTTGTTGAAATCATTTTTAACCCATAATAAAACTAACTACAACCTATGTCCTTATGTTACCAAACCTCTTTTAAGTCAATTTCCAATAACATCTCACCAAAAAATAATTATGATATGTTCAAGGAACCTTTTGATAATTTGCAATGATGAGATGTTGGCAACATTTCATGATATCGAAAAAAGAAAAAAAGATTGTAGAAAATATCAAATTTCTGAGAGTCCCTCCAAAACAAAAGAAGAAATCTCAAAAAGCCAAGATCTCCCCTTGTCCTTGCTACTCGTCGAAATCTTTTGTATGCTGTTGTTGCTAGTCCAATTGGTTTCAATGGTATGAAGTAGATCCAACTAGTGTGAAATGACTAACACGGTTAGGTTTGTGAGATGCGAGTGAAGGGGTGATGGGGTTTTACCTAGGTTTTTTTCAATTGAAAGGGCTTTTTGATAATTTAATGGCACTCACTTGAGATAGTTTTGTTTGTTGACTAAATATGATTTTGAATTCATTTTGGACTAAAAAAAAATTTATAGTTGTAATGTGGCCCCTTTTAGCAACTTCCACTTGTCTTTAATATGATAAGGAAAAAAATATGCAATACTTCTTTGTTATCTTCCTCGTTGACATGAAACCATTAATACAATCATTTGTATGTTTATTCATGTTTTGATATCACTAACAAAATAGACTTTAATTAATAAGCTTTATATATGATGTAGTCTATGCTAAGCGTTACATGGCCAAATACGGGAGTCAAGAATTTCTATTCAGCAAACATTTATCTTGTGCAATATTTTGGTACGGTTATTTTAATGTACATAGTGTTTACAAGAGCTATAAGAACATCGGCCACACTTTCTAAAGCTACATGGGCAAAAGCTGCTTTCAATCTTGTGCTTTACCTTTATGGAGGACATGTAAGTTTACGTTACCATTATTTACATAATTCACAAATTATTGCATGCACCTTCTATCATACATCGATTTCTTGTGTATCAACATTAATGTGACCATAATTCTAAAGTTTAATTAGTAGAAACCATATGAAATGGAACCTAAGAACAAAGTACTTGTTTGACTAGCTCCAAAGAGTTGGACTGAGTTTTACTAGCATCTACAAGAGTGAAAAGGCAATAATATTCTTCATTAAAAAAAAAAACTAATAAAAAATTTTCAAGCTTTCATCTTCTCCAATTTTCTTACCGAGTTGCAACTAAGCAAGTTCGTTAGATGCAGTTCTTTGGATGTCGGAGATCAGTCCATTGCCACCAATGCCTACGGTTTTCCATAACAACACACACATGATATATGTGTTCAATCGAAATGACGTTTGCTTGCTTTACAAGGAGTGGAATCGACCTCTTCACACTTTCAATGCGCAGTAGGATCACAAGCTCATGTTTAGTTGGATGATGCAATATGGTATATTAGTTCTTTGATGAATAAATAAACATAATTAAACTCATTTTTGTGAACAAGATTTGTTTTTGTTAACAGCTCTGTTGTTGTGAAAACAGAGCTTGCGAAGGCATTAGGCCAATTCCCTCTTCCTCTACATTTTCTCTTTATAGCAACCCATTTACAAGCAACTCTTTCAAATTATTAACAACACAAGTATTGAAGTTGGTTTTGGCATGAAAATGAAAAAGGAAGAAGAAAACCCACCTCTCGTAGTTCAAATTGGTGACTCTCACAACAAGTGTGTTCAAGTGGGTTCTTGTTAATGGTGCTTTGGCCAGTGGTTCAAGTTTATCATTTTGCAAAATATATGTTTAGTGGTGCTCAAGTGAGTTCTTGTTTCCCTATTTTGTTTCTTCCTTCTTTGTTTTCCAAAGTCTTTCAAGCTTTTAAAATGAAGGATAATTTTACCAGTAAAATTTATGAATAATAAATTGATACTATTAAAACTCATTTAAGTTCCTTGGTGCTAGTAAAACAAACTCCCAGTTTTTAGGTGACTATTTATAAAAAAAAGACACGTTTAATTATTATTTTTGATAGAAATACTCTTTTTTTTTTGACATGCCACAGTTGATTTTAATTATGTCATACTAAGTATTTTAATAATGATAACAATATTATGTTGTTGTGGTCTTTCACACTAATCCTCTAAGGGCATATTTGGTATAATGTATTGGATAATTTTGTATTTTTAAAATGTATTAAACTAGCACAATGCAATATTTGATAGTTCAATTGTATTGCATTAGGATAATATGAGTAGTGTAATGGCCATATATCCAGGCCCATTAAATGTAATCCCATAAGCTTAATGGATGTTAGCCCAACATGTTGGTCAACATGGGTTTATGGCCTAACATGTGTTTTGGTCAACGAGTCCAATGACTTAGCTAAAATCCGATACACCTTTGGTAGACTAATCAATTGATTTGGTCAATCTAGTCTAAAGGTTAGGCCCATAAGGTTGGACCAAAATATCCATGAATCGACCTAATAGGTTGGTCGACATGACACCAACCTAAGGTTCATAATCCGACTTTAACACGTCCACCACGAGTCTAATTATATCAAGACTCAACCATTTATGAGATAAATCACAATCTGATTAGGATTAACTCTCATTGTCTCCTACAATTAGGGATGATCACGACCATCTCATATTCCGCTCAAACTCAAACTTCTAAGTCTACTAAAACTAGACTTCATCTGACTTAGTAGGACAACATGCCTATAAAAGGGTCCTCACACCCTCAAGCGAGCTATCCAATCTCTCTCATATACACCATCACTTTGCCGGATTATCATCAACATCTCTGAGATCCAACTCCGACTATCTACTATGACGGAATCGATACTGTCTATATTCTCGCTCAACACTCTCCTTCCTTCGATAAGCTCAATCAGATTTATCAACACAACACCCATTGTAACTTGTTACAATTGCTTCAATGCTGGACCACTACAAGTAGTAACTCTAATACATCATATTTTGTATTATGTAACATCCGAATGGGTCGAATTAACTTGTATTAGATCAATAAATTAAAAACTAGGAAAAAAAAAGTGATACCTTTCCCATTCTATCTCTATCCACTGTCTCTTTGTCCAGTCTTTCTCTATTTTCTCTCACTCCTCCCTTACCAATAGTGAATGTGGCCTCGACAAAAGGACAAATTGTTGTCCCGTGGAAAAGACTGTCTTCTTCACCCGTGTGGGGGAGATGCGGATGTGTGGAGGAGATGTGAATCTCTTCCATGTTAGTTGAGGAGTTTGGTCTGCTCCATCAATGTGGAGGAAGTTTTCTAAATTTTCTTATTTTTTACTTTTATTTTTTTTTCACAATTTTTTTTTTTTTTTTTTTATGTAGATTGTACTTGGTTGTATATTGACATGGATGGGTTTTGTTGATGATGTTTACTAGTTTGATTATTGTAAAGATGAAGGTAAATAAAGATGGATAGAAATTAGAAGGTTCCTTTGATTTTTGATCTTTTCCTTTTCGAGAGAATGTTTAGTGGTTGATGAGGACTGGGAATAAAGAGAAGCTCTTGATGTTTTATTTTTCTAATTTTTCATTTTTGATATTTTTGAACTTTTTCCCTTGAAAGAATGAAATTTAATTTTTCTTTTCCAACTTTTGATTTATGATTTCGTTGATTTTTTATTTTTGGGTTTTTTTATCCTTTTATTATTGATATACTTTTATAAAATTTATTATTTTTTCTTTTTTTTTTAAATATTTGCTTTTTAAAATAACGAATAACATGGTGATAAAATGTCAAAAATAAAAAGTTTGGGTGAGATTCAATGTAAAATTATTTTTCTGCCCTTTTTATACAATCCAACATCAAACATATGATTGTATTATGTTTAATATTCTAAATAATACAGTACTATCCAATCTGTCAAATATAATATACTGTATGCCAAACATAACCTATGTGTAAAGAAAACCCACATATTTATGGTGTGAGTTAAATTTAAATCAAATGACTTTTGAGTTAGGTTAATATTTTAAATCTCTAATAAAAAATCTATATAATGACTTAAGGTTAAGAGAAAATGACAAAGCACGATATTTGAGATATATAATTACAAATAGGTAGTCTATTTTTGTAAATTTTTTTTATAATTGTGTATGAAACTTCTAATCAAATATACCAACAAGTGAATTTTTGTGTTTTAGGTATTCGGAGGCTTATGGTACAGTTTTGCTATAGAAAAAGATATGGATTGTTGGATGAGAGCTTGCAAAAAAAATTATTCAAATTGTAGTTGGGATCATTTCTTTTGTGATTCTGATTATAATTATAACTACACAAAATTAGATGAAATGTGCACAACAAAAGCTCATAATGGAACATTTTATGATTTTGGAATATACGATGATGTTCTTAAGTCTGATATTGTCGGGGTGTCTTCTAGTCTTTCAAAGAAGATTTTATATTGTTTACGTTGGGGCCTCCAAAATCTCAGGTTTGTATTTTCATTCTTAATTTAAATTATTATAGGATTGGTAGTTTTTGAGACGAAACACAAAAACACACAATCTTATTAAAACAACAATATTATTGAAATGACGTGAGGGGCTTAGGCCTTCTTGTGCTCACATTTTGAAGCGTTGTGCATTACAAGTCATTTTATGTAACAAAAATGTATATGTACTTTCATCAATTCTCATTTTCTTGTATTGCATCCTCTCAATTTTTAGTTTTACAGTAGGTTGTTTTCTCAAAGTTGAGTCAGGTATGACTAATTACTTTATCTCCAAACAAGAGAAACAGAAGTTTAGAGATAAGGAGAAAATTTATGGTAAAATTTAGTAGCAATAACAAGATGAATAACAAGCATGTTAACACTTTCCACCTTTATAAATAACATCTTCGGTACTCTCGGTTTGTCATACGTTTATTTAAGGATTGTCTTTCCTCGAAATTTTCTAAACATTACAACATATAACTGTACTCGCAAATTTATGTCAATTTTATTATAAAATTTTATGCACTTGATAAATTCATGTTTTTGCTTTACAGTGGTTTTGGTCAAAACCTTCAAGTAAGTACAGACGCATGGGAAAATATCTTCGTGATGTCCATTACCATTTACGGCGTGATGTTGTTTGTCTTTTTCATTGGAAACGTTCAGGTTGTTATTCATCATTATACATTTTTCCTTAAAAATATCTTGAAAGCACGGAGTGCACTTTGAAAAGTGGAAAGTCAGGTTCTTAGAATTGTTTTATTGGCTGAGTTTTTTCTCTCAATTTCCCTTCCACTAATTTTGTTAAATACTTTTAAAAATTTAACTTTCCGCTTGTCAAATCTTTGTTGAGATGGTGCACCACTCTACTCGTGCAATGAAGATTTTATGCTTGTTATCTAACCATTTAATATCCATAAGCTGTAAATTTTAATTAGTATTAACTTCTGTTAAACAGAGGTATCTACAATCAGAAACTGAAAAATCAGAGATGAAAAGACAGAAGAAACTAGAGATAGAGCAGAGTAAGTTCTTTGCAAAGCTAAAGGAGGACCTTCAAAAGAGAATCAAGAGATACCCGCTAGATAAATGGGAAGAAACCGAAGGTGATGATTTTGAAAATTTTTTCAACAATCTCCCTCAGGATCTCAAAAAAGACATAAAGTGCAACCTTTGCTCAGACATGCTCCAGACAGTAAGTAAAACGGAAACTTTACTTACTATTTATTTTCAATTTACAAAGTTAACAATGAATTAGTTGATGATGAACATTATCTATTATCTCATATAGTGCAATTTCACATTATATATATCTTACATTTAACTTTCAACAGCAAAGGAAATTCTTTAGATAGTTTAAGAGGCAAATGATATTTCACATAGCTTAAAATACATTATGTCCTAAGATATGGTTTCAAGTAGGTTTAATTTGTTTTCTTCAACTTTCTTCATGTTTGCAGACCTTAATGAATTACTTCTCTTTTCTACTTTTGTTTTGGTTTCGCTAAATGGATATGCTCTTTAAGTCCCCCTTAGCTTGGTATATTTGTAGAGTAATTGAAGAATAATTAGAGTACACAATTCTAATAATTAATTATTAGAGACAAGGCAAGTAAACAGATTACTTGTATTAAACTCACAAAACATTACACTAACTCTCATACAAAGAAATCACACAAATTTAGGAACGAACACTCTTTCTGACTTCCTAAAGGCAAACTCTAGAACACTCATTAATTCTCATACACTTTGCACTCAAGAATATACTTAATTCAGCTAATTTTTTACTTGATCTCACTTAGGAACTTTTGCTGCTTCTACTTCTCGATGTTGTAATGGAAGAATAGAACATCTCTTTATAGTGAAATCAAATGCTAGGAACCACACAATTTAAAAACTAAAGAAAATGCACAACCATACACACTTTAATGTAAGCTTGGTCATTTGAACATAGAACTGACTTGAATAGCCAACCCGAACCGAATTTTGGGTGTTCAGGTCGGTTATTGTAATAAGAGGGAGGCTGTTCAATTCTGAATGTGAAAAATCGACCCATGTTTGGTTTTTGTTCAATTATAGGTCTATAGACTCTAGAGCCGAGCTAAACCCTACTATCCTATATTTATTTTCATTTTTAATACATCAGATTTATGCATTGCCCTCAAGGGTTATTCAAATTTTGAATAACCTTTAAATAACCCTCAAGGGTATATGCATAAATTCACAATTTAACCTTTATTGTTTGTAAAGCCAAACCCTACCCCCTCTTCATCTTCATTTTTCATTTTTTTTCTTTACTGACACCCCACCCTTTTTTTGAGCTCCCATATTGCTAACTCAAGGGTCCACCCCTACTTTAATGAACCACATATTGCCAACTCCACCAAGCACTATAACCACACCTTTTTCACCTACTACTTGCACATAAGGAGTTGCACATAATAGACTTTGAGAAATAAGACTTTGACTTAGGCTACATAATTGAGAAATAAGACTTGGACTTGGGCTTTGTTGGGCTTCAAACCAATTGCTAAGTTGGTGTTGGGCTTACAATATTTCCCTATTCTTTTTAATATAATTTTGCTCATTAAGTCTAGTTTATACATAAAAAGAAAAAGAAGAAGCTATTAACTCCTCATGTATACTAATTATAATTTTGCTAAAAAAAGTAAGTCACTCTGTCTTTGGACAATTATTAGAATGTCAAAATCCTTAAATTTTAATTAGTAATGCTATATCTCATTTTGTATTAGATCTTTAATCTCAACTCATGATGAATGATTTGTTTATTAACAATTATTTATATCACTTGAAAAAATATATACGATAATGAATTAACTTAACACATCATAAGTTAGGACACATAAAGTGGGGTGTCTAGCATTATTGATTATGCTTTTATTACGTTACCATTTTCTTTTATCAATTTGTAAACTTAATTAAAAAGAAGCTCCTAAAGATCAATATATAGTAAAATTAGATGCAGCTGCATGTAAATTTTAATACATACACACACACACACATTCAATTTCCTACATATATTTCCTTTCATCCTATATAATTAAGTGATCGATCTGAAGTCTGAACTTCAATCCATCTATCAACTTTTGGACAAAAAGTGGGATGTCTAGCATTATTGTTTATAATTTAATTACGTTACCATTTTCTTTATCAATTTGTGAACTTACTTAAAACGAAGTTCATAAATGATCGACATATAGGAAAATTAGTTGCAGCTGCATGTAAATTTTAATACATACATACATTCACATATTCAATTGCCAACATATATTTCCTTCAATCCTATATAATTAAATGATCAATTCGAAGTTTGAACTTCAATCAATCTTACAATTTTTGGATATTAGATTTATTCTCATTCTTACTTTGTGTTTAAATGTGGAACAGTTTGGAAGGCAAAACATAACATTGTTAGAAGAGTTGTGTGATTGTGTCAAGCCAGTTTCCTACACTGAGTGCACTTATATTGTCCGAGATAGAGAGCCAATTGATGAAATGCTCTTTTTGGTGCAAGGCGAGTTAAAAACCTACTCCTTTAGAAGTGTCAACATTGGCTCCACAAGCAATGTTCATCATAAAAGCATCATTAATATTCTCAAGGAAGGTGAATACTATGGAAAAGAACTTGTTGCTTGGTTTCAGGTTGACCCCTATTCATGTGACCTCCCTATCTCAACCAAAAGCGTTCAAACATGTACAAAAGTTGATGGTTTCTCTCTTTCGGCCGATGACTTAAAAATTATACTAATTAAGCATCACAAAGTTGTTTTCATACAAGTATACTGGCGTTTCATAATGAAGAAGAAGCATCAGACAGTCAAGAATCAAACTTCTACTTAGGACCAAACGCCACTAACAGAGTCTAGGCTGCAACTGTCCTTGGAGATCAGTGTTCAACAACCATAAATTAGTTAGATCTCTCAACCCTTTTCATCCTTAGAACAACAAGCACCCCCCAACATAAACAACACTCGTGTCTTTCTGTCATCCTGATCTTCTTAGCTTCAACACACTCATGTCTTCTTGGTTCATGCTTATCAGCTTGCAGGATCTTGAGTAACAACATAGTTTTTTTTTAATTCGTCTCAAGTTACAGTTCAGTTGTGTTGCTATTTGTTGCCAGTTTCATTGTAGGAATTTTTTGTTGTACACAAATTGTATGGTTTGGTTTGGTTTGCTAGTGATGTATGATTGAAGGAATTGGTGATTTGTGTTTTTAGAGATAATTGGACGTTAGTAGTTGTAATGTAACGATTGGATTTGTTTTGCTTCAATGGCGTTATAGGTTGTAGTTGAGTTTGTAATATGATTTTGTTTCGAATTGTGAAATGAGTCGGGATTTTATGTCATGTATGTTGAAAATATTTTGTGACAAAGAAAGAGGTTTGTGGGGAAGAAGTATTGGTGGATTACTATGAGATAGATTGGTTTGCTAGTGATGTTTGATTGAAGGAAATGATATGTTTGTTAGAGCTAATTGGATGTTAGCATTTGCAATGTAACAGTGTGAATATATTGTACTTCTATGGAGCAATAGTTTGTAGTTGAGTATGTGAGATTTAGTTTTGAATTTTAAATTGAGTTACGATGAATGTTATGTATGTTAAAATATTTGGTGTCAAAAATGTTCATTTGTAGGAAAGTAGTATTGGTGGATTGCTATGTGATAGATTGCTTTGCTAGTGCTATATGATAGAAGGAAGTAGTGATTTGGTTTTTAGAGCTAATTGGATGTTAGTAGTTACAAGGTAACAGTTTATAAGAAGTTAAGTAAAAGAATGAGGACATAGTATGGTGTTTATGTAAGGATGTTGGCTTTGGTTGCCCATGCCTTGGCAGAGGTACTTGAACATCGAATGTTGTAAATATGGCAACCTAGTGGTGAGACTCTGTGTGTGTGAGTCGGTAAGCTTGTGAATATGGCATTTGCAAGGTGAAATCCATCATGTTGTAAAGCCAGATCCATACCACTATATTCTTTTTAGAAAAAATTCAAAGTAAAAATTTAGGGTAAAATCCATCACGTTGTAAGTTAATTCAATTTTGTAAAACTTGGCATTGTCTTACTAGATTAATAACTTAGAATTTGCAATTGCGCTTGAAACATAATAAAAATTAGATCCTTGGAACTCAATATGATGTGACCGGTGTTTACTTATCTTCATCCTTCTTATGTTATTATTGACAATGGTAAGACAATATATATGTTCCAATCAATCTTCATACATACAATGCCTCATGAAAATTGAAAATCCTGAATTGCTTAAAAATGAAAATGTTACTTGCTGTAGGAGAAGATTTTGACCTAAAGGAGCCAATATATTCTTTTTGGTAAAAATTGAAAGTGAAAAATATAATGATACCTCATGTCCTTTTTGATAAATTTATAATTTAAAAGAACTTTCAGAAGTAATGCAACTAAACTGTCTATAATTTAAAAGTGTTTTTTTAATTGATAACCAAACAATCACCTACTTCTTTTTAAAAACTCTATTTGTAAAATATCCACTTCCAAAAGATCTATTTAGAGATCATAAAACCTATCTTATACAATGTCAAAAACCATTTTAGCATAATTACATGACCACAATATACTAGATGCCTTAAAAATAAGAATTCAAAAATCTCATCTTATCTAAAAAGTCATAAAAAACACAATCCAAATGTCTCATGCAATCTAAAAAAGTCATAAAAACACAAGAAAATGTCCACATAATCACATGCATAGTGGCAACTAAAAAGGAAAAATTCAAAGTCCAAACAACTAAAATGAACAACTAAAGTTAAGTAAGTAAAGGGCCTAAAGATTCGAAGGATTCAACCACTCTTCATCTTTGTAAAAGTCTTCCACAAGTTGTTCATGATCGGAGTCAAACTCTAAATCAATGTTCTCCTTCTTCTTCTCCTTTTAGAATCAAAATCATCTTAATTAAGTTGTCTCATTTGCCCCACAGTGGGCTCTATTTCATCATCATCATTACCACCCACAACAAGTGATCCTTGTGCATCATTAGTATCACCTTCAATTGCTAGTAGCACATCAATATTCTTCTCATTTGGCCTTTTCTTCTTGCTCATTAATTTTGAATTAAATTGCACATAGATTAGATTGTTTAATCGACTCATATCTAGTTTATCATTTTCTTCATATGTATTTACATAAGGTTTAAAAATTAAAATTAAATCAATCGATAAACAATTAAAATCTAAAATATTAAAAATAAGTTATGGAAATTGCACTTACCCCTTCAAAAGTGCTCCAATTTCTTTCACACCTAGATAAACTAGTGGTCAACTAAAGAATGCAAGTCTTTGCAAGGGAGGTGTCTGGCCTCCATAATTGTTCCACCGTTCAACTACACCATGAAAAATAATCAAATATAGAATTAGTTAAAACTAAAAGTAATTAGTAAACAAGTAAAACAACTAAAAGTAATTTATATGATTTAGAATGTTCAATCTTTTTATTTGGATTTTTTAGACTAGTTTTCACATTCTTTAGCAGCCAATGATTTCTCAAGATTACCCTTCCTACTTCTATACAATACTATTTCATCAATGACAATTAGATCTTGAAGGGCAATATCATCGGAATATAAAACCTCCGTACAAGCAATTACCGCATCCACCAAAATAGTTTCGAGGCCATTGCTTGGATCCTTAAAGAGATAATAAGGTTTAATTGAAAGACTGTCCCATGCAACGAAAAACCTAGCCGATCTTTCATTCTTTCATCAATTATTTCAATGATTGGCCAATAATAATTTTCACTATTAGTCAAGGTCTCTCTAATATCTTGTTTAGCCCTTCTTAGTTCTCCATATAGCCAGGGTTGATGACGTTCGATTGATATCCACTAGTCTCAACATTTTTACCAAGAGTGCAAAAACTTTCGAGCATCATGTGACACCATTCTAAAACCCCAAACTTATAACAGTTGAGTGGTCTGATTTCCCTGTAGCAATTTTTAAGAATTTGCATTTCTCTCATTCCTCACTACTAAATATTGTCTTCAAAGTATTTTTTTACTCCAGTAAGCTTTGTAAAGTAAGGAAAGTGGATGCAAATCTAGTTTTTTCCCAACCTCACTATGTCCTTCTTCTTTGTAAAGGATCTTATGCTGATCATTGTCAAAGTCTTTTGATGAACACAAGGTTTGTAAATACGTGGTATGGTATAGGCACCTGACTGTGGTATAGTATGGTATAGTCGGTATGCATTATATGAACGTATATATAGTAAATGGTTAAAAAAAAAGTGAAAGCGCTAATTTTTTAATAATCATTTTTTAAAAACATTATTTACTGACATTTTATTTTTTTTTAAATTTGTTTTATATTAAATAAATATTTTTTTTTATTTTACTTAACGTTTTTTAATTTTTTAATGTTTAGTTGTTTCTCTTTACAACCTGGAGTATAGTCAAAAAAAAAAAAAAACACATTCAACTTTTTTTCTCTCTCTTTTTTCCACTTCTCTCCAATCACTTCGCTCTCACCCATTTCTCTTCTTCTTCTCGTCCTCTCTAATTACTTCTCACTCACCTACCAAAAAATGGAAGCTAGACCTATCGAAAAGCTTTTACCGTGTCAAAAATGAAAGCTAGACCTGCCGATGAGGAGAGAGAGTGAGAGAGGTGCAGCTGATTAGGAGGTTTGAGAAGGTTTAGGGTTGTTTGCCTTTTATACCATTTTTTTCCTTCCTTTTTTTTTATTTTTTTTTTTTATGAAACTCGACCCATCTGTATAATTACATATACGCCCACATCCATAACATATATAGCCGTACACCGGTACGCATTGTAAGATAAAAAATCCATATGGCCAAATTACGATCGTATATATGCATTTTGTTACCAATATGGACATACCACCGTATATACAATTGTATTTATGAACTATGGATGAACATAAATGAAAATTGTCAAACACTTGCTTGCTTAATTACTTTTTTGAACCTTGGAAGTTTGCCAAAACTTTTAAGCATGAGGTTGATGGAGTGAGTAGCATATGAGATCACAAATATGATTGGTTTCCTCCTTCAAAATCCTAGTTGTAGCTATATTGTTGCTAGCATTGGCAGTTAGTACTTTAACAAAATTTTGAGGTCTGATTTGTTCAATACATTTATCTACATACTCCAAAATGTGTTCAGCAGTAAGTGCCATATCAAAAGACTCCTTGGAAGGAAGGAAAATAGTTCACTCCTTGTAATTCATGCACAAATTCATGATGCACCTCTTTTTCTTGCTTTTTCAACAACTTTTTAGCATTAAATGGAATGTCACTTTCATACAGCCAACTAGCCACCTATTCGTGCACCCATGTGATTTTCTTTTTAAAAAGTGCTTTATTAATGTTTTTTTGTCACATTGCCTTGCTTTTACCTAGTGAAGACTCCGAATTAATCCATCTTGCAAACCTATCCATGGGGCCAAAAGGATAGGGCTTTTTCTCTACCCATGTTAAGGAATGTTAAGTGAATCAATGACTATTGAGGAATGTCAATCAACCAATCAATTAGTCAGGTCAACTAATCAACTAATCAATCAAATCAATCAATCAATTAAATTAGTTCTTTAGTTTTCATGCATATAATATATTATTCTCTTGATTTGTATAGATTATTTTCTTGTGTCTTTTGTATTCCTCATTAGCCTATAAATAGGTTTTATTTTGTAAGGTGTAAAACATAGTAAAATACACAATATTCTTCAATATTCTTCTATACTTTATCATGGTATCAGAGCAACCATGGTTTTGAACCTTTTTTTTTTTTTTTCTTCTCACATCCAAGAAATTGCCCATCTTTTTCTAGTCGATAGTCATGGTAGGAAAGGATGAAACTCAAAACTCAGCCAAGCCTGAGGCCAACACATTCAATAATCCAAATGATCCCCTTTAGATTCATTATTTCGATCAACCTAGACTTGTACCTGTCACACAGCTGCTAAATGGAGAAAATTACAGCACTCGGAGCCGTGTTATGCTCATGACTCTCGACATCAAGAATAACAAAGGTTTTGTCAATGACACCATCAAACAACCACCGGAGACTTCCATCACAAAACTCCTACAAGGAAGCATTGACTTGTATGTATGTATATATATAAATATATATGTTTTTATATTGCTACCATTATTTTCCCCAAAACCAAACTTCTAAGGTTTTCATTATATATATATATGTATATTCTTGCATTAATAATCCCAACATAGAGTGCTATTATTTAAAACATATATACATATATATATATATGTTTGACATAAATTAAGAAGTAGCTATAAACCTTTTTTTTTTTTTTTTTTGCAAAAGATGTTTTGGTGGTTAGCTACAAATTCAAGACCAATAATCGACAATATGTGTCATTATTTAGTTGTATATATTTGGTGGCATTAACATAAACACAATTTATAATTAAGTATTTATTCTTCAAATTTTTTCTAAAAGCACTCATAGAAAACATGAAAGACACCATAATGAATTTTTCTTCATGCTTCCATTACAACAACAAAAAAATCAATGAAGAAAAAAATTTCTCAATAATTTAACATAAGTTGGCTTTGATACCACTTGTTGAAAAAAACTTTAATATGTGAAAACCAACACTAAAATCCAAAATCTCATATCAAATAGTCAATAACTATTACAGAGAAGACATGTCTGAATCCATATTGACAAATTAGAGAAGGATGGAGTCTTCCATAATAAAATCACTTTAAGATGCTCAATGGTGTTCTTCTTGAATAGGGAAGGAGCATGAGAGCAAAGATTTTACTTTTATTGATTTGACTTGGGAACCATAACCTTATAATATTCTTTTACTTTACTAATTAAAACTAGGTTTTCATTAATCCTAATTTCATTAGTCTTGAGTTTCTACACACTAAAGCTCATACCCAATAAATATCTTTACAGCCCAATTACTACATTATTTATCCAACTCTATTAAAATAGATAATCTATAATATAATTTTTATTTAATATGTAAGCCCACAATAAGAAATTATAAAAAATCCCAACATGCACTACTATGTCCTTTGATAGATTCATCTCTCTTCAAATCATCATTAACTTCAAGAACTACTAAATTTGCATGATGCTTCACAAAGTGATTTAGGACAACATATTTTTTCACTTGAACTATCTACCCTATTTTTGCCTCAATTGGGATGTCATCTAACCCTAAGTCTTACTATGCTTAGCAATCCTTCTTCCTTGAGTTCATCTATCATAGCTATCCATTCCTAGTACAATTCGATTAAGAATTTTAGCAATTCTTAATTGTCTTTCTTTAAACATTTCGAACCATTTGGCCAACATGTTTCTAAACAATTTTTTTTTTCTTTAAACTTCCAACAAAATTTTCTAATGTATTATCGTTGAAATCTCTTAATGAAAGCACCAAATTGTTGAGAGCCTAAGATTAAATCCAACAATAAGCCAAATTTCATGCCTAAAAACATACTTCAAATAAGATAAATTGCGAATTAATTTACTTACAGAATGAGCAAATTAAGTCTCTAGAGTTAAGCCAATAGAATTGATTTAGCTTTATCTGGAATCAAATCACATAATGACTTGAATTCGTTCCCAAGCAATCCTACATAAAACTACCCAAAAAAGTCGAAGATAACAAGATAATTAACAAGCAAACCTTGCAAGATTTTATTAATTCTCAAAAGCCAAAAACATAAATACAACCCTCAGCTGACATGGCTATTTATAGCCTCCACTCTTAATCTAAAATTAACTGATACAACTAATTTTAATTATCTAGAAATTAATTAAAGATAATCCTAATCCTAAATTATCACGAAACTTAATAAAAAATAATTACAATAAAAGATAATCTAAGACATGATAAATCGAAATTAATAAAAATCCTAAATTAATAGGATTCCTAGACTAAGTGAAACTCCAAGTTGTTGAGGTTCTCATCAAGCATTTATTGCAAACTAAGCTACAACTAAAAAGAAAAGAAGATAATCAAGAGAAAAGTTAGAATCGACAAGGTCGAGACAGTGGTAGAGATCATGGACGTGGTAATCCTCGAGGATGAGGATAAGGAGGAAATTGCGTTAAAAAAAGAAATGAAGATGGCGGTAACAATCGACATCCTAATTCATCACGAGGTAATGGAAGACAAAGTTACTGAAGGCCATATGGAAGACAAAATTATGATAAAAGGTGTGACAAAAGCCAAGTCGAATGTTATAATTGTCATAAGTTTGGCCATTATTCTTAGGAATGCAGAAATGAAGTTAAAGAAAATGCCAATTACATTAAGGAAGAGAACAAAAGTAATCAGCCTCCTTACTTTTGGCATGTAAAGCTGAAGAAACATGTGAAAGAAATATTTGGTATCTTGACAGTCATATAAGTAATCATATGTGTGGGTGCAAATTGATGTTCATAGAGTTTGATGAATCTATAAACGATACTATTAACTTTGGTAATGCAACAAAAATTCCGATGAAGGGGAAAGGTAATATTTTCATCCGCTTGAAAAATGGAAAGCATGAATTTATTTCTAAAGCTTATTATGTGCCAGATACGAAAAATAATATTTTGAACTTGGGACAACTTTTGAAGAAAGGCTATAACATTTTCATGAATAATTATAGTCTTTCAAGTCAAAGTACCAATGACAAAAAACCGAATACTTTTATTACACATTCAAACTGACATTGCTAAATGTCCAAAATCTTGTTTGAAAGATTCATCATGGGTTTGCCATTTAAGGCTTGGGCATTTCAATTTTGTTGGCTTAAGATTGTTGGCAAAAAGAACATGTGATGGCTAATTTTTTAGCACGTGCCGAGTTCACAATATATACACAAGAAATAAATGATCCATAAGTAGTAAAGTGATAAAGAAAGATATTGTTCCCATGAGGATTGTAGCCAACTCGTTAAGTACTAAAATTATATCAAAACTAACTCATTCAAACTATTGAAAATGAGTGTTGGAATTGTTAAAGTTAAAACTAAAATTAAGATTGGAAATTAAAGTTATAAATTGATGAAAAAGGAGCTCTAGGGTCACAACTTCACTTAACCAATTCACTTAACCTAATTGTCTATCATTTTCACACTATCTTTACCTAGCCCTTAATCGAGTAATGCCTAAATTCTCCACACATTTCTTTTGATAGTCAAGTGGATATACTCAAGCTTACCTATATTCCTATAGATTAACTAAGTCAAGTTCATTAAACTTAAATTACTCAATAATGATTGCACAAGCAACACAAATATATTCCTATCTTATGTTACTTATGTCACTTTAATTAAAGTCTTAACGTATATATTTTTTTTCCAAGTTCAATATGATCACTAAATCTCATAATTAGTGGCTAAATAATTTCGGAGCATTAATTAAGCATAATTAAAGTGAAAGGCAAGAGTGAAGAAACATACATCAATGATATTAAAGGGGTTGAGTTATAAGGTTAAGTTACATTGTAACCCTAGACATGCAGTTTAATTCATCATTACAAAAGAGACAACTCATACATCAACAAAATTTGAACCATAAAAATAAAAAATAAAATAAAAAAAAAGAGAAGAAAGTAAGAAAATCTTATGGATTTTGTGAAAAGCTTTCTTCTTTTCAAAAGTGCCTCTCCTTACCTCTCAAGGTAAAGCTTCCTTCATCTAATTCTCCTTCATTATTGAATGACGCATAATGTGAGTCAATCTTGGTCATCTTGCATAAAAATGGTGAAATATATGATGTATGAACTCTAAAGACTACTCCTCTGGTTCAAGATTCTTTCTTTCAGTAATTAGAGGTGTATTTATAGCTCTCCCAAAGTTATGGCACGAACATAAATGTGAAAGGTCAAAAATACCCTCTGAAACTTCTTCTTGCATTGGCTTGGATGAAAACCCAAAGGAGCACAAATGAGGTAGTGGGGCACACTTAGAAACACACTTAGCTGCCAAAAAGCACGTTGATAAGTGCGTTGTGTAGGCTGAGGATGCACTCATATGCTAGTTATGTGCTAGGGAGGCAAGCGTGACAGTGAGCTTTTGTAATTTGGTGTAGTAAGGGAGCACACTTAGCTACGCGCTATGTGATAGGGAGGCACACACAACAGTATGCTTTTGGCAGTGAGTGATGCTTAACAGTGCACTGGTCTAGCGAGGCTATATGCAGGTAAGTGCAAAATAGACAATGTGTAGAGTTTTGAAGCACGTTGAGATGGATGGAAGCATGTTGGTGGGTGTGCTTTGGGCAGAAGCTACAACTAGTTGGCGTGCTTGGATGGCAAATGCCATGCGGTTGAGCCTGAACCTAGGTTTGAAGACGCTCTAATCAAATTTTTTGCCTCAACTTGGTTTTATTACTTCAATTTCATCAAGCACACCATTTTTTATCTTAATTCCTGAAACATGCTCACAACCATATTAAACGAACCAATATTTACTCAAAAATCAAGCTAAAAACTCAAATTTGGAGGCTAACATCAAGTATTGAAATGGTGTGATCAACATGGTGAATGGATTGCTGTATATTGAACACTTAAATCAGTTTTTCGAAGGATGCATTTTTGGAAAAAAATCAAGAATAAAAGAACATTTTTTAAGAGCAAAGAAGCCACTTGAGCTTATGCATATGAATCTTTGTGGACCAATAAAACCAAGTTCTTTCGGTAAGAATAATTATTTTCTACCATTTATAGATGATTTTAGCCTAAAAAATTAGGTTTATTTTGTAAAAGAAAAATCAGAGGTGTTTGGGGCATTTTAAAAATTGAAAGCTTTTGTTGAAAAAGAAAGTAGTTATTTTATAAAAGATTTGAGATCTAATAGAGGAGGTGAATTTACTTGAAAAGAATTCAAAAAATTATGTAATGAAAATGAAATTTGATCGCCTCTTACAGTTGCATGGACACAACAAAATGGTGTCATCAAAAGAAAAAACAAGTCCATCCTCAATATGGCGTGGAGTCTGTTGAAGAGCAAGAAGATGTTGAAAGAATGTTGGGTTGAAGTTGTAGAATGCAAGTGTATTTGTCTAGTAAAAGTCCTAGGATTTTATGGAATGTCATTCCTCAACAAGCTTGGAATGGATGGAAGCCTAGTGTTGCTCATCTAAAGATTTTTAGGAGCATTGCATATGCTCATGTGCCAAATCAAAAGCATTCAAAGCTTGATGATGAAAGTGAGAAATTTGTTTTCATAGGTTATGGTTCAATTTCGAAAGGCTATAAACAACCCCAGCAGTGGGAGAGTTATCATGAGTAGAGATGTTGATTTTGATTAAGAATCAACATGGGATTGGAATGCTTAAGAAGAAGATTATTCTTTCTTTCCTTTTGTTGAAGAAAGAAATGATGATAAGAAAGAAGCACCTCATGAGCCTACAACTCCCATCTTTTAATCATGATAAATCATCCTACATCATCATCACAAAAAAGCTCTTTTGCTGGACCCCATGGTTGGAAAAGTTTGAGAGAGATTGATGATGAAACTGAAGAAGTAAATAATCCCACCTTATTTTGTCTCTTTGCAAATAGTGAACCAATTGATTTTGCAGTGGCCAGTTAGGATAAAAGATGGGTGAAAGCTATGGATGAAGAAATTCAAGCAATTAACAAAAACAACACCTGGGAACTTGCTGCTCATCCGAAAGGGCAAAAAGCAATTGGAGTCAAATGGGTGTTCAACACTAAAAAGACTGCTAAAGGAAAAATTGAGAGATACAAAGCGGGATTATTTATGAAGGGCTATAGTCAATGCCAACGTATAGACAATGAAGAGGCGTTTACTCTTGTTGGAGGCCATAAGATTGATTATCTCGTTGGCTACCCAAAGCAAATGGAGGATCTATCGGATAGATGTCAAGTCTGCTTTTTTGAATGGCTACTTGGAGGAGGAAGTCTATATAGAACAACCTTTTGGCTATATTGTGAAAGGCCAATAAGAAAAAAGACTTAAAATTGAAGAAAGCTTTATACAGATTAAAACAGGCCCTAAGAACGTGGAACAGCAGAATTGACAATTACTTCCAAAAGAATGGCTATGTGAAGTGTCCATATGAACATTCTATTTACTCAAAAACAGACATAAATAGAGACGTTATTCTTGTTAGTTTCTACATGAATGATCTGATTTTTACAGGAAGCAATGAACATGCTATTTACTCAAAAACAGACATAAATAGAGACGTTATTCTTGTTAGTTTCTACATGAATGATCTGATTTTTACAGGAAGCAATCCAAGCATGTTCAAAGAATTCAAGGAAATGATGATTCGAGAATTTGAGATGATAGACATTGGGCTATCATATTATCTTGGCATCAAAGAGAAGCAAATGGAGGAAGGTATTTTCATTTCTCAAGAAAGATATGCGAAAGAAGTATTTGCGAAATTCAAGATGATCGATTCCAAACCGCTGGCAACACCTGTTGAGGTTGAAGTCAAGTTTTCAAAAGATGAAGAACGTGAAGCTATTAATCCAACATTCGCAAGGCCAGATATTCTCTTTGGTGTTGGACTAGTTAGTCGTTTTATGGTCTCTCCAGCTACTACTCATTTGAAGGCAGCTAAGACAATTCTCCTTTGTCTCAAAGGTACACTTGATTATGGGTTGTTTTACTCGTTTATTAAAGATTATATATAAACTTAAAGGTTATTATGATAATGATTGAGCTGGAGATGTTGATGATCGTAAAAGCACTACTGGAATTGTGTTCTTTACGGGTGATATTGCTTTCACTTGGAATTCTAAAAAACAACCCATTGTGACATTGTCTACTTATGAAGCTGAATATGTTGCTGCCAGATCTTGTACCTGTCATGCAATATGGCTGAGAAATCTTTTCAGAAAAATGGGAATCATGTAGAAGGAAGCAACAGTGATCAATGTGGACAACAAGTCAACTATTGCTTTGTCAAAGAATCCAGTGTTTTATGATCGGAGCACGCATATTGATACAAGATTCCATTTCATTAGAGATTGCATTTCGAAATTGGAGATCCGTGTAAACTATGTGAAGACAGAAGACCAAGTTGCAAATATTTTCTCCAAGCTCAAGGTTGATGTATTTTGCAGAATGATTACTTTCATGTTCAAGCGGGGTTGTTGGAAATTAAACAAGATTATGAAGGAGTTTTAATTATGGAAGTTTATATTCGTTTATTTAGAGCATTCATATATTTAGAGAGTTATGTATTTAGATAATTTATGTCAATTAATATGGTGGTGAGAGTTCATTATATTGTATTTATGGGAGTTTATTCATAACTCTCTCTTGAGTCCCATATATATCTAGGTGGTGTAGTCATTTGAGCAAGTGTGAGCAAACTTGAAATTTTTAGAGTGAATAGTGGTGAGAAACAAAATTGTATCAAGATAGAAGAAAGGTTAATAAAAGTTTATTTTCCTCCAAAAAATATTTGTTTCTTATTGAGTTTAAGTGAGTTCTCATCACCGAGTTTCCAACATTGATAAGGTATCAACTATCTTGATCGACTGACAAGAACAGCATACAAGATTTCATTCCAAGTATCAGGAACACCAGCAAGGCACCAGTGGCTACAATCTCCCGTTTGGCCGTATTTGCCATAAACAGAAGGATGGGCATCTTTTCTGAGTTGAGACAGTGTTGTTATATCCAGCAATGCAACAGGGTTTTTCATGCTGCTCAGGACTTGCTTTGTGATGGCTACGCCTGGTGGTAAACCCCCGGGATATGTTGATCCACGTATTGGTTGAGTTTCTCCTTTGCAGTCTCCTGAAGTACTCTTGTTCCACTCCGCTCCACTGCTCCACCAATATTCAATCATTGATTTGCAAGACATGGAATTTTTAATAAGCATTAGTGATTCAAGATATTAAGATATTATGGAATATTGTTACATTTGCGTGTAACTAACATCTATTGAGATATATATTTTGACTTGCACATAAAAATTATGGTCTTTTAGTAAATTATTTATAATTAAATTAATTGAATACATATATAAATAAATTACAAAACAATAAAAACTCATGTAAAAATTCATACCTATGTAAATCATATCAGAATTACTTGGCAGGTTTATGAAAGGGTCATGGTCAAGACCCTTCATGAACATAGCCCATGAAATAGCTTCGAAATAATTTTGATTATTTTATAGTTAATCATCAGGAAAGGTCAATAAATTTTCTCCTTTAAAAGAACGAAAAAGAAAATATAGGGAAAAAGTCCAAATATCTCAATGGGTTCACTCTAGACATTTAATCATTGCTCATTTATGTTGAATGGTAGAAAAGAAAAGAAAGAAACAGGTGATGTGGTTGCAAAATAATAAGAGGAGACATCGGCTTACTTCAAATGAGTAGGCGAAATGCCTTGAAAGAAAACTTTGGTGACAGCAGGATCAATGGAAGAATCTACCCACTTTGACCAAGTAGTAAGTCCCTTCTTATAAGCCACCAAACGATCCCTATCTTTTTGTATGTTACTTCTTGAATGTAATCCCATCTGAAATTCAATAAATAAATAAAATCTCTTGACAAATCTTTTTAAAATCAAAGTGCTTATATGAAGAAGAAGAAGAAATTTGTTTATTTATTTATTTATTTTTGTTTTCACTAAAACTTTCTTAAATGCAAAAATTATTTTAATGAAGGTGTCTTACGGTTGTAATTTTCCTTGATGGAGCCACCAGTGCCAGGTATTGAAGATAAGCATGTCACATCCTTTCCATACATCCCCATTTTTAATGGAATCAAGCTTTAAAACCCTTCCTCTCTTTTCCGTCACTAGATCAACTAGAAATGGTTTACAATCCAACGACATAGACATATTATATTCCTGCACATTTCCATCTGCATTTTAAGTACTCAAAATCAGGGGCAGACCTAATTTAGGTTTAGGTGAGGCATGCGGCTCCCCTGAAATTTTTTGAAAATTAATTAAGTTAATGATGTTGATCATTTAACATGTAAATATATAAATAAAATGGTAAAGAACTTCTCCAAAGAAGGATGGTGCTGGTCGAGAGCGGCTTCTCTTTCCTTGTTTGTTCCCACCACATCCCGGGTTCCATCCCTAACCTCTTCAAAGTCTGTTGCATTTTTATTTTTTTAATTCATTAAATATTTAAATATATAAATAAAATGCTACATAATTTAACAAGTCTGGCAAGGCTCAGAGAGCATAAGCCTTACATTCCCTCTTATGTGTACGCGGGTTCGATCCCTTCCATGTGCCCTTTCTTTGCTTTCTTTTTCTCGGTTGTTTTTCAATCCCCTTCTTTAACCCTTCCCTTGTTTGTTTGTTTTTTTTTTGGTTCTCATTATTACAAACCGATATTTAAAATTACATATCTTCTACTAATTATGTATTCTGACTATTTTTATTTCATATATACATCCCTCTAGCAATTGAAGTAAATATTGTAAAAAAGTATTCATATAAATTAGTTTTTTGATATTATAATTATTATATAAAAGTGTCTCCCCTCAAATAGATTTCTGGGCCTGCTACTGTACGTATGAAAAGTAAGTTGAATATCGATATCACCTCAACCATGTGCACAAAGAAACCTACCGGAAAAGTGAAAGTGGAGAGACCATTTTTATCTTTGCCGAATATATATTTGGATTGCGGCACTGGAGCATGCAACATGCAAGTGAGCGACTGCCATTGATTAAAGCTTAGAGAATCTCCAACAAACAGTATTTTCTTCCCTTTATACCTTTTCCGGAAATCCTGTCCATCAAATCTGCCCACCAACTATAGTTGGAGCTAGTTTTATACCTGTCAATTAGACTTTATTGTAAAAATACAATGTTCTTAACCTTCCCTTTTTCAAGTGAATCACCCCATGTATACCCAAAGGGACCTACATACATATATGTCATTATTCATGATACAATTATAGTAATAGATGTTGTGCTTAAGACTTCAATTTTTTTTAGAATAAATTAATCTTCAAATCATTAAAATTTACACATAAAGTTGCTTGATTGGGTGATCAAGCACGCTTGGTGCTTTCTCACCAAAGCGATACTGGTTCGAGTATAGCTGTCCATACAAAGTGGACAATTTCAATTTGACCGACCAATGAATGTGGACAAATTACATGGAAACCCTTTAGGCTCTAGGTAGTTTTCCTACTTCAATGTAGGTCTCTCTCACTCGCTCAATGTAGGAGTAGAATAGTATAAGCGATATTGTGTTTTGGACTACATCTTAACGTCACTATCAAAGGGTCTCGGTGGTTATAACAATGTACCAATTAAAAAAAAAAAAAAAAACTTTAAATTTAAAGATCAAATATTCAAAATGAGTTTTTTTTAAACATTGTTAGTGTTTGCAAGCAAAATTAATAATTTGCAGACAAAAGACTATATAGGATTATTATTTAGATCGTTGTGCTTTTGTCATCCTTCGTTTGCAAACTATTTAATCTTTGAACTTTAGAGATCCAATTTGAAGTTTTTAAAGGGCTGTTTTTTTTTTTTTTTTTTTTCCCATAATACTCAATTTGGGATGACTTTTTGAACTAGTACTAAATGTTCAGAATGAGTTTTTCAAACATTGTTAGTGTATGCAAGCAAAATTAATAATTTGTGAACAAATGACCATAAAGGATCAGTGTTCACATACGTTGTGCCTTTGCCATCCTTTGTTTGCAAACTATTACCTTCGTTCACCAGTAATAGTTTCACAAATATTGATAATACTAAAAAAAGTTCATTTTGAAAGTTTAATGCTAACTAAAAAATTTACAATAATTTTTATTCTATTTTTTGGGATTTAATTTTTTTTTGGACAATGTGGGATTTAGTCTTTTTATAATGTATTTTGTTATAAAATTTATTTAGATAAATGTAATGAGGCATATGACTTCTCAAAAAAGACATCACGACTATATTTTTTGTTTTCTGAAATCATCATAGCTATTCTTTGCTATACTGATAATGACAAACAGAAATTTGATTGGACTTGAAAGGCCTATTAATTTCTTTCCTTAATTTTTTTTTCCCCAAAGCAATGGAAAAGTTGTATGGATGACAGATATTATATTTATACAAGGTGAACACACAAAAAGTCCACACTTGAAACTAATTAAACTATACCCAATGAGTTAGCAAAAGGAAATAGAAAAATATATAAAGGGTACCTCGGCATATCACAAGCAGTAGGCTTCCATTTATATTTGAGATAGAATTTATCTGGGCGTCCATTTTTGAGGCAATCAAATTCCTTATCAATAAATGGGCAGACAGCAAAGTTATAGAGAGGATAAAAATCATCGTGAACCCAACTCCCTTTGAAGAAATCACACCCATTAACTTTTGAATCACCTATCTGTTCACTAAACGCATCATCATCATCCACTACTTTGGCTCTGGATTGGAGAAGAAGACCTGAAATGAAAATAACAGCACAAAAAAGAGAGGGGAAGTCTTGAAATTCATATCCCATTTTTGTAAGAGAGAAAGGGTAAGGACTTAGGATGAGTTTTGTGGTATAAAAGATAACACCAGTAGTCCTGAGGAATTATTATAACAAAATGCATATACCGATGAGTTTGGAAAGTCGTTGGGACAACTTCGATTTGCTTCTAGTTACAAACCTTATTGCTACATAAATCATTTTAAAATCCATCTAAACTTATTCAAATACACTGCTTAAGTGAAACATGTGAAAGTAATGACTTCTTGAATGCAATGAGATTTTATTAGATTCTATATAAATCTGAATTATACACATAAAATTTATCCGAATCCATACAAATTTGAATTGAATATACCTAGATTTTAATAGATTTTGAAAAAGTACAAATTGAATACATTTAGATTTCAATAATATTAATTCAAATTTTGATTGAATACACCCAAACTTTAAAAATTCTTTAAATTACAATGAAATCTTAAATTGAATTAATACACCCCCTTAGGTTGTAACTTCTTTTCTAGATTAATGGTGTTTTATTGAGATCCCATTTTTGATGTAGACCGTAATCTCTTTCTGATTATTTCTCTTTTCTACACAGTTATTTGCTGTATCAGTTTATCCTTAGAAAGGAGAGCTTTTCATTCTAGCCAAATGTGTATCATCATAATGAAGGAAATGATTTTCTTTCTTGATGCGGGATTTTTAATTTAGCAAATACAGTGTCAAAAACAGATTTTGATTGATCATGTCAAAATTAGACATGATTTTATACGTCTAATCCGACTTTCATGACAAAAATTGGGGTGAATTTTGGTGTTTCTAATGTACTTTTAGTGTTTTTATTTGCAGATTAGAGTTGATGGAAGATGAGTGAAAAGAATGGTTCGAAGGTGAATTTAGAAGTAAAATTTAATGTTAATCAAGACACGCATTCGGGACCTGCACTTGGGTGTAAGTGGTGATTGCAAGTCACCATTGTCAAGCAGAAATTATTGTGAAGGAGGATCAAGACGAAGGACAGGGTGTCAGTCCTTTGTTATAAGAAACTTTGGTGACAGCAGGATCAATGGAAGAATCTACCCACTTTGACCAAGTAGTAAGCCCCTTCTTATAAGCCACCAAACGATCCATATCTTTTTGGATCTTACTTTCTTCTTGAATGCAATCCCATCTGAAATTCAATAAATAAATAAAATCTCTTGACAAATCTTTTTAAAATCAAAGTGTTTATATGAAGAAGAAATTTGTTTATTATTATAGATTTCAAAAAAAAAAAATTGTTTATTATTATTATTATTATTATTATTATTTTGGTCTTCACTAAAACTTTCTTAAATGCAAAAATTATATATTTTAGAGAAGGTGTCTTACGGTTGTAATTTTCCTTGATGGAGCCACCAGTGCCAGGTATTGAAGCAAACAGGCAAGTTACAATTCGGTGGCAAGAATCAAGGGCGGATCCCTTGATTCCCTCACATTGATTTCCTTCCCTTTCTAAGGCGCTAATCGTCTCTATAAAAAGGAAGAATTACCAGAAGGTAAAGGCATCCCGTATTCAAGAATTATTATTATTATTAGAAATAATATAAAAAAATCCATTATAGTTTACAAAAATATCTATTTTATGATATATAATTTTATTTTTATTTAAAATTCCCTCTAACGCTAATAAAAATACTTAAAATACTTCCTAGAGATGAGTGAAAGGACAACAATAACCCCCGATGGTCACAAATTGATGATGAAGTAAAATGAATATTTTCTATTAATTTTTTTAACATCAGGGGGAATTTTGAATAAAAATGAAATCATATGTGGTAAAATGGAATATTTTTACAAACTATAATGAGTTTTTTAAGATTATCCCTTATTATTATTAATAATATTTATTGTAGTACTATTATTATTATTATTATTGCTACTATTGCTGCTGCCGCTATTATTATTATTATTATTATTACTACTACTATTACTATTACTATTACTATTATTCTTTTTTGCTTATGTTGTTTCTCTTTTGCTTGTCTATTCTTCTAAAGTTTCCTAGCATTGGAGACAAACTTGGGATAGGTGTCTCTTCTATTTCCAAGATATAGATTTCATGGTGACACATATTTATTATGAGAGAAATTTTGTTGTGGATACTTTAGTTTTTTGTTCTCATTCTTTTGTTTGTTCCACTTGATGGTGGACGACATCAACTTTTTTGGATAATTTTATTTCTGATGATTTACTTGGCAAACATTGTTATTGATTTAGTTAGTTTTTGGCTTTGGGAGGTGAACATTCTTTTTTTCTTGTTAGGTTTTTCTAATTGGGGTTTTTTCCGATAAGGTTTTTAATGAGGTCTATTTAGGGTTTGATTTGCAAATGTTTGGTTTCGGCTGAATCTTCTGTTGTCTTTCCCTTCCCATGGTCTGATTATAATCTTTCTGAGGTTGTTCTCTACTTTGTATTGGCTTTTTGCCTTGCCTTTCTTTGTATCTTTTTTTCCTTTTTAATAAAATGTTGGTTTTGACCAATAACTTTATATCAAAAAGGTGTTATTATCATCATTAGTAGTAGTAGTAGTAGTAGTATTACTATTATTATTATCATAATGAAGTTTAACCTAAACTAAACATCGTCCCTAATGTTTAATTAAAATTTGTGAAGCAAGAAAATGAATGTAGCAAACCAAATAAAAAGAATAAAAATAACAATAATAAGAAAATAAGGCAATAATAAAATAAAACAAAAACAAACTTCAACTAAATAAACTTAAAATCCAAGAACGAAAGATTCACAACTTAGAAATTAAAACTTGCATGAAATTAAAATTTAAGCAAACTAACGAGACTCTCCAAATAAAACCAGATTAACATGACTCATAATAAAATTAATAGCAATTTAAAATTATACTCCACTAGACTAAACTTAAAGGGACGTTTTAATAGGAAATTCAAAAACAATATAATGTCTTAAAAACTTTAAAAAATAAAAAGGTTCCAAGAAATGGAAAAAACGTGTAAGAAAAGCATTTAGAGTTTATTTTATTTTCTTTTTCTTGTTCTTATAATATTTTTGGGAAGAGTTAGAGTTCAGATTTAAAGTGATGCATTTTAATTAGGGATTGAAGGAACCAATATGGAAAAAAATCATTAAAAAATGTGATTTTTTGTTAAAAAAAAGGAATTTTTGAAGATTTCCCTTGGAGTTTTTGGAATTTGTTAAAATAATTTTAAAACATTGCTCTAAATACAATCAAAACATCTACACTAAAAATCAGTAAAACTTATTATCATTTAAGTATTTAACTAAAAAATTATTATTAGGTTGGAAATTTTTTGATTTCAAACATAATTTCAAATATCAAAAGTACTTGTTAATATTGACAGACTCTTTTCCCTAGACGATCTACCGGCACCCTACGGTGACCCTCCAGCTAGCCATTTCGCTCAACTAAAGGATCCCCGCAGAGCTAAGCCGTGTTCTTTTTGAAACCTTTTCGAAAACAGTGGAAACGAGGGGAAATTTTTCATTTTTATTTCAAACATTTGCAAAACATTTTATAAAAATTTGGGCAGTATTCCATCTGTTTTTTGGACTTTGTCACCCTGTAAATTATCAAATTTAACACTTCTAAAATATCAAAAATCAATTTCCCTAAACTACAGAGTCTTAGGCTCTCATTTTTCAACACAACCACAACCACAATCTCACATTTCATTTTATAAACTCATTTTCAACTAAATCATATGTCATGCATCAATTTACTTCAAAAACACAATTTAAATTTAAGTTAACCAAAAAAGAATAGTTACAAAATCACGTGGATATAATAAAATATATACAACATCTTTTATAGTCATAAAATAAGAGTAGGTAATCACATGAGCACTATCACCGTGGCTGTCTGGTATCATCTCGAGGTAATCCGCAGCTATGACACCTATGCTTGGGGAGGTTTATTTAAAAAAAATACAGAAAATATTTGGTGAACTTTAAAAGCCCAGTGAGTGTCATATAATATATTTGAAACCACATTTTTATAAAAACCCTCCTAAAACAATTTTAATAATTCAAATCAAATCCATTTATTTTAAATTGAGTTTCATGCACTAATATTATAAAACATATGTTGCACGGTTTTCCATTTCATGAACGGATCTATTATGGTTGCGGGATTTTTTTTTTTTTTATTCTAAAACCATTTTCTTTTTATGAAAAGAACTGATCCGACTCTGCTCGTAGGTGTCCTGCCAACCAACCCCTCTCATTATTATAAAACTGGATATGGTCCGACTCCGCTCGTAGGTGTCCTGCCAACCAATTCGGCTCTCGCTAACCTATAGTGACCCGTGCCACATGACATCTTAGTATAGAGCGGGATCCTGAATCGCTCTCTATTCGGTTCATGTAGTGGAATACTGTATCGCTACAGAGCAGAACTCTGTCTCGCTCGGGTGTAAGCTAGCTAATAATATACCTTCTATGTATATTGAGCTAATCTCTCGGACATCTGACTGACACGACTACTTGCGGGTACCTCCAGTGGTTAGTATAGTTAGTGACATACTGACACTACTAACTCTACCTAATGCACGCTTCGAGTATTCAATCCAGACCGGTAATATTCTGATTCTCTTTGGGTAAACCATAAGTTTTATTTTTCACATTTTTAAAGCTAAATCCCATTTTATATAATTCAAAACGAAAAATCATTGTTTTAACGAAAATACAAAAACTATATTATCCGTTACCATGCAACTTATCATTTAAATCATATTTCATTTTTTTCCAAAACATTCAAACATGCATGAAACGTTCATTCATAAATCAAATCAACATAAAACTAATTAAAAATCATTTTGACACTCACCTGAACTAACGGTCACTTCCGAATAGCTTTCCGGAAGGCTCCAAAACGCTCCCTATCGCTCTTCCCTTGCTTCACCGGCATGCTCGTCACCTACACAACATATATATAAGTAAATTTTATGTTCACATCAACTTCTGTAAACTCGAAATAACTAAAATTATACAATCGCCCTTTTTTACGCGTAAACCTTCCTTTTTCGTTTCTTTATCGATTCTAAGGTTCCAAACTCAGTTTTCTTCATCTGGAACCTATGTACTATCACTTAGGGTCGTTCTGACACCAACGAATCGCGTTCGGAGGTTTGAAAGAAAATCGTCTGATTTCGACCTCTTTTGGCCGAACCTATTCCCTAGCCCAATCAGGTGGTTTTCTTTCCTCTGTTTTCACTCCAATCATCTCCCTAACTCACCATCTAGTCGGTCCAAGTGTCGGTACTGAAAGAAATGGTTATTGGGTAAGTGTTTTAGGCTAAAAATGCATTCTTCTCATTACTAATCTTAAGCGTTTTCTTGGTTTTGAATCCTAAATTTAATCTTCGACTTTTAATAATCTCAATATGCCTAATCAAACTTGTTAGGTTCATTCGAACACTCAACGGACGCATTATGGGTCAATTTACGAAATTACCCTTTAAACAAGTTTAATGTGCTATTTGATTCTCTTTAAAATTTTGATATTTTCTTAGTTCCCTAAGCTCCCTATTAACATCAATTCGTTTATTCTTCAATTCGTTTTTACTCAAAATTAACCAACAAACAATCGAAATAAATCTATTTCAAATCAATCTAATCACCAACAAAATCATCAACTTCAAACGTAAACGACTCACCACTTTTTCTCTTCAGGAAACCACCCTCTTTCTCTTCGCGTTGACTTCGTTTTGGGATTGATTTTGGTGGCGGTTCAGTTGGGTTTGGGCTATTTTTCTTCCTCTTTCTTCTCCTCCACGCAGGCTTTTCTTCTCCGGCCGGCCACCTCCTTTTTCGGCTCAGTTTCAGCTGCGTTCTTCATTGGTTTCGAGCTGAAATCGAGCTTAGTTGAAGCTGGAAATGGCGTGAATCGGACTGGGTTTTGCGTCGGGTTCTGCAGGTGGTCAGACGACAGCTTGTCGCCGTCTTTTTTCACTCCAATCTGGTCTGGTTCGCATCCGGTCTGCTGCTGGGTTTGGTTGCTTCGCGGCTGGTCTACGACGGCTCGAGTTGGTTCTGCATGTTGGTTGGTGCGACGGCGAGGTCTAGTCGGTCGGTCGACGTCATCAACTTCCTCTTCTCTTCTTCTTGTTATTCTTCTTCTTTTCTTCTTCTTCTTTCTCTTCTTCTCGCGCGACAATCTCTCTCTCTTGTTCTGCTCACTGTTTTCTTTTTTATTTTGATTTAAATTTCACATTTTGGGCTTCATGTTTTCCTCCCCAAACAAATCCTATAATGCCAGTTACGTCCCTCAAAAATTTCATTCTCATACCTTAGATTTTAGCTCAATTTTACTTTGACCACAAAATCAAATCTTATCTTCAATTTACTCCTTTATCACATTAATTAATTTCTCGATTTCGTTCACCATTTTACCTTTCCCGTTAATCTCTAATTGAGTTTAAATCGATCTCTAATGGTTCCCTATAACCTTAGGTGCTTCCTTAAACCATTTAGGGTCTCTAATCGTTATTTAGGGACTATTTCTGAGAAATCCATAAAATTAAAATAGAGGATTTACAAATACCATTTTATCTTTTCATCTTCTCTTTTTAAAAACATTTTATTTTAGAAGAATAAATTCAAAGATGTTTGTTTGGAAAACTTCTGTTTTTTATATGTTTGTTTGGAAAACTTCTGTTTTTTATTCTTGAAACGTTGCATTTTCTTAAAAAATTAAATCCATTTTAATGATGTTTTGTTTTGATCCTAAAATATAAAACTTAAAGATTGCAAGTTTAGATGAAGTATTCAAATTAATATTTTGTTTTAAACTCGAAAACATGAATGAGTGGTAAAAGTAATCAAAGACGTAGTCACAATTTGAAGCATAAAGTACTGTTGTCCACATTCTGAAGAGCCTTAAAGTTTGTTTCAGTTAAATTGTACTTTTTTTTTTATTGAATATTATTGATTTTTTAAGATTTAATTCACGTTTAAATAATCTCTCTTAACATGTTATTAACCAAAATATATTAAATTAAAGCATAAATAGAGATATATTAAATTAAAGTTTCATATCAATCATTAGGAGTTTTCAAACATAAGAATTCTGCACCGACTTGTGAATTTGGTAGGATGCTGATTTACTGGAGGAAGGGACGTACAATGATTCGAAATTTCACTGTTTTCCTATTAATCTATTACAATGACTCAGAATTGCCATAAGTGAAAAAGTTCTCTTCGTTCAAATGATTAGAAGAATAATTATTAAAATTGGACACAGAATGTAGAAGGATATATTGCTGTAGTTCAACAATTAATCAAGTACAAAAGTGATTTCATAATAATTTAGGGATTAATTAACTTGATAATTTTCTAATTTAAAAATAATTTTTCTTTAGGAAAAGCCAAACCTTTGCATCAATTCTATATAATTGACAAATAATCTGTTAATCTCTCTGAGTCATAGCTTGGATGATAAGAATCCTAGAGCATCTAGATGCATCTATGATCACCTTTTTAATTCTTCATAATTCTAGAGCATCTATATTCATCATCATATCAATTATCTTATTGATTATAAATTTGATATTTTAACAATATTAAATATGTATTCCAACATGATTTATGAAGGAGTTTGAATTATGGAAATTTATTTTCATTTATTTAATGCATTATTGTATTTAGAGAGTTATGTATCTAGATAATTTATATCAATTAATATGGTGCATGTATGTGAGAGTTCATTGTATCGTATTTATGAAAGTTTATTCATAACTCTCTCTGAAGTTCTATATATACTTAGGTGGTGTAGTCATTTCAGCAAGTGTGAGGAAACTTGAAAAATTGAGAGTGAATAGTGGTAAGAAACTAAATTGTATCAAGTTGGAAGAAAGGTTAATAGAAGTTTATTTTCTTCCAAATTTTTTTTTTTTTCTTATTAAGTTTGAGTGAATTCTCACCATCAAATTTCCTTCAAAGTGGCATTAGAGCCAACTATTTAGAGTGTTAGGTGCTAGGAAAAAATGGCCAACAACAATCTTATCCCTTTTCAAGTCCCTCGTCTCACTAAAGAAAATTACAGGGCTTGGCGTGTCCGTATCAAGGCTTTACTTGGCTCACAAGATGCATGGGGGATAGTTGACAAAGGATACATGGAATTCAAAAATGAAGCTTCTTTGAGTCAAGGGCAAAAGGATGCTTTGTATAATACAAGGTAGAAGAATCAAAAGGCTCTCACCGTAATCCATCAAGCAATTGATGATGGAACGTTCGAGAAGATTTCTAAAGCAACTACTGCAAGCAAGTTTGGCAGATCTTGGAGAACATTTTCAAAGGTGTTGATCAAGTCGAGAAAGTGCTGCTTCAAACATTGAGAGGTGAATATGAAACTTTACATATGAATGAATCTAAGTCGGTTTCATATTATTTTGCAAGAGCTTTAAAAGTTGTAAATGATATGAAGAGATATGGTGAGAAGGTGAATGATAGCCAAGTTGATGAAAAGATCCTTCATCCCCTAGATGAAAAATTCAACTTTATTGTTGTAGGTATTGAAGAATCAAAAGATTTGTGTATGATGTTGGTTAATCAACTCATGAGTTCTTTACAAGCCCATGAAGAAAAACTTTTGAAAAAAAAAAAAAAAAAGAAGAAGACCTAAAGCTAGATTGAACAATAAGCACAATTTCATGCCAAAAAACACACCTTGAACAAGATAAAGTGGAATCAATTTACTCACATAATGAGCAAATTAATTCTCTAGAGTCAAGCTAACGGAATTGACTTAGCCCTATCAAGAATCAAATCATAGAATGACTTGAATTCTAGCTCAAACAATCTTTAGTAAAACTACCCAGAAAAGCCGAAGACAATAAGATAATTACCATGTAAAACTTGCAAGATTTTATTAATTCTTAAAGCCAAAAACATAATTACATCGCTAAGCTAACATGGCTATAGTCTTCACTCCTAATCTAAAATAAACTAATGATATTAATTCTATTTATCTAGAAATTAATTAAAGATAATCCTAATCCTAAATTATCACAAAACTTAATAAAAAATAATTACAATAAAAGATAATCCTAAACATGATAAATCTAAATTAACAAAAATCCTAAATTAATAGAAATCCTAGATTAAGTGAAACCCTAATTTGTTGAGGTTCTTATCCTTCCCCCATTCTTCAAAATTACCCTTGTCCTCAAGGGTAAGATTTGGAATGGTGATTCCATATTTCTTACACCATTTTGATATTAAATTCTTCATGGTTGTGTTGAGAGTCAATGGCTAATTAACCAGTTTTATTTAAGTCTTTGGACATGTATCATTACCATCATCGAAACCACTTTGGTATCCACATCCTTTTAAATGTTTGCTTGGACTCAATCATGATGGAATCATACATCACTCTCCATGATATGGGACACTTAGTGCTTGTTTGGATTTGTTTTTGAAAACTATTTTTCGTTTTCAAAAACGAAAAATGCTCATAAATGTGTTTGACAACCATTTTCAAAAACATATTTTTGAAAATGAAAAACAAGTTTTCAAAAATCATAACATGAAAGTGAAAAACGATTTTTTTCTATTTTCCATTGTTTTCAAAAACGATGGAATTGTTTAACAAGAAAAATGAAAAAAAAAAAAAAAACAAAGAAGCAAAGAAGAAGACGATGACATAAGAAGTCACGAACTGTCACAAACTCTATCACAAACCCAGTCCCGATGAAGATGATGATGATGAGTGGTTCAACATAAAACAAATAGAAAAAAAAATAACAAAAATTGAGTGACAAACCAGTCATAATTGGAGTCACTGAAGAAGATGATGATGACGATGACATAAGAAGAAGACGATTTTTGATATAAGAAGAACAATAAGATGACTGACGACAACGGAGACTTTGATAGTGGTTTACCAAAGGCTCAAAGAGGGCAGACAGCTATGACGAAGAGGATGGAGATAGAGAGAGGTGAGAAGAGAGAGAGCAGTGGGGAGAGAGAGAGAGAGATATGTGTGAAGAAGATAGAGAGATCGTAATGGAGAGAGAGAGGGGTGAAGTGAGAGAAAAAGTTTTTTTTTTAATCATTTTTCGTTTTCCAAAACGGTACCAAACAACTTTTTCATTTTTCATTTTCGAAATAAATTTTCAAAAATACTATCAAACATATTACCTTTTTTGAAAACATTACATGGTTTTTGTTTTTGAAAATACTTTTAAAAAACATAATTTTAAAAATGTATCCAAATACACCCTTAAGTTCTTCATGGGTCATGGGCCTTATGGCACTACTTAAGAGGTCAACTTGAGCTTCAATTTCCACGTGGCCTACATGAAGTTCCACTTAGAAGATTGATTGGAAACAAAAAATGATCCCTCATCTGGAGGACAGCCCACACCAATCTTGTCTCCAATAATTAAATGCCCATGCTTCCTCAATAGATGCAAAAGATATTGGACAAATAATTAATTATTTTTTAATTGCACAAAATTTTCTAATCAAGAACCAAATTGATGATTTTTATAGTTTTCTGGAGCCGTGTGCTACCTGCTGGCAATAAATTAAGTATCAAATTGCTGGAAGAAAGCCTACATTCACACTGAATGTCATATCCGCTATTGTGATGAAAGTTTAAATGACTACATGCAAAATACAACAATATCCTGTAATCAATACAATAACAACTACATTCACACTAGACTTTATGATGATGTTATTAAATATATGTTAGAGGAAGTGGCAGATTTTCCAAGGAAATTGTTATTTTGTTTTTGATGGGGCTTTCAAAGTCTCAGGTTTTAATATGTTATACTTCTTTTGTGGTTACTATACAGTGAGGTCCTCAATACTAGAATGGTTACTAAGTACTTCTGAGATCACTTAAGCATTGTAATTCAATTTTTTGCAGTTGTTTTGGTTAGAACCTTCAGCCTAATGGCACTGTCAAACAAAAAATCTTTGCAATTATGATCTCCATTTTGGGCGTTACATTGTTCACTGGTTACATTGTACTTATGCAGGTTGATATACATTTTATGTATATATCGTTTAACTTTTATATGCGCTTAAGATGAACGCAGAAAAGTTTAAACTATTTGTATAATTGCTGTTTTTTATGACACAAAGATATATGCAGTCTGTTCAAGAAAGAGAAGAGAAGAGAAAGCAAAAGATAAAACAAATAGAGAACAACATGCCTTTTAGAAAGCTTTATGAGAATCTTCAATTACAGGTAAAGGAAGGCAAGCGCCATTCCATTTGGCAAGAAAATCACAGATACGAAAGGTATTGATGTGGTGAATTTGCTTAGCAATCTTTCTAAGGACTTGACAAAGGAAATAAAACGAGAAACTATGTTTAGAATTGCTCAAGAAAGTGAGTCACTCTATCTTTGTAGAATTATTAAAATGTCAAAATCCTTAAATTTTAATTAAGTAATGATATAAATCCTATTTTGTATCAGACCTTTAATCTCAACTCATAATGAATGATTGTTTTTTAACAATTATTTATATCACTTAAAAAATACATCTAATCATGAATTAACTTAACACATCATGAGTAAGGATACAAAAGGTGGGATGTCAAGCATTATTGATTATAATTTCATTATGTTACCATTTTTTTCATCAATTTGTGAACTTAATTATAAAGAAGCTTATAAATGATTGACATACAGGAAAATTTTATTTTATGTATATATATTGCCTCTCTACATATATTCCTTCCATTCTGTGTAATTAAGTTATCATTCTAAAGTCTAAACTTCAATTCATCATAAAATTTTGGATATTGGATCTATTCTCATTCTTACTTTGTATGTAAAGGTAGAAGAGTTTGGAAGGTGAAGTGAAGCATTGTTAAAAGAGTTATGTGATTGTGTCAAGCCAGTTTTCCTACGCCAAGTGCACCATTGCCCGAAACAAATAAGCCAATTGATAAAATGCTTTTTTTTTTTTTTGGTCAAGGTAATTATGGACCTATTGCTTCAAGAGTGTCAACATTGGCTCCTCAAGCATTGATTGTCATAGAAGCATCACTAACATTCTCAAAGTAGGTGAATTATATGGAGAAGAACTTGTTGCTTGGTTTCAAGCTGACCCACATTCATGTGACCTCCCTATCTCAATCAAAAGTGTTAAAACACTTGCAAAAGTTGATGGCTTCGTTATTTCAGTTGATGACTTGAAAATTATATTAATTAAGCATCACAAGATTGTTTTCATATAAGTATACTGGCGTTTCATAATGATGAAGAAGCATCAGACAGTCGAGGGAAAAATCTTTACTCAAGACCAAATGCTACCAACAAAGTCCAGGCTATAACTATCCTTGGAGATTAGTGTTCAACAACCATAAATTGGTCAGATCTATTGTGGTTATTTTGCTCTGTCCATCTACAAATTACATTACAAGGCAAAAGGCCACAAGCTACTTAGACATGCACCTACAAATTAAAATTATTAATGTAAAATTCATTCACTATCTTAGTACATTGAAATTCGGTGTAAGAAATACTATGTAGTATTCAAACCATCTTGCATGTTTCATTATGTTTAAAAAATCTGAAGGGCTTTGTAACTTTGGTTTTATTAGACATGTCTCTTAAGAAATGAGCAAAATAAAAGAGGATCCTAGTTTCACATTAGAAAAGAAGCAAGAGCGAAGAGATTTTCAAGCTTATATAAGGAGTCCAAAACTTTTGTTTCTAATGTCCCAGTCAAATAACAATTTGAGTATAGTATTTGACTCTAGTTAAATTTTCTTTTTTGTTTCTCTTATTTTAGAGTGTAGAAAGGTGTGAATTAGTAAATGATTTGAAGAGTGTGAGCGTATTGGGGTTGTGAGATTTGAGATAATAAGTTGTATGATTGTAACAATTTTTCACATAATGAATTTCTTTATGAAAGTTGTGGTTTTTTCTTCTGTTTTAGAGTTTTTCACGTAAACTTTTGTGTTTTGGTGATTATTATTATTTTGTAATTTATTTCTTTGTTAAGATAGGTTTCTATAGGAGATTTTGAGAACCAATTTTCCCAACACTGTGTAGATTTTGAATCCATACATTCTATGATAAAAATGTTCATAATAAAAATTAAAACTTTTGTTAAGAAAAACACATTTATATTGAAAAATAAAGATAATTCTATTTTCCTCTTGATGATTGACAATACATTGTTCTATTTTCCAAACTTTGATTTAACTAAAATTTCCCATAATTAACATTTTTATATTTTTTTCAAAATCCCCCTTCTGTTAGTATTCTATTAAAATTTTCCAAGTTTAAATGACAAATAGGTAATTTACATTCTAAGATATATAAAATTAATAAGAGGCTTCAAAGTCATGGGATTGTGCAAGACGCAGAGGGTTTATTATAATTAATTGTTGGCGGTAGATAAAGTTTATTACACATCCATGTTATAATAAGATTTTTTTTTCTTTAATTAAAACACTAACACCTTACGAGGCATATGACTACTGAAACCTACCAAGGTATCATTAATAGTACGATCCGGATAACTACTTCCACACCTGAGAGATAATAACTCCTATCAAACGGAGAATACTCATCACAACTTGTGTTTTAATCAATGTTTCATAAATAGTTAGTGCAAGTTTGACTGCCGATCAATAGTCAACCTATTAACCGATGGTTAAACTTGGTTAAATTTATAAAAAATTTTTATGTAACTAAAATACAAACATATGATCACAAAACATAATAAAACTTGGTCAAATCTATTAAAAAATAAATACATGGCCACAATACAATTATCTTGCCACAAAACATTATGAAATCTTATTAAACCTGTAAAAAGAAAAAATCATATGACCAAAATACAATTAAATGATCACAAAACATCATAAAACCTGTTTTACACAATCTTAAAAGCACTTTAGCACAGTCACATGACCGTAATAAATGAGATGCCGTAAAAAAAAGAGAATTCAAATGTTTCATTTTATCTGAAAAGTCATAAAAACACAATCCAAACGTCTCATGTAATCACAAAAAAGTCATAAAAGCGCAACAAAATGTCCAATGATCACATGCCAAGTAGCAACCAAAAATGAAAAATTCAAAATCCAAAGTCCAAACAACTAAAAGGAAGTAAACAACTAAAATAAAGTAAAGGGCCGAAAGTTCCAGAGGATTTAACCACTCTTCATCTCCGTAAAAGTCTTCCACAACACATTCATGATCAGACCCAATCTCTAAATCAATGTTCTCCTCCTCCTCCTCCTCCTCCTCATCTTTAGAATCAAAATCATCCTAATCAAGTTGTCTCATTTGCCTCGTATAGAGCTCTACTTCATCATCATCATTACCACCCGCAACAAGCCATCCATATTAAACAAAATTAGCCCAATTTTAATGGCATGTCCAACACATATTTGTTTGGTTAATGGTGAAGTTTGCAGGTGGCAGTGGCAACAATATTCCTGCCACTAATATATTATCAGTCGTTCATATTAAACAAAAATAATATGGTCTTTGAAAAAGAAAAAAAGTAAAAAAAAAAAGTAATATAAATAAAAAATTAACAAAAACAACATGGTTTTATTTCAAAACAACATGTGAAAGCTACTTTGTTTCCGCAGAAGGCAGGAAGGGCATGTGCCTGGCCCAGACTTGCCAACTTATTATTGATTAATTAAGCTTGCTGTCAACAAGTTGGATTATTTGTTTTCCTCGATTTCTTTATTATCAACCACTCACATATGATAATTTGAACAAGTCAATTTTTATTATTGTGCCAATAGTATATTTTAAATGTAATGTTTGAGCTGGCTGACAACAGTAATTAGCAAGGACATAAGGATATTAAAATTACTTTCTGGTTGACTATAACTATAGCTATTTGGAGTCATGCTAAATCAACATTATAACCGACCAAGCAGCAGCAATATTCGCCTTTACCATTTCCCTATTCTGTTAAGTTTACTTCAGGCTACTTGGATTTTCGGGATATAACAACTCTTAAAAATAAAAACACCTCCCACAACTTGCAGTTTAATGAAACATTACTGATAGGATTAGAATCCTTGACCTCTTATGGTAAGGGAGTTTCCATCTACTTCTACTAAAGAGTGGTGTATATAATTTTTTTTTCTTTTTTTTTTTTTATAAAGAACATAATTTAAGATTCCATATTACAAAAATATTTTAGTATCAAATCATTAACAAGGGGAAAAAAAAAAGAAAGGTAAGGTATAAATTGAAAGGATTCTATAGTACTCTACATTTGCTGTCCGACCCTTGATTATTTTCCCCAGCACAGAGGAACAATGCATAACAAATTCATTAATTGGAACTAATGTAATGATTAATGATGAACATATATAATAAGTTCTTACATATTTTTAACCCTTAAAATAGATTTATTAACTCTTCAATTTAATATTTATACATTGACTGAAGTTATGTTTGGAGAAATAGGTTAAGTAGCTTCCAGTGAAATTTACGTTGCTGGTTCTTAATTGTCATTTACATAAATATGTTATTGTGTACGGAATTACTAGCTCTCATCACAATCTTATTAAAAAAAAACCATGTTATCGTGTCACACTCACAATATAAGAAATTGGACACTTTCAAACAAGGCACCGGCATGGACAAACCATTCATGCTAGATCAAAAGCAAAGTCAGATGGTGCCTCCACTTTTAAAAGCAAAACATATACATTATGATGGGACATATATCATTAAATTGATTGCTTTAGATTTAACATGGAGGAATTTTTTTTTTCTTTTTTTTGAAAATAACATGGAGGAAGGTTTTAACATTTATGAAAAGTCACAAAAGGACGGAGGCGGCAACGGAGGGACACAAAATGTAAAAAAGAATGAATACATGATGGTGGCCCGTGCTTGAATTATAAGCTCGAGAAAAAATGAAAATCGGAAGGGGACCACTACCCTTAATTTGTCATCATCTCAAGTGGATTGCCAGTGATTTTGAAGCTTTTAGAGTTAATTTGCAAGCTACTGTACATGTTCTTGTTTTAGCTTCCATTGTTACGAAGATATCTCTTTAAATTACTTGTATCTGGGATTTGGATACACATCATTGATCGAGTACTTCTGAGGGAATTTACTTATGATTCTATTTAATGAACTTTGCATTTTGATGGTTGTAACTGTAGTAGGATTAATTTAAATATATAATTATTTTTCACCAATAATGTATGCCATGTAAATTTTTATTTAATGCTATTAATTAATCTGTGACAAGCTTTGTAATATTTACATACAAGTATCTTTCATCCTATATTTTTCAATTTATTGTTTACATAGAATGCTTAGGATTTCTACATATAGGCCAAATGGAACCTATAACTTAGTGATTTCTAATATGATTACATTATTTTTATATATAAAAAACAATGTGTTGGTTACTAATTTGCTTTTATAGACATCGAATTAACGGGTAAATAATATTTAAAAGCACTACATTACTATGTGCTGGACTCTATACATTTTTTTTGATCGTTTCAAGTATAATATTCTTGCATTTTATTTTTGTAGTTGTTTGAGATTTTATTTGTCTTTTCTTGCATATAAAGTAGAATTTAATTTTTCTTTGAAAATTAACTGATTAACTAGATTAAAATTTAAATCAATTTGAATTTTTGGTTTTTATTTTTCACAAAATCCTTATAGGACAATCTCGAACTTGCACAAACTATTTTACAATGGACTCGTAAAGTCATAATGCGAATTGTTATTATAATTTGCACAACAATTAAAACATATACATTGTTTTACTTGAACAATAACTTTTTGAATGTTTATCTATCTAGAGTTAATGTATAGCAACCGTTGATCATTATCCCCAAATGAATATTTATATTTAGTCCGAACACAATTCCAATATCTTTGTCTCCCCTAATGTGAACACATCGATAACCTAGTATTTTGGTTTCCTACTATTCAAACCATCATATGTTTTCCTTTACTTGAAAGAATTCTTCATCAACTTTCATTGTGAAAACTTTATGTAAACAAAAACAAAAAACAAACAGGACAAATAACAAACACTATCATTTACTTGACCAACTCATGCATGGTAGGTAGACTATGATTGGAGAGCTAGTGCATTCTATTAGATAGCCAATTTTTATTATTACGAGAACGTGGGTTATGTTGTCCATAGTGTTTTCATGGCAGATTCCTACTTATTGTCAAGAAAACAAGTTGGACATCTTTACAATTATAAAAAATATATATATATTCTTTCTTGCTTTTCACAAAGTCGCGCGTTTCCACTCTCCTTTCTATGCTTCTGGTTGACTATAATATAATGGTGCATTAGTCTTTCTAGTCATGCTAAATCAAGATTATAACTGGCCAAGCGGCAGCAAGTTAGTGTTCGCCATTACAATTTAATTACCTAGTCAGAAGGAAGGGTGCTCGCAACTTTACTTCAAGCTACTTGCATTTTCCATTGTTGATGATGTAAGTGACTCTTTGTAATATCTGTCATTCAGCGTGTGATGTGTTAATTTCTTTTAGTTTTTAAGCTGCTTGAGTTAACAAAAAATACTGATTATATATGTTGTTATCTACGTCCTTAAACTCTATGTTGATCCTTTGATTTGCTACGTTCCTGTGATCAATGATGAGGAAAACTTGCTAGATTTTGATAGATCATTCTCTGCTATTCTCTTGGTTCTCTATGTTGTTATCTACGTCCTTAAACTCTTGATCTATATTTATAAAGTTAAGAAATTAGATGCGGTTCATGCCCAAAACTCTGGTGGGTATTTGTTGTGTTTGCTTCACTCGTGCATGTCTTCACATATGTCAGCGGCAGACTCATTTCTACTTTAATTAATGATTATTTTTTGTATTTTAGTGTTCAGCTAGCAATGAAAACCGATAGTCGTTTTAAGTAATTTTTCTGAACTTTAGGATTATAAACATAGTTATGTGTACAGAACAACGGTAACCGCATTATTCTAGATTAGAATTATATTCAAGATCTCCCACCTGAGATGCTCTAGTGTTTTAAGATCACTTAAAAACAATTACTTGCAAAATTTTGTTTTTATGTTTCACAAGTATATGTTTGTTCATCTAGTAGTTTGTGTATATATATTAATTTGATTATATCACTTGTTGCACAGGGGCTGCTGCTGCTTATACTAATTGTCAAGCCAACGACAATCGTTAGAGCTTCAATGTTTACACTTGGAACGGCCATATTCCTTATTCTGTATTTGGGCAGGATGTTGGGAATCTACAAATTGTTTATAGCTGCTGCAAATCCTTCAGACAAACGAATGAAAACTGCCGTTCTTAGAATTTTGGTCAATCTTCTACTTATATGGAGGTCATGTAAGTTAAATAGTCATTTAAATTTGATGATTTAAAACATTCAATAGAACTTTTACTGATAATATAGTCTTGTAGATACCTTTCACATAATCTTTTATAAATAATGCTAAATATGGCACATTTTGTATCTCACTTTCTTTCTATTCATTGACGTGATAATTAGTGAATGAATATATTTTATATTGAGAAAATTCAAAAGTACCCAAATTTAAAAAAAAAAAAATCGTTTTTAGCCTATTCCAAAAAAAAAATTGTTTTTAACCCCTCAAACAAATTAATTACATCAAATACCTCCTATTGACTAAAATACCTTGAAGCGTGATAGGAGAGTCTCACATCAACTTGGGAGCCTCTCGTCACACTTGACTGTGACAAGAGAGCCTCGCGTCATACTTGGGCATGATGGGGGATCCTCCTATCACGCTCCTCTTGTCACGTTATTTTTGAAAATTTAATAACAAAAGCATTTTGGGAATCATAAGGTATTGAGTGCAATTAATTTATTTGAGGGATCAAAAACAAATTTTGTTTGGATAAAAATAGTTTTTGGTTTTGAAATGGGGGTAGTGTTTGAAATTTTCAGAAATTAAATGAAATTTATAAGGGCAAATTGCACAAACTCCCTCAGGTTTAACAAAATTGCACAAATATGACCATATTTGGGTAACTCCCACTGACCTCCCTTGAAGTTCTAAAAACTTAGTACAAATCTCCCTATCGTGAGTAAGACATTAATCAAGACAAACAGTCAAAGTCAATTTGAATAAAAGTACCAAAATAGCCCTAAATAAATTAATATATTATTATTTTAATTTAAAAAATATAATATAAAAATTTAAAAACATTTATAAAAAAGAAAAAAATCTTATCATCTTCTTCATCACCTTCATCAAATTTTCTTCATTAATTTTCATACCATTAATTCATCATCAAATTTCATCAAACTTTCATCATCAATTTTCATATCATTAATTTTTATCTAATCAATTCATCACAAACATCATCATCGATTTAAATCCAAATAAATTTACATATTAAAAAAAAAATCATAATCAATTTTTCAACCTCACCAATTCATCATTACTAACATAAATTCTTCATCATTATTAGTTCAGACATAACACATATTTAATCAACCTCCATTCTTTAATTAAAGAACTAAAAAAATATATGAAAAAAAGAAAAAAAAATGTTTGAAGATCTAGGGTCCTCCAAAAAAGCAGAAAAAAAAAGGAAAAATTATTATAAAAAACTCAGAAAATCGTAGAACATCATCAAGAACCCAAAATCGGCTTCTTTATCAACCAATCTTCAACCAAAAAATTCTAAATAAAGAACATCAAGAACCCATAAATCCGAATAACACCATCAATAAACAGCCATTTGAACCATCAATCTATACAAAAATACCCAAAAACTCAAAAACCCAGAAAAACTCAAATACCAATCTATACAAAACTCAAATCCTAAATCTAACCAAAACCCCCTAAAAAAACCAAAACCAAGATTGATCCATCAAATTTTTTTGCCATCCAAAAAAAAAAAAAAAAAAAAAACACAAGGAAATTAATTTTAAAAAAAAAAACTAGGTCTCCACTAGTGGAGACTAGACTAACCGATTGGAGACCCATGATTCTCCACTAGGTCTCCATTGTTAGAGACCCAGATGGTTTCCATCGGAGACCGTCTGGGTCTCCAACGGTGGAGACCCAGCCGGTCTCTAACATGGTCTCCAATGGAGACCATTGCTGCTTTTGCTGGAGGTTTGAAGAAGAAGATGATGAGAGAAGAAGTAGAAGAAGATGAGAGATGAAAAAGATGAGAGAAGAAGAAGAAGATGTGAGAGAGGGTTGAGGTGAGGAGCAAGAGCGGTAAGGTGATAAAATGAGAGAGAGAGAAGGCTGATGTTTTTCTGCTTTTTTTTTTTTTTTAAATGATATATTTGTTTTTTAATTAAATTAAAAAATATATATTAATATTAAGTACTAAAAAATTAGATACTCAAAGGATTTAATGTAATTTGATGATTTTACCCTTACCCAATGACACTTAACGTCTACTCATTCATGACTATTTGACGACAAGAGAGGTTTATACTAAGTTCTTAGAACCTCAAGGGAGGTTAGTGAGAGTTGCCTAAACGTCATCATACTTGTGCAATTTTGCCAAACTTTAGGAGAGGTTTGTGCAATTTACCCAATTTATAACTACTAATATATCATATCATTGACTGGTATTTAAGCGAGATACAAATGATGAAATTTTTTAGCATTATTGAATATTTATTGGTCAGTAGTTTACTTTTTTATCATGGAAAAATAATTATTGCTTATGAATATTAGTTTTATTTTGTTTTAATCTAAATCTAATATCGGAACATGGAGCATCCAAAATAGCTTCTAAGATTCACAAATTTTATCAAAACAGTTCCTCAATATATAAGTCACTCTGTCAATCATGTCCAATAGTCAAAGGGTATATGAATCTTTCACTATATAAAAACAAATTTTGATTATAAATCATAATTTAATTATAACAATAATTTTTCAGAAAACTACTGGTAAATTTAAAATTACTTTGAATCTTTACTTTTCCAGGTAGGAGTTGTAGATCTCAACAATGTCAGGGTCACAACCTCTAATTTGGTTTATTATTATTATTATTATTATTATTATTTAGTTAAGGGTTCTCTACCACCAGATCATATTGGAAGAAGATGATTTTCCAATTTATTGGATTTTTTGGTTCAATAGTCAATGATATCACACACTTTGAGATAAAAACAGATATTCAAAATGGAATCCCTATATTATTTTCTTATATACCTACTAAAGCCACCTTATAAGCTCAATAGTAAAATTAAAAATTCAATTGTATTTTAATTGGGCATATTTTATTTGTAACAAAGTGACTTACTGCCTGGCCTTGCCTTCCCTTGTCTTATAGCTATTTGGAGGCTTGTGGTACTTCTTTGCGGTATGGAAAAAGATGGAGTGCTGGAACAAAGCTTGCAAAAATCGTAGTGATTGCCGTTATGGTGACCATGGTTTCATTGTTAGTTCAGGAAACAACAGTTTCCTTGATGATATTTGTTTTAACAAGACAGAAAGCACAACCTATGAGTTCGGAATCTTCAAGAATGCTCTTCAATCTCGTATCGTAGAGACATCAAAGATTGGGAAGAAACTGTCGTATTGTTTCAGATGGGGCGCACAAAATCTTAGGTTTGTGCAAAGTACTTATTTTATAAAGTCCCCATTTTCATTTTTGAAAAACATATAGTCTCCATTACTTCTGACATATATTAATTACATTTCTCTGACTTTATAATAAATCATATTGTGTTTTTATATAGTTTCAGTTGTGTTTGTGTCACAAATTTTCAAAACAGATATACAAAGAGATCGAACTTTAGTTCAGGCATACAATTTGTTTTGTGGCGTTGTCCACAATATATCTAATGTCTATACATCATAGCCATTCTCAGTGCACTGCCCCAGTGCAAGCAAATGATCAGGCAATACATTGCACGTATGCAGTGGCGCTTGGTGTGAAAAGGTGCACCACTTCACACACTGATTATGTGTTTCTCTGTAAAGAGACTTAATAGATTGTGTCTCTACAAAGAGGCACAAACTATATAAGAGACACGATCCAGGGTAGATGTCAACTCAGATTTAGCTAATACATAAGAATTGTAAGAACACAAAATAGTTTTAGGAAGAGGTTTATTTTCTTTTAATTAGTATTTAAAGGCTGTAGATTTAAATCTAATAATCAATAATAAATTCAATAACTATACAGATCTTGTATAATTGTTTCTTCATAATTGAAGCTGGAGAGTCAGAAGTTTTAAGATTAATCTCTTATAATATATGTATTTATAATTTTTCAGTGGTTATGATCAAAACCTACCTTGAACTAAATATGTGTTGAAGAATGCGCCAAAATAGTGGGTCCATGTTTGTGTCAATAAATCCTAGTATTCAGGAAGTTTGTTTACTATTCTCTGATTTGTTAAGTGGGGATATCAACCCATGTTTGAGATTTTTTATGCTTTAGTGGTTAAGTGAAAGTTGTTCACGTGCCTTTTTTTTCTATGTAGTTGAGATAGTGGGGTAAAGTTAGTTTCTTTTGTAAGCCTATATAATAGGCCCCGTTGAAGTTAATATATCATTAGAGAGCAAATTCCAAAAGCGACTACTTTATTTTTCTCTTTCTTTATCTCCTCTGTTCTTTATTAGTTTCTAAAAGCAATCTTTGTCCTCTACCCAATAGTACGCATGCACGAGAAAACATCTTTGGGATTTTACTTGCCATCTATGGCACGGCAACATTTACTTTTTTGATTGGGAACTTGCAGGTTGGTGTACAAAACTTTGCTTTTATTCCAATTTTGTTTATATTCTAAGCTTATGAGGCACTATATGAACTTTATTTTCTTTATTGCCAGTTTTGGTGAAACAGAATCTTATAAAGTCTTCAACCAGTAAATCAGAGGAAACCGGATGGACAGAACAAATTCTAAAGAAATGGTCTCCTTTTGAAAAGCTGTCTGTGGAGCTGCAAAATCGTGTTGTTAAAGAAAGTGAGAAATTCAGTGACCAATAATGCTGATGAGTTCTCTGGCCTGTTGACCTGGAAAATGATAAAAGTCTTTATGTTAAGCTTGTGGATCGAAGGCATCGCACAATCCAATAGAAAGACGGAAAATCAATGAGTGATTGATGCAAATCAAATGACACAGATGGGAAGATATCTCAAACACCTATGTTTGAGATATCTTCCCATCTGTGTTTGTGAGCCTCTCCTTAATGTATTATCTTGTTCCGAACCACGTCTTAAAGTATATATCAGAAAGTCTTGGATATAATATCCATACTTGTAATATGTACTTGTCAAAAAATATGTTAATTTTTAAAATTTTTTTTATATAATTATAAATTAAATAGAAATTTATTAACACCAATGGTACTTATCCATCTAGATGTGAAAGAAACTTGAATTATATATGAATAGATGTGCAAATAATATTGAGAATATCATATGAAAAGGAAGTATTAAGCATTTTCCTCCTAATTAACAAACTCATTTATTTTTGAGTTGACAATTCGAGTTTTTGGCAAATATTTCAATTGCATGTGCTTTAATAGAAAAAAAAAAAATGCAGGGTGCAAATTGTTATTGATTTTTTGACGTTAATTTCTAGGATTGGGTCATTATAATCCTCATGTTATGTAATAATTGTGAGAGTGATGAGGTTATATATAAGTGGTTGGTGGGGCAATCAGATTCAGTTGATGATGACTACATAAACTTAGAACCAATTTAATTAAAAGGTTTAACTACTTTATTTAACAACTAACCTTATCCCTCAGTTTGAGCCCTTGAATTGGCATCAATGATTATCCTTAAAATCAATCTAAGAGTTTCAATTTAGAGGTAAGATTAGTAGTTAGATATGGTAGCTAAATCCTTAATTAAGACCAAAGTTACCAGCCACAAGAGAGAGAGTGGTGTGAGGTTCAAGTGATATGGCAGTGGGGCACCCAAGATTAATTCCATTTGATTAGGTATTTCCAACAATAAGGAAGAAGATGGACATGAGGTTGTGAGGAAATTGTTTTGATTAGAGAAACCAAACTCACTGCCTTCCACATTAATTTTTGTTTGATCTTAATTTGGAAGTTTCCTTTTAACATGGATGTGGTAAGGATACAACAATTATTTTGTCACACACTTTTATCTGATTATCATCGCAATTTTCAACCAAACCAAATCACATGCATTTTGTTCCCATCACTTGAAACGGGATTTAGTTGGCTTATATCTCAATGAAAGTAATTCGACATGTAATCTTTATATAATCACATCCAAACTTATTGAATTAAATTCACCAAATGTATTGATATATACATGTACAGTTTGGATTGGTGAGAGGAATAATTCACTTGTACTCAGTTTGCTAGGCTCCTTGTCAATGAATATATTAAAATTGTTAGGTACAAATTATGGGACAACACCTAGCAATACACAATTATATTAATAATATATGAGTGATATTATAGAGAATCGATCCTTCAAGCACGAGAAGTTGTCCTTTCTTTTCATGAACAAGGTAAGGCAAAGGGCTCCGCTTCTTGATCATGCTGCCAAACAGGTCCAGACGCAAAGTGGAATTTAAAAATGACTGAATTTTAATATGCCTAAGTGATTTTATATTTGAAAGGAATATATTGATATTTCATTTGCTTTTATAGATTTAGAACTAATGGATAAAGAATCTTTAAAAATATCATGCTAATGGTAGTGGATTCCAAGTGCCTTTTCAAATTTAATATTCGTCTTCATCCATCAACCTTAGCATCTCTATCCGTATTTATTCATCATCATCTTTATATCTTCATCTTTTTCATAATTTCTTCATTTCTACTTTTTCCATCATTAAATTGCAAGAAAAAAGAATTAAAACCCGCTTACTCTTCCTGCATTTTCCATAATTCAACTAAGAACAATTAATATTTTAAATCCAAAACTAACCCTAATCGATTTTTGTTAATTAAAACCATCTCGATACAAACTCAAACCAAAAAACGATATTTTCAATTTTTTCGGCTTTTTGGCCACCTCTAAATGTGTTCATCAAATTGTTTAGGTTCAAAATACAAATAAGACTAGTTGCTTGCCAACTCATTATTGATTGATTGATTAATTAAGCTTGTCGTCAACAAGTTGAATTTTCATTTTTGTTTTCTCGATTTCTTCAATTTCAACCACTTTATATGATGATTTGAACGTGGTCGGTATTTATTCTTGTGACAATAGTATCCATAATATGCGTGATTCCACTCTTCTTTTTATGTTTGAGCTGGCTGACAATAGCAATTAGTAAGGACAAAAAGATATTAAAATTATATTACTTTATGATTCACCACAACTTCAATTCTTTGAACTCATGCTAAATCAAGATTATAAGAGTATCTTAAACTCTACTAACTTTTCATCGTCCTTAGCTAAAAGGATCATTGGTGTAACATTTTGTTTACTCAAATTACTCTCTCTATTGTTAGTTATTTTGAAAAGTTAAATCTATTGAAATTTTGAATTGAAAAATTTGAAATTGAAATTAAAAAGTTGCACCTTTTCACTAAGAGTTGTATTTCTTCATGTTTTAATTTTGAATTTGAAGAGTTGCACCTCTTCACCTAAAAATTGCACCTTTTCACTTGAAAGTCATATCTCTTCACTTGACACATTTTTGAAAGAACAACAACATATCTATAAATAGAAGTGGTCATTTGTTATACATGGTTGTTGATTTTATCCATCAAATTCTCTACATTTTCTTCTCTAAATTTTTGCACTTAAAAAAAAAAATCAAACACTTTGGTTTAAGTTGAGTGTTAATTCTAGTGCTTAGAATCAATACTATAGATTGTTAAATCCTGGGAGACAACCGTCAAAAAACTTCAAGCACAGAGAAGGATAGAAATTTGTCTTTAGGACATTGCAAAATATTGCAAGTCTCAATCTTCCTTATCAATTTGTCATTCAAATTAGTATATTACATTGTTTCTATTTTTTTTTTTTGTTGTTATATTATTGTCGTAATGTTTATTTTATGCACATATTTATTATACATTAAGGTTATTATTGTTCTTTATTTATTTCGTGTACTACAAAACCCAACAAAATCACCCTAGCTAAATATAGAGAGTAAGAAAACTCTAGTTAAACTCTCTCTCATATTATTTTAAATTTAGTTTGAGATAAAGCAAACAATTTTCTATTTGAAAAAATAAATTTGCATAAATTATCACACTTAGTTAGGCAAAATGGAGAGAATGGTTAGAGTAACTAAATAAACAATTACTAGGTAAAATGATTTTCTTATTATTTTAGCTAAAATTAAGCTAAGATTTAGGGATTTTACAAAACTGTGAGAGGGCTTGGTAAAATTGCAAACTACATCATGGTTTCAGTCCCTTCACATTACTTTTCATCCATTTTGTTTTTATGGTTTCATTCTTTTATTCAGAGTTTTTTTTTTTTTTTTTAATTACAATTTCTTATTTCTTTCATTAAATTTTATATAAGGTAAGAAAACAAATCTTTACAACTAAACACAATTTTTCAGAGTTTAGGAGAATGACAATAAAACTTCATGACAACTAAGCTTGGTTTGGGTGTCATTGTTATTTTCTGGGCAAATTGCACAAACCTCCCTCAATGTTTGATGAAACTGCACCTATATGAGGGTGTTTCCAATACTCGCATTAAGGCTATCTCAGGTTTAGTAATTCAACACAAACCCTCACCTGCCATTACTCAACGATAGCTAATTTTAATGATCAATGGTCAAAAGTATAAAAAGACTAAAATGGGCTTCAAGTCAACTTTAACAATAAATTTATATAAATTCAATATATTATTATATTAAAATTACAAAAATTCAAATTAAAATTCATCCATCTTTAGAAATTTATCTTCTTCATCACCATGTTCAGAAATTTATCATCATTCCATCCCAAATCATAACTCCGTCCATCATTATCTTCCTTCCTTCTTCCTCCATCATCATTTCCATTTCATTGTCTTCATCATCTCCATTATTTATTTAAAATATTTTAAAATTTAACCCAAAAAAAAAAATCATCCAAGCTCTTTTCTTTTTCTTTCAATTTTCTTAACAACCAAACATCAAATTTTCTCAACAATCAAACAAAAAACACAAATATTTGTTCAACAAACCAAAACAACCCCATCAAAGATTTATTTAAAAATTGAAATAAATCCTAATTTTTTTTTTTAAGAAAAATCTAGATATAGAGACCAGTGATCTCCATCGTTGGAGATTGGTTGGGCCTCCATCATTGGAAACCTAGACGATTTTTGATGAAGAGCCAGATTGATGCTGCAGCACTTGACTTGCGGCGACACTTGATGATGCTTTGCCGAGATTAAGAGATGTCGACCATGAGAGTTACAATGGTTTGGAGAAGAAGAGACCATGGTAGTGGAGTGGAGACCATATGGGTCTCCACATTTACACAGCTGTAGATCTCCTCTAAGAGATCTGCAATTTTTTAAATTTTTAAATTTTTAATGAAAATTTAAAAATAATATAGTAATATTTTATTAATTTTAAATATATTTTTTATTAAAATATTTATTAGCTATATATTGATCATTTTACCTATATGGCCTTAATCCAAATGGACCTGAGAGAATAATTAAAACTAATGCTATCATTATTAATTTAGTCTGGCCCAAGGTTTAGAAATAAATGGATATATGGATAAATATTTACTTGGTGGATATTTTTAAAAGAAATTAAGAAAGTTAGGTATTTAAAGAAAAAGGCCATTACAAAAAGTGAGGTGCAAAATGAAAATTTATAAGACAAATGTTGAGACAAAATAAGTGGTCGTGCATGAAGAAAGAAAACAGAAATAGTGATATTATTGTATAAAAAAAAAATGAAAATGAATGAGTCAGTTGATTTACTTGAGACAAAGAGAGAACAAGTGTCTCAAGCATAAAAGATGAATGACGACAAGCAATTGAGTGTGTAAGTAAACAAAGGACACGTGTCACATATATAAGTATGGTAAACCAATTGAAATGTCAAAGATAGAGACATAGTTGTCCATATTTTAAATAAAAATGAACGAGTGTCAAATGAACAAGTTGGTAAGCAAAATAGATATTGAAAAAAGAATGTGTGTCTATGTGTGTTTGTTTGTCAGCCATATTGAAAAAAGAGTGTGTGTGTTGGCCATATTATGTGTATATATATTCATATTCCATTAGAGAGAAAACACACACACAATCGGGTAGCATAAGGAAAAGTCGAAAGAAAAAGAAGAAGAAGGGAAAAGAAAAAAATATGAGAAATTTTGTATGAGTTATCTGAATATTTTGGTGTCCGAATTATCCGAATAAGTAATTTTATTTCAATAGGATTTGAATTTCAGAAAATTTGTTAATTTTTCTAAAAGTTTTAAATTCATGAGTTTTACGTGATTTTAGGATGGATTCAAGATTATGAGAAAATCAAATGAAAATCTATTTTAGATTTAGAAATAAGCAAAGAAGTTATGTGAGTGGATAATTTTATTTTAATTAAATTGATTGAATTGTGTTTATTTATATTTCAGTTTTTCTTATTTACTGGAAATAAATTATTTGTTTAGTTAATTGATTTTATAGATTATAATTATGTTATTTATTTAATTGTTATTAGAAGAAAATTATTTAATTAGTTTATTAATTTATTGATTGTGTATTATGATTTGTGATTTGTGATTTGATTATAGAATATTTATTTATTGAGAATTATATGGATATTCAGAAAAAGATTTGAGAAATGAAAAATAAAAATATTTTTAGAATACTAAAATTGTACTCTCCCCTCTAACGGTCAGATAGGATATACATGTGTGAGATATAGATTCGCTCAGCATATATATGGCAGATGTCGGGAGAGTCATTGAATTATCAGGAGAGTCAATTAGTTACCCAACACGTGTATGGCAGATGTTATCACTCGCTCTATATATGTGTTGAGTATCTCTACTATATATAACAGATTTATCTGGATACTAGTTGTTGTAGATTTTAAGAATTACAAATGTTTACAGTTTTATTATAAGATTGGAGATCACATGTGTATAAGAGCTATAAGTCCGTGGATAGGAGTCCAACAGAGGCTTGAAGTGTGGTGATCAAACCAGAAAGGCCTATGTAGTATTCAAAAGAGATTTCATAAAAGTTTTGATAAAATAAGCTTATGTTTTATAAACCAGATTTAGAAAGATCTATTATTATTTTAAGAGGATTTTTATACAAATAATAGTTTCATAATATATTTCATTAAAGATATAATGATGATTCATATAGATTTATAGTTTTATTATGATATGAGAATTATTTATTATTACTAGAAACATGTTATGGTTTATTAGGAAAATTTTTAGAAAAGTCATATCTACTTATTGGGCGTTAGCACTCACTCTTTTATTAAGCTCATTTTTTCAGGTATTCGTTGTAGGTTCGTGCAGATTATTGTAGATTATGAGAAGGGCCACATAATGATGAACAGTTGGATTTGTGGATATTATTTCTTTTATTTACTAGATTTCTTAAATGTATTTTTTAAAAAAATACTTTTACAAATGAAATATCTTTTCCAAGTATTCTATAAATATTTTATATATTCAGTTTATGTGTCCAACACGAGAAATGTAAAGATTTTTTTTACTTGATTTGTTTAATTTATATTTTAATTAAAGTGATTATGAGATTTTTTTCTAAATGACTTTCAGTAAATCCAAATTTCAATAAAAAAAGATCCCAATTTTTGTGGGATCCTCTTTAACTTGAGAGAGGAGTTAAAATGGATTTTGTCATTACCCTTAATAATTTTGATTTAACGGTGATTGACTAATGGTTAAATAACGGTAAAAATGGTATGTGTAGAATTATTGGAACATGAGATAGCCTTAAAGGGAGTATCGCAAGCACCCTCATATAAGTGAAATTTCATCAAACATCGGGTGAGGTTTGTGCAATTTGCCCTTATTTTCTTCAATACTACTACTAATTTTTGGGAATAATGCACATCATGGTCGAGTTGTGCTTGCCTTCGTGATTCCCATTTCTTGTATATTCAACAGAGAAGATTTTATTAGGGACAGTAAAGCCATCATCAAACTCTACTTGAAATCAATTTTATTGTTGATTTTAGCATGTCCTTTAGATTGAAGACTCAGGAAAAATATTCTTCGGGTATAAAAGTAATTTTATCATATATCATATTAGAAATAGAATGTCTTAAGAAAAAGTGGCTGTGGAGAGATACTTTACGGGTGGCGATAGAATCTCCCAATAAATGATGTGCTGTAAATATTAAAAAAAGTTAAAAAAGAGTTGAAAACGTGGTTTAGACACAATTAAGTATTTGAATTAAGTACGGTTGTTTCTTTTCTTTTTCTTTTTTTTTTCTCTCTCACTTTTCTCGGTGCATAAGCCATTATAAATATGCAGTTATCTCCACACGCAAATTCTCTCGAGGGTTTTGCTTTGGACTTGCATAGCCTCTTGTTTGGCTAGTTGCATAAGCTGTTGCTGCGGTACTCTTGGCCTTGTGGTGCTTGCTCGTCTGAGGTTATTGCTATTGGTACTCTCGATTACTATTTTATCCTTCCTGTATTTTTTTTTTTTAAAGAAAAAATTATAACTACTTTTTTTTTTTGCTCTATTAAAAGTGACTTGCTGAAATAACTTCTAATATCTGGCTGTTTAAAAAAAAATGAAAAAATTCTCTAACTTTTCGATTATTCTAAGCAATCTATAATTTAATCAAATCTAGTGGTTGTTTCTGTTTTCTTAAAAAAAAAAAAAAGAAAAAGAAAAAGAAAAAAAGCCAAAACCTTAGGAGATTTTTGGCATGATTTCTTTTATTAAAAAGCTAATAAAGTGTGATTTTAGGGATGAGGTTATATGTGGTATAGTGGTACTATGAGTTGGTGTAGGTTGTTTTAATCGTACAAATCTCATACATAATACAGTGGGGGGAGGAGCTCTTCAGTCATCTAATGAATTATCTTAATGTACCCTTGCACAATTTCCCGAAAACATTTTCGTCAGAGTTTCTTTCATATGTTAGTTCTTTTAACCTTTATACAGATTGAGCTAATGATGTAGAGATGTGTAGACATTGAAGAGTTCTTTTGTAAAACTGAAATCTGATTGTGAATGAATTTCTAAGGTTATTGATTTATATGTTTTAATCCCTTTTTTATTTTGTTAGGTGGACTGACTTTTTTTTTTTTTTTGATAAAAGGTCGACTATCTGTTGGATCTTCTTAAAAGCTCTCTCCACCTAGACATTCAAGATGGCTAGTTTCAGGTAATTTTGTAATTGGTATTATTTCAAAAAAAAAAAAAATTGTAATTGGGTATAAAAGAATTTCATTTACTTTGGAATGTTATAAATAAACCTATATAATAATTACGGCGGGGCAGAGGGGTTGGGCGGGGACACAAACGGCACGCCCAAGAGATTCATATATACTTTAAAAAAATTTATACATAACCCTTAATTTTATTTTTAAAACTAATTAATTTAAAAAATAATATACTCAAAAGAACTGTATATATAACCCTTAATTTTATTTAAAATTTACTTTGTTTATCTTTATGTATTGTATATTAGTTTATTGACGGCTCTATCTTATGTAATGTTTTTTCTAGGAAAAATCAAATTACCTATTAAGTTTGTTTGATGTGATTTTCTTCCTATTAGAAGTAAATATCACAACTGTTTATGTTTATATTCAAAGAGATTACAACATGATAAAATGTGTAGCTTTTCCACTCAAACTATAACAACAATTTGTTAATTAAATAGTCGGGACAATCTTAGGGGTTATTTGATTTTTTTTTTTTGTTTTTTTTTTGTCTTAAAACTAAATAGTACTGAAATTTATTAAAAACTGAATAGTGATAGAAATCTGAAATCTGAATGATATGTTTGATTTTTTCATCCTTACTTCTAAATGTATAGTAATTTTATTTATTTTTCAACGCTAAAATTATTTGAAAACTAATAATTTGACATTTATACCCTTTATTATTAGTTGTTATCTAATTTCGTTTAATATGATATAAACAATTATAAATAAATTATTTAATAAATACTAAAATACTTTTATACTAGAGTAAATTAAATTTATATATTTAAACAAAATAAACAAAATGGTCTTAAGTTGAATTATTGTTACAACGAAAGTTTAAATTGTAATGTAATATCTATTTTCTACTAAAATTAAACAAGAATAATCAAATACCTAAATAAATTGGAAATATATTATTTTGGGAAGGATAGACTTGGAATAATATATTTAAAAAATCATTAAATGATTTGATATTGAGATAAAAGTAAGACATTGTTACCTTTTTTATGTAATTTTTGAGTACTTTTAAGTGGCTTGACCACTAAAAAAATAAAAAATAAAACAAAACAAAATAGCTTAATGGACCTAATTCAGACTCATTAAATGATACATGTTAAAAACAAACAACCTTAGACTTAGAAGGAAATAACATTTGGGCACTAGGTTTAAAAGAAAATGTATTACCTTCAATAGCTTAGTTCGTTAAATTATTATTTTTTTTTTTATGGTTGAATAAAAGATGAAATTTTATTTCAAAAGATCAACTATTATATCATTTAAAATAAATAAAGGGCAATAATCAACTCAAATCCGATTAGAAGGAACTCAGAAAATGGGCCACCATGTTTTCTAATCAGAATACATGTTGACAAGAACCAATCCCAGTAGACAATAACAAACTCTTAATATCATCAACTATCAAGAAATTAGAAGAAAAAGAATTACAATTTTGGTAGCTTGGATTGCATTTAGGGCATTCGATTCAATATCTGAAACCATGAAGCCAGCCTGACAAACAATCCTTAGACCTTCTCTTATAGCCAGCAATTTTCCCAAAACACTAGAAAATTTTTTCGCAAATTTGAGTGCCCAACAAAGAAGAATAGAACCAGATGAATCTCGAAGGACTCTCCCTAATCCAACATGATTCTCACCCACCGGAATAGCAGCATCCATATTCATTTTCATACTGTGGCAGGAGGAATCCATGAAGAACTAATGGAAGGGACAACTAAGTAAAAGGGAACACCATCAACAAATCGATCCTGGGCTTTATAAAACTCCTCCAGAAAGTTAACAGCAAAGCTATATAGATCACAAGGATGCCGAACCACGTTTCCATGAACTTGTGGATTCTTATTAGTCCAAACACACCAAAATATTATTGAGAGAACCTCAAACAACTCAGGTGATAGCTTTTCAAATAGAAACAACGTGAGAGCAGTGATGGCTAATTTCTAGTGCATACAATATACACTAAAAACACGTACAAGTATACACAATCTACAAGTAATACAGTGATATATAGAATATCATTCCCATGAGGATTTTCCAAATTCTTTATGTTAAATACTAAAATTGGTTAAGACAAACCTTATCCAATCTATCAAAAATATAAATTGTAAACATTAAATTAAATTACAGTCAATGGATATTAGATTCTAGAGTTACAACTTCATTCTACTAATTCACTCAACCTATATTTCTATTGTTAATAATTTATTATTATAATACGATTAATCGAGTATTTCTAAACTACCCATAAGTCATTGAATGGACTTACCTAAATCACTTAACCGACTATATTCGTATGATAACACATTAAGCATTGACTACTTATATGACTACTCAAACCATACAGGTATATTTCTATCTCGTGCAATTTATTTTATCCTATTTAGGTCTTTTTATTCTTCCACTAGGAGGTCCTTTTATTTGTGAAAGTGAGTTAAATGAGTTAATAAATAGGTTGCTAGATTCTAATATATATAAACCAGATCTTAGAAACCCATGAAATGCATATTAAATTATTGAAGAATCCAGCGTCTTTAAGGAGAGTGACCCTTCTTCTACAGTTCTACTAGAACTTCTTCTTTGTTGATCATGTAAGTAATTCAACATATATTTCAGTTATATTAATTGTTCATGGAATTTTGCCTCTAGTTGAGCTGTTTTCAAATGTTTTATAATATAGGGAAAAATCTAAAATACTACATAAAATGGAAAATATCGTCAATTTACCTTAACTTTTGAAAATATTAACCAAAAAACCCTCTATCATTAATTTAAAAGTGGTTTCTTCCAAAAGTTTAATGGTTTTGTGATAAATCCATGAAAAGACGAAGATATCCTTACTATATTGAAAAATTTAAAAATAAAATTTAAATTCAATTATAATCAAATATAATTATCAGTATTTAATAATTAAAATTAAATAAAATAATTAACACCAGAAAAATAAGATCCGGGCGCCAGATCTTCATTAAAGCCAAAGTGGTCTTTTATCGCTTGAAACCATTCTTCTTCTCCAAACGGTACGTATAGTCGAAGAAGACATTTTAAATATACTCCCACCACCGGCGAATGGAAGTTTAGAATCAAAGAACAAAATAAACTCCAAAAATTTATAGTAAAAAATAGTCTTTATACACCCAAATAAACAACACCCACACTTCATCAATAAAACCAACACCGCCGCCGCCCAACACAACCATACCCATAGCACCCAGCCTTCATACATTCCCACCACCTGGTCACCTACTGAGTTGTAAGGTATCAACTCGGCCGCCAACTCGGAGCCCGACGCACCCTTCTTGCTTTAGTTATCCCTCTCGGCGGTTCCGTCGGCAACACTGGTGAGGACAACGTCATTCTCAAGGCGGAGACCCCGGAAAGGGGGGAGAGGGGAGCGGGCCTGTGGATGGCGACGTCCAGTGCGGCAGTCTATACTGCTGCTGCTTCTCTGCTCCGTTTTCTCAGAAGCCACTTTGGTTGCGTAGAGTGGACGACGCAGGTGGTAGTGGTGTTGCCGCTTACAGCAATGATAGCTGCTGGTGGTGCTGTCGCTTACGGCAATGATGGAGGCTGGTAGGGCTTTGTGAGCTCTGAGATAATGAAAAAAAAAAAAAAAAAGATCAGGTTGAGAGAGGGAGGGACTCGTGAGATATTGAAAAAAAAATTATTATTTTTATTTTACTTAATAATTAAAAAATTCATTATTCTACTAGCTATCCTATATATGCATTTACCTTTATACCCTAACATTTTAACAAGACGATCATTTTATTGATGGAAATCACCAGCACTTTAACATTCGGACCATTTTGGATAATATTTTCAATACAAAAAATGGTTCGAAATTATTTTCAAATTCAGGGTGGAATAATAATATCCCTTTTATATATAAGGAGATGGTACTTTCTTTACATATATAGATATGATTTAGATATGATGAAGTGGAAGTAATATTTTTCAAAATCTTGAATCAAGAGTAAATAAATAGTTGGGTATTGACCTACATTTAATTTGTACTTGTGCATATGTACACAACAACCGTACATTCATTGAATTTCACTAAATTTAATTGGAGAACCCTTTTTTCTTGGTCAGAAGTTGTGGACCTATATTGTTAAATGATAGTGAACTTTGTATTTTAACATTAGATCGAGCTGTTCTGTACTTGATCCATAACTCGAGTGACCAGATGAATGTGTGTTTCTAATTCTTTTGTGGATGAACATCGCCGGGAACTAATGTATTAAACTTTTGATCAGGTATCAGGACTCGGTCGACATGGAGGAAGGTACACAACTTGCAAGGCAAACTTCTATTTCTGATGATGCAGTTCAAGGGAGTTTGAGCAGTAGAGAACCATCCAAATCTTTTAATGACACAATTGTGGGCAAAGGGTTACTTCGTGTGGCATATATAATCCCTTTAATATGGTGCGCCTATAAAATCTCAACGGATCCTTTATTCCTCTATTATGTTGTGATCGATGATAGTAGAAGGTGCTTTAAAAACGACGATTGGACATCTTCTCTGGCAATACGATGGTTTTCAGATCCGTTGGGGATTGCAATTAATGTGGCCTGTATGGGTACTCTGCTGATGAGGGTTGGTTTACTCAAAAATAAGTACGAGAGGATAATTTGGTTCGTTCTCCTACTAGCTGACTTATGGTCATATATATTGTCATATTTTCCATCGAAACAGGTAAGACAGATTTTCTTATATAAATTATGCAGAGCAGGATTTCCACATATTTTTCATTTTTCGATTCATCACCCAAACACCAACCAAATTTTGTTACCCAAATATTCCTCAATATCATCACCCAAACACTAGAAAAATTCATCATCTTCATCTTCATCACTCAAACACCCAATAAAATTCTCCATCACCATCACCATCGCCTAGATACCCAACAAAATTCTCTATGTCCATCTCTCAAACACCCAACTTAAAATAGAAAACAAAAACTAACAAGATAAAATGAAAACAAGAGGAAAAGATTTGCACCTTCTCCATGGAAAGATATGCTCATCTCCGTTTTTTTTCCCGTTTACTGTTTTTTTTCGTTTTTCTTTGTTCTTTTAAAAATTAATTGATGAATATTTAGTAAAGAGAAAAAGTGTCACTAACCTTACACGTGATTGAGTAATGCTGATCAACTATTAGTCAACGGATTAAGGTGTAACGTGTGCAATTAGGGTGTGTATACACACACACATATTTAGATACAAATGCAATAACTGTACATCCTACCTCTTAATCCGTTGACTAACAATTAATCAATGTTATGCAATCATATGTAAGGGGTAATGACACTTTTTCTCTTGTACTAAATATTTATCAATTAATTAAAGCCTAATCCCTTACTACAGAATTATCATATATATATACATATATATATTTCTGGTAATGATTACTCTTTCATTTTTTTTTATGACCTTTGATTTTCACTACTTATTGTAATAGACCTCCTAAGTCCTAACTTTAATGGCTGATTGTTATACTTAATGGTTGACCATGAAAAAAAAAAGGAAACAAAAATGTCCTTAATAAGAAAATTTAAAAAGGGGATCTCCCCACCAATAGTAGACCACCGCTAATGGAATTCCAAATATATTGCAAAAAGTGAACAGTCTCCTCTTAAAGGATATTCAAATAAAAATATAAATCTTCCACAAGGAGATTGTTCGTAGGAGATCATTTATATGAGATTGTTCGATCACTCACAAAGGAGATCAATTAATCTCCTATAGGTGAGATCGATGATTTCTTATAGATGAGTTAATCTCATTCATCATGGGAGGAGATCTCCTCCTACTGCAGAGAAGTACAATCTCCACAAGCGATGAACTCCATAACAAGTCGAATTTTCATATATATATATATATATATATATTACTTTAGGCTCATTTCTTAATTATTCAAAATTACATTGGTTTGCTTATAATTGTTTTACAATAGATTCATATTTAGAAAAAGTTTTGAGATTGGTTTAGAATTTTCATTTTTATTTGTTAGGTAAATGACCATTTTGCTTTTAAAGTCAATCATTAATTGGAACAGTTAATCATTAATGTTAGATGTTTGGTGCAGTTAAGGGCATTCCTTGCAGATTTAGCCTTGTTCCTAAATATAGGGGAAAGTGTGTTCAATTTATGCTTTAAAAAAATAGTTAAAAATGTCTCATGATTACGTATCATAAAACCTCTTAACCCTTTAATTCATTAACTTGTGGCAAAATTTCAAAACAAACCAAAATTCAAATGTAAAATTTATTTTTAACACAAAACTTGTTGAAATCATTTTTAACCCATAAATAAAACTAACTACAACCTATGTCCTTATATTACCAAACCTCTTTTAAGTCAATTTCCAATAACATCTCACAAAAAAATAATTATGATATATTCAAGGAACCTTTTGATAATTTGCAATCATGAGATGTTGGCAACATTTCATGATATCGAAAAAAGAAAAAAAGATCGTAGAAAATATCAAATTTCTGAGAGTCCCTCCAAAACAAAAGAAGAAATCTCAAAAAGCCAAGATCTCCCCTTGTCCTTGCTACTCGTCGAAATCTTTTGTACGCTGTTGTTGCTAGTCTAATTGGTTTTGATGGTATGAGGTAGATCCAACTAGTGTGAAATGACTAACACGGTTAGGTTTGTGAGATGCGAGTGAAGGGGTGACGGGGTTTTACCTAGGTTATTTTCAATTGAAAGGGCTTTTTGATAATTTAAAGGCACTCACTTGAGATAGTTTTGTTTGTTGACTAAATATGATTTTGAATTCATTTTGGACTAAAAAAAAAATTTATAGTTGTAATGTGGCCCCTTTTAGCAACTTCCACTTGTCTTTAATATGATAAGGAAAAAAATATGCAATACTTCTTTGTTATCTTCCTCATTGACATGAAACCATTAATACAATCATTTGTATGTTTATTCATGTTTTGATATTTCTAACAAAATAGACTTTAATTAATAAGCTTTACATATGATGTAGTCTATGTTAAGCATTACATGGCCAACTGTGGGAGTCAAGAATTTCTATTCAGCAAACATTTATCTTTTGCAATATTTTGGTACGGTTATTTTAATGTACATAGCGTTTACAAGAGCTATAAGAACATCGGCCACACTTGCTAAAGCTACATGGGCAAAAGCTGCTTTCAATCTTGTGCTTTACCTTCATGGAGGACATGTAAGTTTACGTTACCATTATTTACATAATTCACAAATTATTGCATGCACCTTCTATCATACATCGATTTCTTGTGTATCAACATTAATGTGACCATAATTCTAAAGTTTAATTAGTAGAAACCATATGAAATGAAACCTAAGAACAAAGTACTTGTTTGACTAACTCCAAAGAACTGGACTGAGTTTTACTAGCACCTACAAGAGTGAAAAGACAATAATATTCTTCATTAAAAAAAAAAAAACTAATAAAAAATTTTCAAGCTTTCATCTTCTCCAATTTTCTAACCGACTTGCAACTAAGCAAGTTCTTTAGATGCAGTTCTTTGGATGTCGGAGATCAGTTCGTCACCACCGATGCCTATGGTTTTCCATAACAACACACACATGATATATGTGTTCAATCGAAATGACATGTGCTTACTTTATAAGGAGTGGAATCGGCCTCTTCACGCTTTCAACGTGTAGTAGGATCACAAACTCATGTTTAGTTGGATGATGCACTATGGTATCTTAGTTCTTTGATGAATAAATAAACATAATTAAACTCATTTTTGTGAACAAGATTTTTTTTTGTTAACAGCTCTGTTGTTGTGAAAACAGAGCTTGCGAACTAAAAATAGTTTACGAAGGCATTAGGCCAATTCCCTCTTCCTCTATATTTTCTCTTTGTAGCAACCCATTTACAAGCAACTCTTTCAAATTATTAACAACACATATATTGAAGTTGGTTTTGGCATGAAAATGAAAAAGGAAGAAGAAAACCCACCTCTCGCAGTTCAAATTGGTGACTCTCACAACAAGTGTGTTCAAGCGGGTTCTTGTTTAATGGTGCTTTGGCCAATGGTTCAAGTTTATCATTTTGCAAAATATATGTTTAGTGGTGTTCAAGTGAGTTCTTGTTTCCCTATTTTGTTTCTTCCTTCTCTGTTTTCCAAAGTCTTTCAAGCTTTTAAAATGAAGGATAATTTTACCAATAAACTTTATGAATAATAAATTGATACTATTAAAACTCATTTAAGTTCCTTGGTGCTAGTAAAACAAACTCCTAGTTTTTAGGTGACTATATATAAAAAAAAGACACGTTTATTATTATTTTTGATAGGAATACTCTTTTTTTTCACATGCCACAGTGGATTTTAATTATGTCACACTAAGTATTTTAATAATGATAACAATATTATGTTGTTATGGTCTTTCACACTAATCCTCTAAGGGCATATTTGGTATAATGTATTGGATAATATTATATTTTTAAAATGTATTAAACTAGCACAATGCAATATTTGATAGTTCAATTGTATTGCATTAGTATAATATGAGTAGTGTAATGGCCATATATCCAAGCCCATTAAATGTAAGCCCATAAGCTTAATGGATGTTGGCCCAACATGTTGGTCAACATGGGTTTATAGCCCAACAAGTGTTTTGGTCAATGAGTCCAATGACTTAGCTCAAATCCGATACACCTTTGGTAGACTAATTAATTGATTTGGTCAATCGAGTCTAAAGGTTAGGCCCACAAGGTTGGACCAGAATATCCATGAATCGACCTAATAGGTTGGTCGACGTGACACCAACCTACGGTTCATAATCCGACTTTAACATGTCCACCACGAGTCTAATTATATCGGAACTCAACCATTTATGAGATAAATCATAATCTGATTAGGATTAACTCTCATCGTCTCCTACAATTAGGGATGATCACGACCATCCCACATTCCGCTCAAACTCGAACTTCTAAGTCTACTAAAACTAGACTTCATCCGACTTAGTAGGACAACATGCCTATAAAAGGGTCTTCACACCCTCAAGCGAGCTATCCAATCTCTCTCATATACACCATCACTCTGCCGGATTATCATCGACATCTCTGAGATCCAACTCCGACTATCTACTATGACGGAATCGATACTATTTATATTCTCGCTCAACACTCTCCTTCCTTCAATAAGCTCAATCAGATTTATTAACACAACACCCATTGTAACTTGTTGCAATTGCTTCAATGCTGGACCACTACAAGTAGTAACTCTAATACATCATATTTTGTATTATGTAACATCCGAATGGGTCGAATTAAGTTGTATTAGATCAATAAATTAAAAACTAGGAAAAAAAAAGTGATACCTTTCCCATTCTATCTCTATCCACTGTCTCTTTGTTCAGTCTTTCTCTCTTTTCTCTCACTCCTCCCTTGCCAATAGTGAATGTGCCCTCGACAAAAGGACAAATTGTTGTCCCGTGGAAGAGACTATCTTCTTCACCCGTGTGGGGGAGATGTGGATCTGTGGAGGAGATGTGAATTTCTTCCATGTTAGTTGAGGAGTTTGGTCTGCTCCATCAATGTGGAGGAAGTTTTCTAAATTTTCTTATTTTTTACTTTTATTTTTCTTTTTTCACAATTTTTTTTATGTAGATTGTACTTGGTTGTATATTGACATGGGTGGGTTTTGTTGATGATGTTTACTAGTTTGATTATTGTAAAGATGAAGGTAAATAAAGATGGATAGAAATTGGAAGGTTCCTTTGATTTTTGATCTTTTCCTTTTCAAGAGAATGTTTAGTGGTTGATGAGAACTGAGAATAAAGAGAAGCTCTTGATGTTTTATTTTTCTGATTTTTCATTTTTGATATTTTTGAACTTTTTCCCTTGAAAGAATAAAATTTGATTTTTCTTTTCCAACTTTTGATTTATGATTTCGTTGATATTATATTTTTGGGTTTTTTATCCTTTTATTATTGATATACTTTTATAAAATTTATTTATTTTCTTTTTTTTTTAAATATTTGCTTTTTAAAATAACGAATAACATGGTGATATAATGTCAAAAATAAAAAGTTTGGGTGAGATTGAATGTAAAATTATTTTTCTACCCTTTTTAAACAATCCAACATCAAACATATGATTGTATTATGTTTAATATTCTAAATAATACAATACTATCCAATCTGTCAAATATAATATACCGTATGCCAAACATAACCTATGTGTAAAGAAAAGCCACATATTTATGGTGTGAGTTAAATTTAAATCAAATGACTTTTGAGTTAGGTTAATATTTTAAATCTCTAATAAAAAATCTATATAATGACTTAAGGTTAAGAGAAAATGACAAAGCACGATATTTGAGATATATAATTACAAATAGGTAGTCTATTTTTGTAAATTTTTTTTATCATTGTGTATGAAACTTCTAATCAAATATACCAACAAGTGAATTCTTGTGTTTTAGGTATTCGGAGGCTTATGGTACAATTTTGCCATAGAAAAAAAGATGGATTGTTTGACGAGAGCCTGCAAAGAAAATTATTCAAATTGTGGTTGGCTTGATTTCTTTTGTGATTCTGGTTATAATTATAACTACACAAAATTAGATGCAATGTGCACAACGAAAGCTCATAATGGAACATTTTATGATTTTGGAATATACGGTGATGTTCTTAAGTCTGATATTGTCAAGGCGTCTTCTAGTCTTTCAAAGAAGATTTTATATTGTTTACGTTGGGGCCTCCAAAATCTCAGGTTTGTATTTTCATTCTTAATTTAAATTATTATAGGATTGGTAGTCTTTGAGACGAAACACAAAAATGCACAATCTTATTAAAACAACAATATTATTGAAACAACGTGAGGGGCTTAGGCCTTCTTGTGCTCACATTTTGAAGTGTTGTGCATTACAAGTCATTTTATGTAACAAAAATGTATATTTACTTTCATCAATTCTCATTTTCTTGTATTGCATCCTCTCAATTTTTAGTTTTACAGTAGGTTGTTTTCTCAAAGTTGAGTCAGATATGACTAATTACTTTATCTCCAAACAAGAGAAACAGAAGTTCAGAGATAAGGAGAAAATTTATGGTAAAATTTAGTAGCAATAACAAGATGAATAACAAGCATGTTAACACTTTCCACCTTTATAAATAACATCTTCGGTACTCTCGGTTTGTCATACGTTTATTTAAGGATTGTCTTTCCTCGAAATTTTCTAAACATTACAACATATAACTGTACTCGCAAATTTATGTCAATTTTATTATAAAATTTTATGCACTTGATAAATTCATGTTTTTGCTTTACAGTGGTTTTGGTCAAAACCTTCAAGTAAGTACAGACGCATGGGAAAATATCTTCGTGATGTCCATTACCATTTACGGCGTGATGTTGTTTGTCTTTTTCATTGGAAACGTTCAGGTTGTTATTCATCATTATACATTTTTCCTTAAAAATATCTTGAAAGCACGGAGTGCACTTTGAAAAGTAGAAAGTCAGGTTCTTAGAATTGTTTTATTGGCTGAGTTTGTTCTCTCAATTTCCCTTCCACTAATTTTGTTAAATACTTTTTAAAAATTTAACTTTCCGCTTGTCAAATCTTTGTTGAGAAGATGCACCACTCTACTCGTGCAATGAAGATTTTATGCTTGTTATCTAACCATTTAATATCCATAAGCTGTAAATTTTAATTCGTATTAACTTCTGTTAAACAGAGGTATCTGCAATCAGAAACTAAAAAATCAGAGATGAAAAGACAGAAGAAACTAGAGATAGAGCAGAGCAAGTTCTTTGCAAAGCTAAAGGTGGACCTTCAAAAGAAAATCAAGAGATACCCGCCAGATAAATGGGAAGAAACCGAAGGTGATGATTTTGAAAATATTTTCAACAATCTCCCTCAGGATCTCAAAAAAGACATCAAGTGCAACCTTTGCTCAAACATGCTCCAGACAGTAAGTAAAACGGAAACTTTACTTACTATTTATTTTCAATTTACAAAGTTAACAATGAACTAGTTGATGATGAACATTATCTATTATCTCATATGGTGCAATTTCACATTATATATATCTTACATTCAACTTTCAACAACAAAGGAAATTCTTTAGATAGTTTACGAGGCGAATGATATTTCACATAGCTTAAAATACTTTATGTCCTAAGATAAGGTTTCAAGTAGGTTTAATTTGTTTTCTTCAACTTTCTTCATGTTTGCAGACCTTGATGAATTACTTTTCTTTTCTACTTTTGTTTTGGTTTCGCTAAATGGATATGCTTTTTAAGTCCCCCTTAGCTTGGTATATTTGTAGAGTAATTGAAGAATAATTAGAGTACGCAATTCTAATATTTAATTATTAGAGACAAGGCAAGTAAACAGATTACTTGTATTAAACTCACAAGACATTACACTAACTCTCATACAAAGAAATCACACAAATTTAGGAAAGAACACTCTTTCTTACTTCCTAGAGGCAAGCTACAGAACACTCATTAAATTCTCACACACTTTGCACTCAAGAATATACTTAAGTCAGCTAATTTTTTGCTTGATCTCACTTAGGAACTTTTGCTGCTTCTACTTCTTGATGTTGTAATGGAAGAATATAACATCTCTTTATAGTGAAATCAAATGCTAGGAACCACACAATTTAAAAACTAAAGAAAATGCACAACCACACACTTTAATGTAAGCTTGGTCATTTGAACATAGAACTGACTCGATCGAATAGCCAACCCTAACCGAATTTTGGGTGTTCAGGTCGGTTATTGTAATAAGAGGGAGACTGTTCAATTCTGAATGTGAAAAATCAACCCATGTTTGGTTTTTGTTCAGTTATAGGTCTCTAGACTCGAGAACCGAACTGAACGCTGATATCCTATATTTATTTTCTTTTTTTATACATCAGATTTATGCATTGCCCTCAAGGGTTATTCAAATTTTGAATAACCTTTAAATAACCCTCAAGGGTACATGCATAAATTCACAATTTAGCCTTTATTGTTTGTAAAGCCAAACCCTACCCCCTCTTCATTTTCATTTTTCATTTTTTTTCTTTACTGCACCCCACCCCTTTTTTGAGCTCCCATATTGCTAACTCAAGGGTCCACCCCTACTTTAATGAATCACATATTACCAACTCCACCAAGCACTATAACCACGCGTTTTTCACCTACTACTTGCACTTGAGGAGTTGCACATAATTGAGATAAGACTTGGACTTGGGCTTTGTTGGGCTTCAAACCAATTGCTAAGTTGGTGTTGGGCTTACAATATTTCCCTATTCTTTTTTAATATAATTTTGCTCATTACGTCTAGTTTATATATAAAAAGAAAAATAAGAAGCTATTAACTCCTCATGTATACTAATTATAATTTTGCTCAAAAAAGTAAGTCACTCTATCTTTGGACAATTATTAGAATGTCAAAATCCTTAAATATTAATTGAGTAATTCTATATATCTGATTTTGTATTAGATCTTTAATCTCAACTCATGATGAATGATTTGTTTATTAACAATTATTTATATCACTTGAAAAAATATATACAATAATGAATTAACTTAACACACCATAAGTTAGGACACAAAAAGTGCGATGTCTAGCATTATTGATTATACTTTTATTACGTTACCATTTTCTTTTATCAATTTGTAAACTTAATTAAAAAGAAGCTCCTAAAGATCAATATATAGTAAAATTAGATGCAGCTGCATGTAAATTTTAATACATACACACACACACACATACATTCAATTGCCTACATATATTTCCTTTCATCCTATATAATTAAGTGATCAATCTGAAGTCTGAACTTCAATCCATCTATCAATTTTTGGACAAAAAGTGGGATGTCTAGCATTATTGATTATAATTTAATTACGTTACCATTTTCTTTTATCAATTTGTGAACTTAATTAAAACAAAGTTCATAAATGATTGACATATAGGAAAATTAGATGCAGCTGCATGTAAATTTTAATACATACATACATTCACATATTCAATTGCCAACATATATTTCCTTCAATCCTATATAATTAAATGATCAATTCAAAGTTTGAACTTCAATCCATCTTACAATTTTTGGATATTAGATTTATTCTCATTCTTACTTCGTGTATAAATGTGGAACAGTTTGGAAGGCAAAACATAACATTGTTAGAAGAGTTGTGCGATTGTGTCAAGCCAGTTTCCTACACTGAGTGCACTTATATTGTCCAAGATAGAGAGCCAATTGATGAAATGCTCTTTTTGGTGCAAGGCAAGTTAAAAACCTACTCCTTTAGAAGTGTCAACATTGGCTCCACAAGCAATGTTCATCATAGAAGCATCATTAATATTCTCAAAGAAGGTGAATACTATGGAAAAGAACTTGTTGCTTGGTTTCAGGTTGACCCCTATTCATGTGACCTCCCTATCTCAACCAAAAGCGTTCAAACATATACAAAAGTTGATGGCTTTTCTCTTTCGGCCGATGACTTAAAAATTATACTAATTAAGCATCACAAAGTTGTTTTCATACAAGCATATTGGCGTTTCATAATGAAGAAGAAGCATCGGACAGTCGAGAGCCAAACTTCTACTTAGGACCAAACGCCACTAACAGAGTCTAAGCTGCAACTGTCCTTGGAGATCAGTGTTTAACAACCATAGATTAGTTAGATCTATTGTGATTATTTTGACACTCTCTCTCAACCCTTTTCGTCCTTAGAACAACAAGCACCCCCCAACACAAACAACACTCGTGTCTTTCTGTCATCCCGATCTTCTTGGCTTCAACACACTCATGTCTTCTTGGTTCATGCTTATCAGCTTGCAGGATCTTGAGTAACGACATAGTTTTTTTTTTTAATTCGTCTTAGGTTACAGTTCAGTTGTGTTGCTATTTGTTGCCAGTTTCATTGTAGGAATTTTCTGTTGTATACGAACTGTATGGTTTGGTTTGGTTTGCTAGTGATGTATGATTGAAGGAATTGGTGATTTATGTTTTTAGAGATAATTGGACGTTAGTAGTTGCAATGTAATGATTGGATTTATTTTGCTTCAATGGCGTTATAGGTTGTAGTTGAGTATGTAATATGATTTTGTTTCGAATTGTGAAATGAGTTGGGATTTTATGTCATGTATGTTGAAAATATTTTGTGACAAAGATAGAGGTTTGTGGGGAAGAAGTATTGGTGGATTACTATGTGATAGATTGGTTTGCTAGTGATGTTTGATTGAAGGAAATGATATGTTTGTTAGAGCTAATTGGATGTTAGCATTTGTAATGTAACAGTGTGAATATATTGTACTTCTATGGAGCAATAGTTTGTAGTTGAGTATGTGAGATTTAGTTTTGAATTTTAAATTGAGTTACGATGAATGTTATGTATGTTAAAATATTTGGTGTCAAAAATGTTAATTTGTAGGAAAGTAATATTGGTGGATTGCTATGCGATAGATTGCTTTGCTAGTGCTATATGATAGAAGGAAGTAGTGATTTGGTTTTTAGAGCTAATTGGATGTTAGTAGTTGCAAGGTAACAGTTTATAAGAAGATAAGTAAAAAGATGAGGACACACAGTATGGTGTTTATGGAAGGATGTTGGCTTTGGTTGCCCACGCCTTGGCTGAGGTACTTGAACATCGAATGTTGTAAGTATGGCAACCTAGTGGTGAGACTCTGTGTGTGTGAGTCTGTAAGCTTGTGAATATGGCATTTGCAAGGTGAAATCCATCATGTTGTAAAGCCAGATCCATACCACTATATTCTTTTTAGAAAAAATTCAAAGTAAAAATTCAGGGTAAAATCCATCACATTGTAAGTTAATTCAATTTTGTAAAGCTTGGCATTGTCTTACTAGATTAATAACTTAGAATTTGCAATCGCGCTTGAAACATAATAAAAATTAGATCCTTGGAACTCAATATGATGTGACCGATGTTTACTTATTTTCATCCTTCTTATGTTATTATTGACAAAGGTAAGACAATATATATGTTCCAATCAATCTTCATACATACAATGCCTCATGAAAATTGAAAATCTTGAATTGCTTAAAAATGAAAATGTTACTTGCTATAGGAGAAGATTTTGACCTAAAGGAGCCAATGTATTCTTTTTGGTAAAAATTGAAAGTGAAAAATATAATGATACCTCGTGTCCTTTTTGATAAATTTATAATTTAAAAGAGCTTTAAGAAGTAATACAACTAAACTGTCTACAATTTAAAAGTGTTTTTTTAATTGATAACCAAACAATCACCTACTTCTTTTTAAAAGCTCTATTTGTAAAAGATCTACTTCCAAAAGATCTATTTAAAGATCACTTCCAAAAGATCTATTTAGAGATCATAAAACCTATCTTATACAATCTCAAAAACCATTTTAGCATAATTACATGACCATAATATACTAGATGCCTTAAAAATAAGAATTCAAATATCTCATCTTATCTAAAAAGTCATAAAAAACACAATCTAAATGTCTCATGCAATCTAAAAAAGTCATAAAAACATAAGAAAATGTCCACATAATCACATGCCAAGTGGCAACTAAAAAGGAAAAATTCAAAGTCCAAAGTCCAAACAACTAGAATGAACAACTAAAGTTAAGTAAGTAAAGTGCCTAAAGATTTGAAGGATTCAACCACTCTTCATCTTTGTAAAAGTCTTCCACAACTTGTTCATGATCAGACTCAAACTCTAAATCAATGTTCTCCTTCTTCTCCTCCTTTTAGAATCAAAATCATCTTAATTAAGTTGTCTCATTTGCCCCGCATTGGGCTCTATTTCATCATCATCATTACCGCCCACAACAAGCGATCCTTGTGCATCATTAGTATCACCTTCAATTGCTAGTAGCACATCAATATTCTTCTCATTTGGCCTTTTCTTCTTGCTCATTAATTTTGAATTAAATTGCACATAGATTAGATTGTTTAATCGACTCATATGTAGTTTATCGTTTTCTTCATATGTATTTACATAAGGTTTAAAAATTAAAATTAAATCAATCAATAAACAATTAAAATCTAAAATATTAAAAATAAGTTATGGATATTGCACTTACCCCTTCAAAAGTGCTCCAATTTCTTTCACACCTGGATAAACTAGTGGTCAACTAAAGAATGCAAGTCTTTGCAAGTGAGGTGTCTAGCCTCCATAATTGTTCCACTGTTCAACTACACCATGAAAAATAATCAAATATAGAATCAGTTAAAACTAAAAGTAATTAGTAAACAAGTAAAACAACTAAAAGTAATTTATATGATTTAGAATGTTTAATCTTTTATTTGGATTTTTTAGACTAGTTTTCACATTCTTTAGCGGCCAATGATTTCTCAAGATTACCCTTCCTACTTCTATACAATACTATTTCATCAATGACAATTAGATCTTGAAGGGCAATATCATTGGGATATAAAACCTCCGCACAAGCAATTACTGCATCCACCAAAATAGTTTCGCGGCCATTGCTTGGATCCTTAAAGAGATAATAAGGTTTAATTGAAAGACTATCCCATGCAATGGAAAACCTAGCCGATCTTTCATTCTTTTATCAATTATTTCAATGATTGGCCAATAATTATTTTCACTATTAGTCAAGGTCTCTCTAATATCTTGTTTAGCCCTTCTTAGTTCTCCATATAGCTAGGGTTGATGACGTTCGATTGACATCCACTAGTCTCGACATTTTCACCAAGAGTCCAAAAACTTTCAAGCATCATGTTACACCATTCTAAAACCCAAACTTATAACAATTGAGTGGTCTGATTTCCCATTAGCAATTTTTAAGAATTTGCATTTCTCTCATTCCTCACTACTAAACATTGTCTTTAAAGTATTTTTTACTCCAGTAAGCTTTGTAAAGTAAAGAAAGTGGATGCAAATCTAGTTTTTCCCAACCTCACTATGTCATTCTTCTTTGTAAAGGATCTTATGCTTATCATTGTCAAAGTCTTTTGATGAACACAAGGTTCATAAATACGTGGTATGGTATGGGCACTTGACTGTGGTATAGTATGGTGCAGTCGGTATGCATTATATAAACGTATGTATAGTAAATGGTTAAAAAAAAAAAAGTGAAAACGCTAATTTTTTAATAATTATTTTTTAAAAACATTATTTACTGACATTCACTACAAGAAAACAGTTCATCCATACCGGGCAATGCCCGGTATGGATGTGTATCAATACCGGGCAACCCGTCCGGTATGGATGTCGCCGGTATTAATACTAGCGCTATCCATGCCGGGCGGGTGCCCGGCATGGATAAATATTATCCATGCCTAGCAGCCACCCGGCATTAAAAGAATTTATCCATGCCGGCCACGCACCCAGCATGGATAAATATTATCCATACCGGGCACCCGCCCGATATTGATGATATTTATCCATCCCGGGCGTCCGCCCGGCATGGATAATCAATTTGCCCCATAATATCCATACCGGGCAAATGCCGGGTATGGATATTATTATCCATACCGGTCACCCGCCCGGTATGGAAAAGATTTTAATTATAATTTTTTTTTGGTTAAAATATATATAATTTATTATTGAAATTAAAACTATATATTCCAAAAACCCTTAAACCAAATTTCAACATACATTTAAAATGTATTTATATATATATATATTACTTAAAGTTAACTTACGTCATTTAAGATTACCATATATATGATAATAATACAATCCTAACATACAATATATTTTATTGGCCAAGCAATAAATGAGTGTAATGCATGCTCTAAAGTTTGTAGCTTGTTGGTAGGTCGAGGTAGCGGAATACTAACTATTACTTTCTTCACAGAAACTTGCCAATAATCTGGACCAAGCTCTTCGTGATGAACTTGATCATAAGGGTCCTTGGAATCAATTTCTGCTTCCGCCACCACTGTTCCTATACCAAACCAGTCCAATAACTTGCAATGATTTCCACTCGATCCACAAGCTTGACTTGTAGAACCCCTCAATTTGGACTACATTTGCATAAAAATTTAAATAATTACACCTATAAAAATATATTATGGAAATACATTTATATATTAAATTAAGTTGAAAGAATAAATCATAGAAATTTAATGAATATTTACCTTTGTTGAAGATTCAGTACATGCAACACTCTTACTAGATCCCATCGAATTTGAGCCACTTGAATATTGTGTCTACGAAAAAAATCAATAATATGGTTGTGAGGGAACATAAATCAGGGGGAAAACAATATTAAATACCCAAATTCGACAACTTATAAATAACAAACTCAATATATTAAACAATATATATATATATATATAAACTCAATCAATTTTATAAAAATTTTAACAGAATCTCCCCTGTTTTGTTAACTTACCAAAAATTTAATTTCCCTGCCAATTAAAATATTTTCACATTCGATCCAATCAAAGCAATGTCTCTCCATAAATAAATAGACATATATGACAACATATATAAGTAACAAACTCAATATATAAAACAATGTATATAAACTCAATCAATTTTACAAAAAATAAATAACAAACTCAATATATTAAACAATATATATATAAACTCAATCAATTTTATAAAAATTTTGACAGAATCTCCCCTGTGTTTTTAACTTACCAAAAATTTAATGCCCCTGCAAATTTTTATACTTTCACAATCAATCCAACAAAACAATGTCTCTCCATAAATAAATAGGCATATATGACAACATATAAGTAACAAACTAAATATATAAAACACTGTATATAAACTCAATCAATTTTACCGGCACTTTTGACAGAATATCTCATGTTTTTCAAAATTACTAAAAATTTAATTTCCCTGCAAATTAAAACACTTTTACATTTGATCCAACCAAAACAACGTCTCTCTGTAAATAAATACGCAAACAATATATATATATATATACACAAACACATATAGCAAAAAATAACAAAATATACTTACACCACTTATGTAAAAACATGGATATGGAAAAAAAATATATATATATACATATTAACGACCAAAAAAGAAGAAGTAAACAAATTTTAAATGGGTACGTGTTATTTACCGGCTGTACGGGAGGCATACATGCTAGTATTTGAGTTTGATCTACATTCGGCAAATGAGTCATAAGCAAATTTGTCAAATTAGTCACTGTTTGCTTCAGAGCTGCCATCTCAGAATCAACATGTTGTTGGTATTGTGCAAAGTTTTGTCTACCAATCACAGATCCACATACAGCAGATGATGTTGCACCATGACCCATTCCTCGAACTCAACCTCGATGCTACGGACCTAAAACTTGAGCGATAGCATCATCTCCAAGTGAAGATTGGAATTCTTGATGTAGTGTCCCAATTTGCTCCTACATATGATGTTATATGACATTAATATTAAAAAAGCTATATACAAGTAATATAATTAACATAATAATTGAATAAATGAACATAGCATACAATTTTTTTAGCAGCGTCTTCATTCACTGCCCTTCCATCTTTGTGCATGTGACTGGCTATCCATATTTCAACTCTATCAACTTCGGGATCTTTATTTTCAGCCACTTTTTTGGCTTTCTAATATTCATATACAAACAAACAAATATACATATTTGAAGAATTTTTATTTCTAAAATTGTTAGAGAATAACACATTTATGAAATCATGTGTATTTTTTGAGCTTAAGAAATAATAAAAAAGAATGAAACAATAATTTATTTAATTCTTACCAAATCTTCTCATAAGCGTGTCATCCCTATACGACCTGTTGTATGTGGAGTAACATTTTTTTTTTACAACTCAGAAAAATGCTTACTAGTAGCCTAAAAAATTATAAATTCAGTCAGAATCCATTACAGATTTACATGGCAGCTTAAAAATATTTGAATGTATAATTACCTCAAATTCTGAAGACAATCAATGATTCACAAATGCAATCCAATCCTGTTCACTAACGTTTGGTGGTTTTAGCATTCGTATCTTCTTTGTGCATCGGGACTAGGAGGAATGTCTCTAATTTGTTTTGTGATCTTGCCTTTATAGTGTCTCCAACACTCATTCATTGCTTTTAATGTTTGAACTTTCATGGAATTATTAACACCAAATCGTAACTGCAGTTTGTAAGTTACAATTAAATAATTATTCAACATTAATATTTTGAATAAATGAAACCAATAACGCAATATAAACATACTTTTACATTCTCCCACACTGTATCTTTTAATGATTGTGGTATTTTATCCCAACTCATATAGGTTATGGGTATCATTTGAGCTGCAAGTGCTCCATAACCTGAACTGTAGATCACTGAATTTTGTCCAATTGGCTGTCCTACTTCATTAATTTGTATCCCTGTAGCTTTCACCTTAGACATTTTTTCATAGTCCAAACGGTTTGGACCTCGTCCTTTTCTTTTCTTTTCTCCACTTGAACCATCTGAAGACTTACCGGTCGATGTTCCTTCCGTCGGCATCTGAAATATTATAGAAATATCATATATATTAGTAGCCAATACATAAATAATAAATTCAATATATACAACAATATATATAAACTCAAGCTAGTTTATGAAAATTTTGACAGAGTTTTTCCTGTTTTATGAACTTACCACAAATTTGGTTCACCTGCCATTGAAATACAACATAATTTCACAACAGATCCAACCACTTTAGAGACTTTGTTTCTCTATAAATACATACACAAACAATACATATACACATACACATTGCCAAAAATATCAAACAATGATTCATTCATTACAAATTAATGTTAAATGTTTACAACCAATTCTTCGCAATCTATCCGAGCATAATCCTCACTTTCATCTACACTAGAATCAAGTTCAGATACATCTAATGGGGTAGTTGACATATAAGCATGCTCATCAAACTTCTCTAGATCATGAAAACCTCTTGGAGGTGCTTTAAGGACAACATACCAATTAGATGTATCATTTTCCCTAGAATAAAACACTTGTGTTGCTTGTGAAGCTAAAATGAAAGGATCTCTATCCCATTTATTTACACGTGGGCTAAAATTAACTAGTGTGAACCCATCTATAATTCTAATATCACTTCCACTACTCATCCAATCACATTTGAACAATGGAACACGAAATGCTGAGAAATCCAACAAAAGTATTTCCCTTAAAACTCCATAGTAAATCATCTTCTTGATCACTTGAGTGTCATCTCTTTCATTACAAACAGTTTCTGCTTCAAGGGAAACACCACTATCTTGTGTAGTTTTCTCACTATCTTTTGTACAGTATCGTTTCCCATTCACAACATAACTTGAATAAGTAGTGACTTGCATACTTGGTCCAAGTGCAAGGAATTTTAGAGTTTGAGGCATATCCATGCTATTGGATTGACTGAGAACCTGTTTTGAGTCACTACGATTTATATTATCAAGGATAAAAAAGTAAAGTAAATAGATCATTTTATAGAACTTATAGGGTAGTGAATATACCTTATTTCTGAACCATGTTACAAATTCTTTAGTATGTCTCCTTTGCAACAAAATAGGTCTACTTAAAAGATTGGGATCTAATTGTTGAAGCTCTTCCAAGTGCATGCTAAGAAAACATTTATAAAAATAGAAACAAGAAGACTAAATAAGTATCATGTTAATAATTTTACTAATATTTAAACTCTATTCATCACCTAAAATAAAACACTTACTTAATGTATGGTTGTACTAATGCACTATTTAAAAGTATATACATATGTGCAATCTGTAGCATGTCAGCAGAAATCGTCTTTAACGTTGATGCAGATGTTGGATGTCCTTCAACTACATTTTGAAACACAAAATCTTCATTTCTATTATGCTTCTCACCAACATCTACTGCTTGTGGTATATACCTACTACAAAATTGCATGCATTCATCGGCTAAATAGCATTCTGCTATGCAACCCTCTGGTCATGCACGATTTCTTACATATCCTTTTAACACCTTTATAAATCTATAAAATGAATATATAAAGGTAAATAAAATTTGATTATATCATTAATCTTAATTCATATATGAAGAATAGTGTAGGGTTAACCTTTCAAAAGGGTACATCCAACGATATTGAACCGGTCCACAAAAACGAGCTTCTCTTGTTAGATGAATTGTAAGATGTACCATTATGTCAAAGAAAGAATGAGGGAAATAACGTTCAAGCAGACACATAGTAACTGCAACATCATCTTCCAATGCATCTAGCTTATCTTGATCTAACACTCTTTGGCATATTTCATTAAAAAATGTACACAACCGAAATATGGCAATTCTTGGGCCTTTAGGCAAAAGACCCCGTATTGCTACTGATAATAAATGTTGCATCAATACATGATAGTCATGAGACTTAAGCCCAACTATCTTGCATTCATTCAACGAGATGCAATTAGAGATATTTGAAGCATAACCATTTGGCATTTTTAAATTTAACAACCTCTTAAGAAATTGTTGTTTTTCTACCTTTGAAAGAGTGTGTGGTGCTGCAGGCAAATACAATTTATTTCCATCCTCTTTCACATGAAGATCATTCCAGATCCCAATGTCTTCCAAATCTCTACGAGAATTGACACCATCCTTGGTTTTCCCATTGATGTCCAACAACGTGCCAACAAGACTTTCACCAATATTTTTTTCAATGTGCATCACATCTAAATTATGACGCAAAACCAAATCCTACAAAAATTGATGATGATATATTCTTATTTACACAGTTAAAAATAATAGAATAACTTAATTTTTTATTACTTTGAATTGAAAATCTTACCTCCCAATAGGGAAGATCAAAGAATATTGATCTTTTTTTCCATATAGGATGACATTTTCTCTTCCTTTTTCCATTTACGTTTTTCCCCTAATCATTTTCAACTCCTGCACATGCACTTCTCACTTGTTTACCATCAAGAATCTCCGAATGATCGCCCATTTCTTCTTTCCCATTAAACCACGATTTTTTCTTGCGAAAGACATGATTCTTTGGAAGAAATCGCCTGATGACCCATATACACATTTTTATTACTATATTTTAATCTTTGTGAACATATGTTTAACCCACAAACAGGACAAGCATATTCACCTTTCACACAACATCCTGCTAAGTTTCCATAAGCAGGAAAATTTATAGTCCACATTAAAATAGCCTTTAAGTTGAAGGCGGACTTAGTAGATGAATCATATACTTGTGCTCCTGAGTGCCATAATTCATTCAAATCTTCAATTAATGGCTGTAAATATACATCAATATCATTCCCCGGTTGTTTTTTTCCTGGAATTAGTAGCGTTAGCATTAAATTTTCCTTCGACATACACATCCATGGGGGTAGATTGTAAGTAACTAACACCACCGGCCAACAACTATAGGATGTGCTTAGGTTGCTATAAGGATTAAATCCATCTGTAGCTAAACCTAACCTCAAATTGCGTGGCTCTGAAGCAAAAGATGGCCACATCCTATCTATAGTCTTCCATGCTTCTGAATCAACGGGATGACGCATCTTTCTATCTTGGCTTGTATGAGTGGAATGCCATTTCAAATTGTTAGCCATTTCAGTTGATGTAAACATTCTTCTAAACCGCCTAATGATTGGAAAGTATCGAAGTACTTTGGCCGGTACTCCTTTATGAATCTTTTTACTAACTTTGTTTACTTTCCATCTAGAAGTCCCACATTACGGACATTCTTCATAATGCTCAAATTCTTTTCTAAACAAACAACAATCATTGATGCATGCATGAATTTTTTCATACCCTAAATCAAACACTTTCAACAATTTTTTTGTTGAGTACAATGATTCTGGTAGAACATTATCTGATGGCAACATGTCTCGAATGATGTTAAGAAGTTCATCGAACCCTTTATCAGATAGACCATACGTAGCTTTATGTTTATATAAAACTACAATAGCCGATAACTTAGTGTACTTGGAACAACCTTCATACAAAGGAGTTTAACATCTTCCAACTTATCAATGATGTCTTCGCCTCTTACTTCAATATCAGGTTCAACATTACAATCATTTTCAAGGTTTGCATCCCTATACATTCTAAATGCATTGGAAATATTTTCAATGGGTGTGGAAGTTTTTAGGGATTCCCCATGCATGAACCAAGTTGTATATTGAGAATCCATCCCATTAATGACTAAATGCTCATACATTATCTTAGTGTGATGATACCTCCCATTTAGACATTTTACACAAGGGCAAAGGATGAAGCCAGGATTTATTGAATGTTTGTTCGCAGCTTCAACAAAGTGTTTGGCTCCCTCCGTATATTCTTTCGATACTCTAAAAGTTTACAAATGAAATATACAATATATTAAAAACATTGAAAGTTTAAATTTTATATCCTTATAGATTGAGTTTAGAATATTAACCTTGAAAATCTTAACCACTCCTTATCCTTTTGAAAACATATAACACTAAAAAAACAAACCATGCAATAATATAGTGTTAAACTACAATAAAATTATTAAACTTTGAATTAAAATATATATATATATCATATTCACATACACATTCACTAAATCTACATATATTACAATAATCTAATATATTACAGTAATATATTATAATTTTTTTTTTAAAATTAACTTTCTTGACAAATTATATAATCATCACTTAACTAAAATATAAAAGTTCATAACTAAATTAGAAAAAGAAAACTATTTTTTCGTTAGCATAGATTAATTATATTAATTTACTTGTAGGACTATAATTAAATTTAACTTAACTTGTGATTTGATTATTATTCAATACAATCTTATATCAATTATCAAACATAAAATAAGTACTGAGAGGTATGTAATGATGGGAACAAAAAAAATTACTTATTGAGACAATTACGTAGATTACATCTCATGATCCACCGTCTTATCACTTAGATAGATGAGTTTTAGGGTAATTTTTAATTAATTGTAATTAAATACTACATAAAAAAATATTTTATATAATAGATTGTACACCCATGAATGTACATTTAATTGGATGAATAATCACATTTCTCAATAACGGTAAGATCTTCTATTTAAATCCATTTACTTTTTATATATTTCTTGTTTTTTAAACCTATGTTTTACATATTTCATTTGAAGTAATATATATATATATATGTGATATTATTATAATTTTAGTTTAATGATTTAGTAATATTCGTTTATTTAACAGAAGTCAATTAATTATTTATTTAAGTTTAACTTAAATTTTAAGAGATAGACAAGTTAAATATCAAAAATTAGAATATTAAATTGAATAATACATAATTAAATCTTAAAATACAAGTATGTTGATTTAACTTTGGTTTCCTAATTATGTTTGAAGGGTAGTTGTGTGTAAACATATGAGGTTGTGTTTTCTTGACTCTGCAAGAATTGTTGTCTAATAGAAGATTTTTTGGTCAGTAAATCCTTTCATTTGCTTCTATTAACAAATATTTGCACTCATCTTTTATCTAAATTAGCAATTTAGACTATTATTGTTGGAATAAATAAAAACAAAGACTACAAGAAGTTAGTTATGTACAACATAGGTTTAATATTCAAAAGAGTATTAGTCATGCACCAACAAAACATCCACTTAAATTCAATCTGTCAGGTACAGAATACATGATGAGGAGAATAACATTAATCATATACTTTAATCATATACCAACAAAAATCAGACAAACAGCTCCATCATATACTAACAAAAATCAGACAAACAGCTAATCCATACATAGACCAACAAAAATCAGACAAACAGCTCAATCATATACCAACAAAACAACAAAAACCCAAGATAAAGAAAAGAGAAAGAGAGACAACATATGGACATACCAGCTAGCCTTGTAAAAACGAAAAGCAAACCGCGCGCTATTAGATTGGGTATGGTAATGACGATGCTCGATAGTGGCTGCAATAGAAAAATATAAGTGTCAAAATGAAAAGAAAAGGAAGAACTGATGCAATGTGGGAGGGTGGACTGGTTCGGCGCCGGCGCCGGCCCCGAAACCAGTCCGACCGACGGTCGTGGCCGGAATCACTCCGGCCAGTCGCGCAGACCAAACAACAAGAATCAGAAGAGAAGAAGAAGAAGAAGAAAATGAGAATGAGAAGAAGATCGAAGAAGAAGAAATGGAGACCACCGCGCCGGCGGTCGGAACCAGTCCGATCGGCTGTCGCGCTGTCGGACTTGTTCCGGTCGGTCCCGCGACCTAGAAGAAGAAGAAGAAGAAAAAGAAAAGAAGAAGAAGAATAGAAGAAGAAGAAAAAGAAGAAGAGAGGAAGAAGAAGAAGAGAAGAAGAAATGGAGGAAAGGGAAGACTCACCGGCACTAGATCGGCGAACGGCGGCGAACGGCGAGGTGAACGGCGAGCTTGCCGAGCCGTGACCGGTCGATGATGGGCGAGATCTGTCGGTGGTAGCTACAGTTGGGAGAGAGGAGATGTGAGAGAAAGAGAGAGAGAGAGAGAAGAAAATGAAAATGGGAGGGGGGAAATACGCTGGGTGTGTTAAAACACCTAGCTTTTCCATACCGGGCGCTGTGCGCCCGGTATGGAAAAGGTCCCCCCCCCCCCCCAAACGGCACAAAAAAAACGGCTAAAAAATTTAATATCCTTATCGGGCGGGTAACCCGCCCGGTAAGGATAATCCATGTTCCTTACCGGGCGCGACTCGCCCAGTAAGGAACTCGGATTATCCTTACCGGGTGGATTTCGCCCGGTAAGAATAATAGTATATCCATACCGGGCGGGTAACCCGCCCGGTATGGTTAAAAAAAGAAAAAAAAATTATAAATTTACCCGCCCGATATGGTTAAAAAAAGAAAAAAAATTATAAATTTAAAACTATTATCCATACCGGTCGGGTACCCGACCGGTATGGATAATGAAGTTATCATTACCGGGCGCAACCCGCCCGGTAATGATAACTTTACTTCCATACCGGGCGTGACCCGCCCGATATGGCTAATGGATTATCCTTACCGGGCCAGACCCGCCCGGTAAGGATAATCCAATTTCAAAATTTTTTTAAAATAAAATATTATTATCCATACCGGGCGCTGAATGCCCGGTATAGAAAATTGATTATCCTTACCGGGTTTTACCCGCCCAGGTAAGGATAATCCAATTTCAAAATTTTTTTAAATAAAATATTATTATCCATACCGGGCTTTTAATGCCCGGTATTGATACTTCAGTATACTTTTTTATTTTTTTTTAAATTTGTTTTATATTAAATAAATATATTTTTTTATTTTACTTAACTTTTTTTAATTTTTTAATGTTTAGGTGTTTCTCTTTACAACCTGGAGTGTAGTCACAAAAAAAAAATAAAAATAAAAACATTTAACTTTATTTCTCTCTCTTTTTTCCACTTCTCTCCAATCACTTCTCTCTCACCCATTTCTCTTCTTCTTCTCCTCCTCTCTAATTACTTCTCACTCACCTACCAAAAAATGGAAGCTAGACCTACCGAAAAGCTTTTACCGTGTCGAAAATGAAAGCTAGACCTACCAGTAAGGAGAGAGAGTGAGAGAGGTGCAGTTGATTGGGAGGTTTGAGAAGTTTTAGGGTTGTTTGCCTTTTATACTCATTTTTTTCCTTCCCTTTTTTTTTTAATGAAACTTGACCCATCTGTATAATTGCATATATGCCCGCATCCATAACATATATAGTCATACACCGGTACGCATTATACGATCAAAAATCCATATGGCTAAAATACGATCATATATATGTGTTTTGTTACCAATACGAACGTACCACTGTATATACAATTGTATTTATGAACTATGGATGAACATAAATGAAAATTGTCAAACACTTGCTTGCTTAATTACTTTTTCGAACCTTGGAAGTTTGCCAAAACTTTTAAGCATGAGGTTGATGGAGTGAGTAGCATATAAGATCTAAAATATGATTAGTTTTCTCATTCAAAATCCTAGCTATAGCTATATTGTTGCTGGCATTGGCGGTTAGTACTTTAACAAAATTTTAAGGTCTGATTTGTTCAATACATTTATCTACATACTCAAAAATGTGTTCAGCAGTAAGTGCCACATCAAAAGACTCCTTGGAAGAAAGGAAAATAGTTCACTCCTTGTAATTCATGCACAAATTCATGATGCACCTCTTTTTCTTGCTTTTTCAACAACTTTTTAGCATTAAATGGAATGTCACTTTCATACAGCCAATTAGCCACCTATTCATGCACCCATGTGGTTTTCTCTTTAAAAAGTGCTTTATCAATGTTTTTTTGTCACATTGTCTTGCTTTTACCTAGTGAAGACTCCGAATTAATCCATCTTGCAAACCTATCCATGGGGCCAAAAGGATAGGGCTCTTTCCCTACCCATGTTAAGGAATGTTAAGTTAATCAATGACTATTGAGGAATGTCAAATCAACCAATCAATTAGTCAGGTCAACTAATCAATCAAATCAATCAATCAATTAAATTAGTTCTTTAGTTTTCATGCATATAATATATTATTCTCTTGACTTGTATAGATTATTTTCTTGTGTCTTTTGTATTCCTCATTAGCCTATAAATAGGTTTTATTTTGTAAGGTGTAAAACATAGTAAAATACATAATATTCTTCAATATTCTTCTATACTTTATCATGGTATCAGAGCAACCACAGGTTTTGAACCTTTTTTTTTTTTCTTCTCACATCCAAAAAATTGCCCATCTTTTTCTAGTCGATAGTCATGGTAGGAAAGGATGAAACTCAAAACTCAGCCAAAACTGAGGCCAATACGTTCAATAATCCAAATGATCCCCTTTACATTCATTATTTCGATCAACCTAGACTTGTACCTTGTCACACAGTTGCTAAATGGAGAAAATTACAGCACTCGGAGCCGTGTTATGCTCATGAATCTCAACATCAAGAATAACGAAGGTTTTGTCAATGACACCATCAAACAACCACCGGAGACTTCCATCACAAAACTCCTACAAGGAACCATTGACTTGTATGTATGTATATATATAAATATATATGTTTTTATACTGCTACCATTCTTTTCCCCAAAACCAAACTTCTAATCATTATCTATAAATATATATATGTATATTCTTGCATTAACAATCCCAACATAGAGTGCTATTATTTAAAACATATATACATATATATATATGTTTGACATAAATTAAGAAGTAGTTATAAACCTTTTTTTTTTTTTTTTGTTTTTGCAAAAGATGTTTTAGTGGTTAGCTACAAATTCAAGCTCAATAATCGACAATATGTGTCATTATTTAGTCATATATATTTGGTGGCATTAACATAAACACAATTTATAATTAAGTATTTATTCTTCAAATTTTTTCTAAAAGCACTCATAGAAAACATGAAAGACACCATAATGAATTTTTCTTCATGCTTCCATTACAACAACAATAAATCAATGAAGAAAAAAATTTCTCAATGATTTAACATGAGTTGGCTTTGATACCACGTGTTGAAAAAAAAACTTAATATGTGAAAACCAACGCTAAAATCCAAAATCTCATATCAAATAGTCAATAACTATTACAGAGAAGACATATCTGAATCCATATTGACAAATTAGAGAAGGATGGAGTCTTCCATAATAAAATCACTTTAAGATGCTCGATGGTGTTCTTCTTGAATAGGGAAGGAGAATGAGAGCAAAGATTTTACGTTTATTGATTTGATTTGGGAACCATAACCTTATAATATTCTTTTACTTTACTAATTCAAATTAAGTTTTCATTAACCCTAATTTCATTAGTATTGAGTTTCTACACACTAAAGCTCATACCCAATAGATATCTTTAGAGCCCAATTAATAGATTATTTATCTGACTCTATTAAAATAGATAGTCTATAATATAATTTTTATTTAATATGTAAGCCTACAATAAGAAATTATAAAAAATCCCAACATGCACTACTATGTCCTTTGATAGATTCATCTCCCTTCAAATAATCATTAACTTCAAGAACTACTAAACTTGCAAGAGGCTTCACAAAGTGATTTAGGGCAACATCTTTTTTCACTTGAACTATCTACCCTATTTTTGCCTCAATTGGGATGTCATCTAGCCCTAAGTCTTACTATGCTTAGCAATCCTTCTTCCTTGAGTTCATCTATCACAGCGATCCATTCCTCGTTCAATTCGATTAAGAATTTTGCAATTCTTAATTGTCTTTCTTTAAACATTTCGAACCATTTGGCCAACATGTTTCTAAACAATTTTTTTTTCCTTTAAACTTCCAACAAAATTTTCTAATGTATTATCGTTGAAATCTCTTAACGAAAGCACCAAATTGTTGAGAGCCTAAGTTTAAATCCAACAACAAGCCAAATTTCACGCCTAAAAACATACCTCAAATAAGATAAATTGCGAATTAATTTACTCATAGAATGAGCAAATTAAGTCTCTAGAGTTAAGCCAATAGAATTGATTTAGCTTTATCTGGAATCAAATCACATAATGACTTGAATTCGAGCCCAAGCAATCCTACATAAAACTACCCAAAAAAGTCGAAGATAACAAGATAATTAACAAGCAAACCTTGCAAGATTTTATTAATTCTCAAAAGCCAAAACCATAAATACAACCCTAAGCTGACATGGCTATTTATAGCCTCCACTCTTAATCTAAAATTAACATGATACAACTAATTTTAATTATCTAAAAATTAATTAAAGATAATCCTAATCCTAAATTAACATGAAACTTAATAAAAAATAGTTACAATAAAAGATAATCTAAAACATGATAAATCGAAATTAATAAAAATCCTAAATTAATAGAAATCCTAGACTAAGTGAAACTCCAATTTGTTGAGGTTCTCTTCAAGCATTTATTGCAAACTAAGCTACAACTAAAAAGCAAAGAAGATAATCAAGAGAAAAGTCAGAATGGACAAGGTCGAGACAGTGGTAGAGGTCATGGACGTGGTAATCCTCAAGGATAAGGATGAGGAGGAAATTGCATTAAAAAAAGAAATGAAGATGGCGGTAACAATCAACATCCTAATTCATCACGAGGTAATGGAAGACAAAGTTACTGAAGGCCATATGGAAGACAAAATTATGATAAAAGGTGTGACAAAAGCCAAGTCGAATGTTATAATTGTCATAAGTTTGGCCATTATTCTTAGGAATGCATAAATGAAGTTAAAGAAAATGCCAATTGCATTAAGGAAGAGAACAAAAGTAATCAGCCTACCTTATTTTTGGCATGTAAAGTTGAAGAAACATGTGAAAGAAATATTTGGTATCTTGACAGTCGCACAAGTAATCATATGTGTGGGTGCAAATCGATGTTCATAGAGCTTGATGAATCTATAAACGATAATATTAACTTTGGTAAAGCAACAAAAATTTCGATGAAGGGGAAAGGTAATATTTTCATCCGCTTGAAAAATGGAAAGCATGAATTTATTTCTAAAGCTTATTATGTGCCAGATACGAAAAATAATATTTTGAACTTGGGACAACTTTTGAAGAAAGGCTATAACATTTCAATGAATAATTATAGTCTTTCAAGTCAAAGTACCAATGATGAAAAACCGAATGCTTTTATTACACATTCAAACTAACATTGCTAAATGTCCAAAATCTTGTTTGAAAGATTCATCATGAATTTGTCGTTTAAGGCTTGGGCATTTGAATTTTGCTGGCTTAAGATTGTTGGCAAAAAGAACATGTGATGGCTAATTTTTGAGCACGTGCTGAGTTCACAATATATACACAAGAAATACATGATCCATAAGTAGTAAAGTGATAAAGAAAGATATTGTTCCCACGAGGATTGTAGCCAACTCGTTGAATACTAAAATTATATCAAAACTAACTCATTCAAACTATTGAAAATGAGTGTTTGGAATTGCTAAAGTTAAAACTAAAATTAAGATTGGAAATTAAAGTTCTAAATCGATGGAGAAGGAGCTCTAGGGTCACAACTTCACTTAACCAATTCACTCAACCTAATTGTCTATCATTTTCACACTATCTTTACCTAGCCCTTAATCGAGTAATGCCTGAATTCTCCACACATTTCTTTCGATAGTCCAGTGGATATACTCAAGCTTACCTATATTCCTATGTAGATTAACTAAGTCAAGTTCATTAAGCTTAAATTACTTAATAATGATTGCACAAGCAACACAAATATATTCCTATCTTATGTTACTTATGTCACTTTAATTAGGATCTTCACGTATATATTTCTTTTCTAAGTTCAATATGATTACTAAATCTCCTAATTAGTAGCTAAATAATTTCGAAGCATTAATTAACCATAATTAAAGTGAAAGACAAGAAGTGAAGAAACATACATTAATGATATTAAAGGGGTTGAGTTACAAGGTTAAGTTACATTGTAACCCTAGACATGTAGATTAATTTATCATTACAAAAACGACAACTCATAGTATACATCAACAAATTTGAACCATAAAAAAAAAAAAAAAAAAAAAAAAAAAAAAAAAAAAAAATCTTATAGATTTGGTGAAAACTTTCTTCTTTTCAAAAGTGCCTCTTCTTACCTCTCAAGGTAAAGCTTCCTTCATCTAATTCTCCTTCATTGTTAAATGACGCATAATGTGAGTCAATCTTGGTCATTTTGCATAAAAATGGTGAAATATATGATGTATGAACTCTAAAGACTGCTCCTCTGGTTCAAGATTCTTTCTTTCAGTAATTAGAGGTGTATTTATAGCTCTCCCAAAGTTATGGCACGAACATAAATGTGAAAGGTCAAAAATACCCTTTGAAACTTCCTCTTGCATTGGCTTGGATGAAAACCCAAAGGAGCACAAATGAGGTTATGGGGCACACTCAGAAACGCGCTTAGCTGCCAAAAAGCACGTTTATAAGTGCATTGTGTAGGCTGAGGATGCACTCATATGCTCGTTATGTGCTAGGGAGGCAAACGCGACAGCGAGCTTTTGTAATTTGGTGTAGTAGGGGAGCGCACTTAGCTACGCGCGATGTGATAGGAAGGCACGCACAACAGTATGCTTTTGGTAGTGAGTGATGCTTAGCAGTGCACTGGTCTAGCGAGGCTATGTGCAGGTAGGTGCAAAACAGATAGTGTGTAGTGTTTAGAAGCACGCTGAGATGGCTGGAAGCGTGTTGGTGGGTGTGCTTTGGGCAAAAGCTACAACTAGTTGGTGTGCTTGGATGGCAACTGGTGTGCGGCTGAGCCTGAACCTAGGTTTGAAGACGCTCTAATCAAATTTTTTGCCTCAACTTGGTTTGATTATTTCAATTTCATCAAGCACACCATTTCTGATCTTAATTCCTGAAACATGCTCACAACCATATTAAATGAACCAATATTTACTCAAAAATCAAGCTAAAAACTCAAATTTGGAGGCTAAAATCAAGTATCGAAATGGTGTGATCAACATGGTGAATGGATTGCTGTATATTGAACACTTAAATCAGTTTTCCGAAGGATGCATTTTTGGAAAACAATCAAGAATAAAAGAACCTTTTTTAAGAGCAAAGAAGCCACTGGAGCTTATGCATATGAATATTTGTGGACCAATAAAACCAAGTTCTTTCGGTAAGAATAATTATTTTCTACTGTTTATAGATGATTTTAACCTAAAAAATTAGGTTTATTTTGTAAAAGAAAAATCAGAGGTGTTTGGGGCATTTTAAAAATTGAAAGCTTTTGTTGAAAAAGAAAGTAGTTATTTTATAAAAGATTTGAGATCTAATAGAGGAGGTGAATTTACTTTAAAAGAATTCAAAAAATTATGTGATGAAAATGAAATTTGATCGCCTCTTACAAGTTGCATTGACACCACAACAAAATGGTGTCGTCGAAAGAAAAAACAAGTCCATCCTCAATATGGCGTGAAGTCTGTTGAAGAGCAAGAAGATGTTGAAAGAATATTGGGTTGAAGCTATCGAATGTATAGTGTATCTGTCTAGTAACAGTCCTACTAGGATTTTATGGAACGTCATTCCTCAACAAGCTTGGAATGGATGGAAGCCTAGTGTTGCTCATCTAAAGATTTTTAGGAGCATTGCATATGCTCATTTCCCAAATCAAAAGCATTCAAAGCTTGATGATGAAAGTGAGAAATTTGTTTTCGTAGGTTATGGTTCAATTTCGAAAGGCTATAAACAATCCAAGCAGTAGGAGAGTTGTCATGAGTAGAGATGTTGATTTTGACTAAGAATCAACATGGGATTGGAATGCTTAAGAAGAAGATTATTCTTTCTTTCCTTTTGTTGAAGAAAGAAATGATGATAAGAAAGAAGCATCTCTTGAGCCTACAACTCCACCATCTTTTAATCATGATAAATCACCTACATCATCATCACAAAAAAGCTCTTTTGTTGGACCCCATGGTTGGAAAAGTTTGAGAGAGATTGATGATGAAACTGAAGAAGTAAATAATCCCACCTTATCTTGTCTCTTTGCAAATAGTGAACCAATTGATTTTGCAGTGGCCAGTTAGGATAAAAGATGGGTGAAAGCTATGGATGAAGAAATTCAAGCAGTTAACAGAAACAACACCTGGGAACTTGCTGCTCATCCGAAAGGGCAAAAAGCAATTGGAGTCAAATGGGTGTTCAAGACTAAAAAGACTGCTAAAGGAAAAATTGAGAGACATAAAGCGGGATTATTTATGAAGGGCTATAGTTAATGCCAACGTATAGACTATGAAGAGGCGTTTACTCTTGTTGGAGGCCATAAGATTGATTATCTTGTTGGCTACCCAAAGCAAATGGAGGATCTGTCGGACGGATGTCAAGTCAGCTTTTTTGAATGGCTACTTGGAGGAGGAAGTCTATATAGAACAACCTTTTGGCTATATTGTGAAAGGCCAATAAGAAAAAAGACTTAAAATTGAAGAAAGCTTTATACAGTTTAAAAAAGACCCTAAGAACGTGGAACAGCAGAATTGACATTTACTTCCAAAAGAATGGCTATGTGAAGTGTCCATATGAACATGCTATTTACTCAAAAACAGACATAAATGGAGACGTTTTTCTTGTTAGTTTCTACATGGATGATCTGATTTTTACAGGAAGCAATCCAAGCATGTTCAAAGAATTCAAGGAAATGATGATTCGAGAATTTGAGATGATAGACATTGGGCTATCATATTATCTTGGCATCAAAGAGAAGCAAATGGAGGAAGGTATTTTCATTTCTCAAAAAAGATATGCGAATCAAAGAAGTACTTGCGAAATTCAAGAAGATCGATTCCAAACCACTGGCAACACCTGTTGAGATTGAAGTCAAGTTTTCAAAAGATGAAGAACGTGAAGCTATTAATCCAACATGCGCAAAGCCAGATATTCTCTTTGGTGTTGGACTAGTTAGTCGTTTTATGGTCTCTCCAGCTACTACTCATTTGAAGGCAGCTAAGACAATTCTCCTTTGTCTCAAAGGTACACTTGATTATGGGTTGTTTTACTCGTTTATTAAAGATTATATATAAACTTAAAGGTTATTATGATAATGATTGAGCTGGAGATGTTGATGATCGTAAAAGCACTACTGGAATTGTGTTCTTTACGGGTGATATTGCTTTCACTTCGAATTCTAAAAAACAACCCATTGTGACATTGTCTACTTATGAAGCTGAATATGTTGCTGCCAGATCTTGTACCTGTCATGCAATATGGCTGAGAAATCTTTTGAGAAAAATGGGAATCATGTAGAAGTAAGCAACAGTGAACAATGTGGACAGCAAGTCAACTATTGCTTTGTCAAAGAATCCAGTGTTTTATGATCGGAGCACGCATATTGATACAAGATTTCATTTCATTAGAGAATGCATTTCGAAATTGGAGATCCATGTAAAGTATGTGAAGACAGAAGACCAAGTTGCAAATATTTTCTCCAAGCTCAAGGTTGATGTATTTTGCAGAATGATAACTTTACTTTCATGTTCAAGCGGGGTTGTTGGAAATTAAACAAGATTATGAAGGACTTTTAATTATGGAAGTTTATATTCATTTATTTAGAGCATTCATATATTTAGAGAGTTATGTATTTAGATAATTTATGTCAATTAATATGGTGGTGAGAGTTCGTTATATTGTATTTATGGGAGTTTATTCATAACTCTCTCTTGAGTCCCATATATACCTAGGTGGTGTAGTCATTTGAGCAAGTGTGAGGAAACTTGAAATTTTTAGAGTGAATAGTGGTGAGAAACAAAATTGTATCAAGATAGAAGAAAGGTTAATAAAAGTTTATTTTCCTCCAAAAAATATTTGTTTCTTATTGAGTTTAAGTGAATTCTCATCACCGAGTTTCCAACATTGATAAGGTATCAACTATCTAGATCGACTGACAAGAATAGCATACAAGATTTCATTCCAAGTATCAGGAACACCAGCAAGGCACCAGTGGCTACAATCTCCCGTTTGGCCGTATTCGCCATAAACAGAAGGATGGGCATCTTTTCTGAGTTGAGACAGTGTTGTTATATCCAGCAATGCAACAGGTTTTTTCATACTGCTCAGGACTTGCTTTGTGATGGCTACGCCTAGTGGTAAACCCCCTGGATATGTTGATCCACTTATTGGTTGAGTTTCTCCTTTGCAGTCTCCTGAAGTACTCTTGTTCCACTCCACTCCACTGCTCCACCAATATTCAATCATTGATTTGCAAGACATGGATTTTTTAATAAGCATCGGTGATTCAAGATATTAAGATATTATGGAATATTGTTATATTTGCGTGTAACTAACATCTATTGAGATATATATTTTGACTTGCACATAAAAATTGTGGTCTTTTAGTAAATTATTTATAAATTAATTGAATTCATATATAAATAAATTATAAAAAAATAAAAACTCATGTAAAAATTCATACCTATCTAAATCATAGAGCAAAATGCACAAAACCCCCTGAGGTAAGCATTTAAAGACGCGGAGTCAATGTTTAGGTTTTATAACAGCTTAACCCTCAGCTTAACGGTCAAAGTGTGTGATTTCTGACTGCTGACCATGTCATTAGATAAAAAGACAGAAATGCCCTTATTAGTTTAAATTAATGTAAATTGCCAACTTTACCCATGAATAAAGACAAAAAAATTTATAGAAATGAGGGGAAGTAAGTGGATGCTTTAGCTGCCATCTGTACTAGGTTTGTTTAAATTTTTTTAACCTTTTTGCCATTCTCAATTGAAGAAATGACTGGAAAAAAAATTAATAATAATGAAGGGAAAGAAATTTTTGGCCCGTTGGAAATGGCTAATGGTCATATAGGCAACGGTCATATTGCTTTTGTTTGGCATATATAAGCCTGATGAAGGCTAGAAGTTGTGCATTAAAATTTTCTTCATCTTTGGTGAATCAATTTAACTTCAAGTTTTTGTTTGCCCATGAAATTGCTTCTTCTTCTTCTTTTTTTTTTTTTTCTGTTTTTGCCTTCTTTCAAAAATCAATTTGCTGCAGATATTATTTCTCTCCAAACTTGTTACACTTACTGATTCACTCATCATAATCAATTTATTATCAATCATTCCACAAGGTGATGGATGTGTCTTGTGATAGCAATAGTGGAGTGAATGGAGGCATTATCAAGTTCAAGAATAGAAGATGTTTTTGCGGACGAAAGGCATTGGTTAAAATTTCAAAATCGCAAAGAAATCCAAACAAATTATTTTTCAGATGTGAGCATGGGAAATGCAACTACTATTCATTTTGGACACCCGATAATGAAGAATATCAAATGAAGATACAAGGAGAGGATGAATTCAGTAAGTGAGATGCAAAATGTAAACAAAAACCATGGTTATGCACTCGAAGAGGAGTTACGATGCATGAGTAGCCATATGGAAAGGAAATTGGAGTAGATAGAAGCACAACTACACAATCATAGACTTATTAACATCACTACTTTAATTTTCAGTTTTTTAACCATGCTTACAGTAATAATGGGTAGGTATTAGAAAGGTTGTAACTATGATTATAATGCTGAAATAGAAATGATATTCATAACTGAGTAATGAAGTTATACATTAGCAACAAAAGTTTAAACAAGTCTGTACAACATTTGCATTAGTATAACTTAACTGCACAAGTATTCTTTTGTTGTGCATGATAAAAAACATCCAAACAAAAACATATATACTGCTTTGCATGATAAAAACATGCAAACAACTGCAGAAGTTGCCAAAAACAACCAAAAGCATAACCGCTGCAACAACCAAAAGCATAACAGTGCAGCAACCAAGCAAAAACCACCAAAAGCACAACTTGTGCAGCAACCAAAAGCATGATAGTTTAGGGTGATGAGGTAGCCTAACTGACAGAAACATTATAACAAATTATGCACCAAAAAATAGATCTAGTGCACCAAAAAGCACAACAGAAACAAAACATCTCGTTCATACTTGTTCAAGGTTGATGAGGTTGAGACTGGTGGAGTTGAGAAAGCTATGATGATTGAGACGATGGAGGTCCTAGTTGGCGTTACGGTAACTTGTGAAGGATTTTGTGAACCTTGAGTTGTGAACGAAAGCATCATGCGATGGTGGTGCAGTAGATGATGTGGTTTGCTATATGAATGAGAAACATCAATAATCATCAATCAAATCAGAATGTTAAAAAAAAAAATAAAGCAACCAAACCAAAAACAAAACAAACCTGAAATCGACTTCTTAACCTAGTGATTGTGGTAGTTGAAGTAGACAGTGTAACAGAAGAGGTACATGTCTGCATAAATTTATAGTGTTTATTATCTAACTGTCAACCTGTTTGTAAAAAATAATAAAAGATAACATACTTGGTTTTGTTTCCTTTTGCTAGTTGAAGGACCCGGTGATGCAGTTGAGGTGAAAGCCTACAATTACAAGTTAAATAAATCAATGTGTAAACCTATAACAAAACATGCAATTACAATGAATGAGTGTGTAAATAGTTGGTCATGGTTTTTTTTTTCCAGTTGAAGGACCCTTTGCTTTGCAACTCCTTACGTTATGCCCAACTTGTTGACAAACACTACACCTCACACCCACTTATCTTTTCACTGGTGCAAGTTCAGTGGCCCCTCTTTTTCTTGACTTTTTTGGTCTACCTTTCCTCCTTGTCTTCAGTGGTAGCAGCAGTCTTGTTGAGTCAACTTGAGGCCATGATCCCTCATCTGGAATGGCATGCATGAAATGGCTATAGGTCTTTATGTAAGCTGGTTTCTTATTGTAATCATGAAGATATGATTTAACCTCACCTCTAATCCTTGTAATACATGCCATGGCATGTTTACAAGGAACCCCAGTGACCCCCCACAGACCACAACCACACATTCTTTGATCCAAAAGCACAACAAATTGCCTAGTGCGATCAACCACCTCAAACTCCCATTCCCCACATCTGAGAGGATCGAAATACCTAGCTAGTTGTTGGTTTTTTTGACACAACCTATTAACTTTAGGAGGTATATCACATTCCCAAGTAAGTGCCTTCTCATAACGCTCTCGGATGCGACACATGAACATCTTCCTAATTGTTTCCAACATTGTCAGTATTGGCAGTTCTCTAGACTTATTCAACCAGCTATTAAAACTCTCCACAATGTTATTAGTTATGTGGTCAGTTTTGGTTTAGGTATCAAACTCATGAATACTCCATAAGTGTAAAGGTATTTTCATTAAATAATCATAGGCCCCAGGTGATTGAGCTTTGATATTTTCCATAGCTTGAGTGAAAGCAATCTTATTAGAACTCCTAGCAGCTGGCCAATACAAATCCTTCAAATAGTCAAGTTGGTATTTGCTCAACATATTCTACCTAATATGCCAACCACAAAATCTATTTCGATGGTTTGGCCAATAATCATCTAAAGCTAGCTCTATACCCTTTTGACGGTCAGACATGAAACAAATGGTTCTGTTGTCATATTGACCAATGTGATCATATAACAACCTAAGGAACCAAGTCCATGTGTCTCTATTTTCAACCTCACACACCCCAATTGCTAAAGGATAGGCACCGAAATTAGCATCCATAACTATGGCTGATAAAAGTATCCCACTGTAAGGCCCTTTTAAGTGGCATCCATCTAATTCTATGAATGGTCTACACCCTCATAAAAATCCCATTTTTTGACAATGAAAGCTAACGAAAAATCTCTAAAAATGGGCTGGGACATTTGGGTCAGGGTTTACTCTACAAGCAGAAACAAAGGCAGATGTCTCAGGGTTTGTATGCCTAAGAACATACCCATATCTATGTATCTTGTTAAAACTCTCCTTATGATCTTCATTACCTATATTCAAGGCAAAACTCCTAGCTTTGTGCAGTGTGTATGTTGGCACCTATACCCCACATTTCCTAAGGACCATATCTCCTAACACACCAACACTAATGGAAGGGTTTTGCTTGATCTCTCTCTCAAACGTCTTCCCAATCCAATTACTAGTTACTTGGTTGTTTTTAGTAAGAGAGAGACAAGTATAGTGATCAGTAATGGATTTCAATTGATAGGTGATCCTATCAAATGTAGGAGACCCATGGACTCTACAAGGGCAACCCACTGTTTTACACCGACATACTATTCTCCTCCTCTCATTTTTCAATCTTTCCAATCTAAAACCCTCTTGGATTGCATAATCTGCTATCACATCTCTGAAATGTCTAAAATTCATAAACAATTGTCCCCTTTGCAATCTAATTTTCCCATCTTCTCCTACTGCAAAAGCTACCTCAGCAGTTCCTTTATAACCATCCTCCTCATCACTATTACTGACCAAAATTGGGCACTCTTCATTAATATTCAATAGGTAATCTTTCTCACCTATGGGTTGGCCAACATTTTCATATTGTACGCCATTACTACTATGGTCATCTTCACTCAACTCCACATCCTTTTCCCTACCATCAAACTCCATATCATCATCACTATTCTCATCACCCTCATTAGATGGTGAATATGCACTGTCCTCGCTCTTAGAACCATATCTATCCTCAGTTGGAACACTTTCTGAATCATAAATCAGGTTGGGCTGGTTCAACTAGCTATTTAGTGATGGGTTGGGCTGATTGTCAGGTGGAGTTGGATTGGCTTCAGTGTTTATGTTGGCTTGATTGTTAGGTAGAGTTGGGTTGGCTTCAGTGTTTGTGTTAGGTTGAGTGTTCATGTTAGGCTGACTGTTTGGGTTAGGTTGATGATGTGGATCAGGGTACATGGTTTGTAAGGGGAGGTAGTCAACATTAAAATGCATCCTATTAACTCTCCTAACCTCAAACTCAGTCATCACATCCATTAAATCCCTCTCATTTTCTATTACGATAACCTCATTCAACCATGGAATATGAACCTCTTGGTAAAATCGCTCCCCTATTACAGTTTCAACACCTAAACATTCTAACATGATACTATCCCAAATAAATTTCAAGTTCATTTCATCTGCAATACACCACCCGATTTCAAAAGTTCTACCTAAGAAGGTGGCACTTATATAAATTTTGAAATTCCTGCAACAAAAAAAAGGCAACCACAGTAACCAAACAATATATTTCAAGAGTATACATACTAGCCACTTTCAACAGTAACATAAAAGGAATGATATAAAACACCTTCAACAGTAATAGTAACATAAACATTTCATACATAACAAACCAACAAATACATACCTCGACATAGACAAACCAAAACATACATCATAACAAACAAAGGAATGATAAAAAATTCATCCAAATGAACAAAAAGAACAATTTTTTTCCATGTCCAAGTTTTTGAAGTCACAAATGATTAACTTTTTTTCCTTTCCAAATCAATATCAATGTTTTCTTTGTAATACAAACTGAACAAGGAAAAGTTTTTTTTTTTTTTTCTTCATCAAAAAATCATACAAAATCATACAAGCAGAGAATAAAAACAACATGCTTATTGAAAAATAAAAAATTAAAAAACAACTTGCATGTCGAAAATTAGTAGTTCGAAAGCTTACTACTCATCAAAACAACTGATTAGTAACATTTTTTCCATAAATGAAGTGACCCATCTCGTACTACAAGCCCAACAGCACCCATTGGTTTTTAAGAAAAAAATGTACCTTTCGCTCATATTGCAAGCTGAACAATCGTTTTCCTCCATGATTGACAACAGTATGATCAACTAACTCCAACGAAGGAGAAAGTCGATTGGCTTTTGCTTTGCTCTAAAGTTGGTAAGAGTTTTTCTTTAGGTTAGGTCACAAGAAATGGAAAGCACTTAGCCATCAAACAGTGAATGGTATGGCACATGTCAAATGGATCAGTTCGTGTCTTTTCATTTCCTTTTTGTTAATTTTTTATTCTTTTTTATTCAAAAAAAATCTTATTTGCATTTAATGTGAGTGACATGACACAGCTATTCCTTGCAAAGCTGGTTTTCCAAGCACAATGACGAAATTACCCTTCGTTAGACTAACGTGGACTAACAATCACAAACGGTTGGAGGCTAAGCTGTTATAAAACCCAAACATTGACTCTGTGTCTTTAAAGGCTTACCTTAGGGGGGTTTTGTGTATTTTGCTCCTAAATCATATCAGAATTACTTGGTAGGTTTATGAAAGGGTAATGGAATGGTCAAGACCCTTCATGAACATAGCCCATGAAATAGCTTCGAAATCATTTTGATTATTGTATAGTTAATCATCAGGAAAGGTCAATAAATTTTCTCCTTTAAAAGAACGAAAAAGAAAATATAGGGAAAAAGTCCAAATATCTCAATGGGTTCACTCTAGACATTTAATCATTGCTCATTTATGTTAAATGGTAGAAAAGAAAAGAAACAAACAGGTTATGCGGTTGCAAACTAATAAGAGGAGACATCGGCTTACTTCAAATGAGTAAGAGAAATGCCTTGAAAGAAAACTTTGGTGACAACAGGATCAATGGAAGAATCTACCCACTTTGACCAAGTAGTAAGTCCCTTCTTATAAGCCACCAAACGATCCATATCTTTTTGTATGTTACGTCCTTCTTGAATGTAATCCCATCTGAAATTCAATAAATAAATAAATATAGACTCAATACACTCAAACTTTTAAAATCCTTTAAATTCCAATAAAATCTTAAATTATTATTCAATCCATCCAATGAAAAAAAAAATCTAGATTGAATACACCTAGATTTCAGCTAAACCCATTCAAATTTGGATTGAATACATCCAAACTTTTAAAATCCTTTAAATTTCAATGAAATTTTAAATTATTATTTAATTCATTCAAATCTGGATTGAATATGTCTATATAAATAACACAAGTAGTCTTGAGGAATTATTATAAAGAAATGCATATACAAATGAGTTTGGAAAGTTGTTAGAACAACTTTGCTTCTAGTTATAAAATTTGTTCCTTATAAAAATCATTTTAAAATCCATCTAAGTTTATTTAAATACATCACTTGAGTGAAATATGTGAAGTTAATGACTTTTTGAATACACCTAGATTTTATTGGATTATATAGAAATCTGAATTATACACCTAAATTTTATTGGAATCAATATAAATACGTTTGGGGAAAATCTAGCAACTCCAAAAATCAATTGAAAATCAACTTAGGCAATCTAAAATCAGTTGGTCCTTTTGGTCCAATTAAAATGGATTGGCAAAACCCCTAAAATCAATTTACAAAGGTAAGACCAAAAATAATGAATTTAAACACGAGGCTTAGACCTAAACACCCCTTTGAGAGTAAAGGAGTAAATGAGCGAGATAGGTTTGGATTATTTCACCCAAATGGAGGAAAACCCCTAAAAGAAGAACCAATCTCCTCTGACTAGCAAAGCATCTTAGGCACCACCAGGAGATAAGCCGCAATACAAAATGTGGCATTGACATAGTGTAAAAGTAGCAGGTCTCAACAAAAGGAAAGACCTATAGCCCACCACTTGTCCCTAAAGGCATATTAGCTAGCAAAAAGAAATGTACTACGATTGCATAACGGTCTCAAACAAGGTTTTGCAGCTCATAGTAAGGTTGGAAGATAATAAGACAAAAGGAAAAACGAGCAATAGAGCACATAATTATAGAAAGAGGGGGCTAAAAAGAGTTCAACCTCATTAGGGGAAGGCAAAATAACCATCAAGCCCTTAAAGCATAGGTAACGCAACATATAAAGAGGTAACTATTAATCAAAGAGGTAGGTTTTGGGAAAAATGGGCAAAGAACAGGCTAGTATGCAAGGAACCTCCTTTGGGAAGGATCTTCAAAAATACTAGACCTAGTTCTTAGCTTGCTAAGTGTTAACAGCTTCTTTCCTCTTGAACACTTCATAAAATACCCCTCAGTTCTTAATCAAAGAGAGCTTCTCTATGAAAATCTGTTGACTTGAGTGTTGGAGGGTTTTCGCAGGTAAAGCACCAACGACCTTTGACCTCTTGCTTGTTTTGCAAGGAATACAAGTAGAAATCCATGGAAAGAGGGAGGAAGTATTTCAATTCTAAGAGTCAAGACCCCTTTACTCAAAACCTGCAATCTCAGGGGCTGAATCCCCCGAGTCATCAAGCCTACTAGCAAATCAACTCTTACTTGACATTCTAGTTGAAATCTTGGCATTACTATTGATGTAAACCCCTAAAGACAATTTTTGTATAATAAAATCTGAATTAAATGCATCTAGCTTTTAATAGATTCTCAAAAAAGTCTAGATTGAATACACCTAAATTTCAATAAAATCCATTCAAATATAGATTGAATACACCTAAACTTTTAAAAGTCTTTAAATTCCAATGAAATTTTAAATTAAATACACACATTTGGTTGTACCTTCTTTTCTAGATTAATGGTGATTTATTCAGGTTCCATTTTTTATGTAAATCGTAATCTATTTCTAATTTTTTTTCTCTTTTCTACACAATAATTTGCTCAATCAGTTTTATCCTTCAGAAGGAAATCTTTTCAATCTAGCCAAATGTGTATCATCATAATGAAGGAAATGATTTTTTTTTTTTTTTTTTTTTTGATGTGGGATTTTTAATTTAGTAGATAGAGTGTCAAAAACAAATTCTGATTAATCATGTCAAAATTAAACACGATTTTATAAGTAATTAATATAAGGAAATGCATATATAGATGAGTTTGGAAAGGTTGTTAGGACAACTTTGCTCTAGTTATAAAATTTATTTTAAAATTCATCTAAATTCATTTAAATACATCACTTAAATGAAATATGTGAAGTAACTTTTAGAACATACATAAATTTTATTAGATTACATGCAAATCTGATTTATATACATAAATTATATTGAAATTCATATAAATCTGAATTGAATGCACCTAGATTCAATAGATTCCAAAAAAATCTAGACTGAATACACCTAGATTTCAATGAAACTCATTCAAATCTAGATTGAATACACTCAAACTTTTAAAATGTTTTAAATTCCAATAAACTCTTAAATTGTTATGCAATTCATCCAATGGAAAAAAATCTAGATTGAAGGCATTTAGATTTCAAAGAAATCCATTCAAATCTGGATTGACTATACCCAAACTTTTAAAATCCTTTAAATTTCAATGAAATCTTAAATTGTTTTTCAATCCATTCAAATTTGGATTGAATTGACCCTTATAAATTACACAAGTAGTCTTGAGAAATTATTATAAGGAAGTGCATTTACATATGAGTTTGAAAAGTTGTTAGGACAACTTTGCTTCTAGTTATAAAATTTTTTCCTTATGAAAATCATTTTAAAATCCATCTAAATTCATTCAAATACATTATTTAAGTGAAATCTATGAAGTTAGTGATTTTTTTAATATACTAGATTTTATTGGATTACATACAAATCTGAAATATACACCTAAAATTTATTGGAATCTATATAAATCTGAACTGAATACACTTAGATTTTATAGATTCCAAAAAAAAAAATCTAGTTTGAATACACCAAGATTTTAATGAAATTCATTTAAATCTGGTTTGAATGCACCCAAATTTTTAAAATCCTTTAAATTCCAATGAAATCTTAAATTAAATACACCCCTTTTGATTGTACCTTCTTTTCTAGATTAATGGTAGTTTTATTTAGGTCCCATTTTTTTTTTCTAATGTAAATCGTAATCTCTTTATGATTTTTTTCTCTTATCTACACAATAATTTGCTCGATTAGTTTTATACTTCAAAAGGAAAGCTTTTCATTCTAACCAAATGTGTATTATCATAATCAAGGAAATGATTTTTTTTTTCTTGATGTGAGATTTTTAATTTAGTAGGTATTGTGTCAAAAACATATTATGATTGATCATATCAAAATTAGACACAATTTTATAAGTAGTTATTATAAGGAAATGCATATACAAATGAGTTTGGAAAGTTGTTAGGACAACTTTGCTTCTAGTTATAAAATTTTTACCTTATAAAAATCATTTTAAAATCCATCTAAATTTATTCAAATAAATCACTTAGGCTATGTTTGGCACGCTAGATTGGAACGGAATGGATTGGATTGGAATGGAATGGAATGAATTAGATTGGATTGGATTGAATTAAAAAATTATTGTCTCATGTTTGGTAGAACTTGGGATTTGATTAAAAAATTATTATCCCATGTTTGGTAGAACTTGGGATTGAATTGGAATAAAATTAATTTAAATATTTTATAATATACTTAAAATTAATTTTAAAAAAATATTTAAAAATTTTGAAAAAAAAAATGGAGATCCACAAAATTGGATCTCAATTGTCTTCAACATCATCAACCACCTATTTCATCAACATCATCAACAACTCCGTTCATTAACATCATCATCTCTCAAAACAACATCATCAACGACATCAATAACAACATCCATCAATAGCATCAAAACATGTCTCTAAAAAAAATGAACTTAAAAAAAAAAAAAAAAAAAAAAAAACATCATGAGAGCCAGATGGTTCTGAATTCGATGGATGATCGAGTAGTAAGTAGCTAGTTCTGAAACATTGGTGGAGGATCAAATCATATGTAATAAGTAAATCAATAAACCCTCAAAATTTCAGACTATTTAAAAACATCTGCAATTTTGAGAATATAATCTTAGGTTTTTAGTAAAATAATTATAAAGTTAATAATAATGAATTATTTAATTAAGGATTTTAATTAATAATTCATATATAATTGGAGCCCAAAACTGTAAGAGCATCGAGTCCTTTTGATAGCTCATTTCACTATAAGCAATGTGTATATGAAATATTGTAATTCGATCATCCAAATATATATGTTATGTGAGTAGCAAAATTAGTGTTCACATGGTATTTAAATAATATTGATTATTTAAATTATTTAATAATTAATTATTATTTATTTATTTATTTATTTATTATGAATTAATAATTATTTAAATAAATATTTTTATAAGAGGTCTTCAATTCGATTTTCAATAATGACTCTTATTTAAATTAATTATGAATTAATTTATTAGAGATCATGAGTTTGATTCTAAAATATAACATGAATTAATTTTGAATTAATTATGTTATACAGGGTGAGAGTTCAATTCTTAACAAATAAGGGTTTCAATATTAATTTTGAATTAATGTTATGGAAACCCTATTTGTTGTCTATAATAAAAATAAAAATAAAAATAAAGTTATTTTGTTTTAATGAAAAGAGTCTTTGGTAGGCTATACGTTTGAGAAACTAAAAAGAATTTTTCTTTTTCAACAGTTAATATACAGAGAAGAAGAATATGTGTATTTCTTCTTTATATAACCAAAAAAAATGTCTACTTCTTATGTAGTTTGATGTGATTTTCTTTACAGAAAAAAAATCAAAAGTAAGTGAGCACAATTCTATATAATTGTGTTCATTCACTTGTTTCTTGATGTAGAGATATATCAAGGAAGGTAATCAAGGTAAATTATTCATGATCTAATATTCATTTTCCTGGCTCTTGTAATGAAAACTTGAATAATTACGGAGGTTTTTAATA